>OU744733.1:19396438-19848938 GCA_916613615.1 Steromphala cineraria
GATCAAAATCTGAAAATTGTTGGGTATATCCCAGATGGCTCGTAACATGTACACGTTTGGGCTTATGATGTGTAAAAAAAAATTTTTTGTTTTGTTTCATTCGGCAGTGTGTCATGTTACTTCTAGGAAACGATAGTAAATTATTTGTATAACCCCTGTCTTTAAAATGCATTGTTCATCTCGACCATAAACACAAGGATATCATTGGAATGGTATTGGAACAAACAATTGAAGAAGCAGTAAGTCGATGGTCATGGAAACCTCCTAAAAACAGCTCAAATTGCAAGATTCTCTGGATATGTTATCAAGTTAACATTATGCTGTGAAATCATATCTTTAACTGAAAGCTTTTGTGAAAAGATTTATCTAGGTATACATTTTGGCTAGCAATATCATTATAACAGTTACTTCCATTTTACAAATTTAAAGAAATATTTTGAAGGTTTTCATTTATAACCCAAAGGAATGATATTAAAGTATTGAAAGGAAAAGTTCATTATAACCATTTACTGACAGATATCCATTTTCCCTCTGCACCTAAAACTTAAAGTCTGCCTAAAAGATGTTTTTAAACGATTCCAACTGAAAAAAGGCAATAGGCGTGTACTTAATACTACCGTTCGTGGCCTGATAATTGTTGTGCGAAATTATAATAAAAATAATAATATTGATATATTTTGGCTTGTGACCGTAGCAAAGTGGTTTTAATAAACAGCCTTGTACCCAGTGGAGCAAACACATTTTGTTAAAAAGACATGTTGAAATAGAGAACTAATTTTTAATAACAGACAAACAATAATGACATCGACAACAAATCAACTATGTACAAATCATCAAAACAAAGTGTTAATATTGTTCAGTATTGATATAAGAATAACATGTGATAAGAAATACCAAGAAAAGTGTAAACAATAAAGAAAATACTAAAACATGGTCTTTAAACATCCACTTAAAGTAACATAGAGTACGTCTTAAATTTTATAAATAATTTGGGTATTTGCCAAAATACTTATTGTACTGATTTAAATGGTAGTTACCTTACCGTCCAGGCCATTTATAGCCCAAAACCAAATATATGCCATTTTTGTTTTACATCGAAAAAAAGGCATATACATGAAATTACACGTCAAATTCAATCCTTTCAGGTTAATCACCTATTACAGGCAAAAACCGTAACTCAAGATCTAGTCTGCTATGAACGACTTTCGAAATTCACGTTGTTGGCATATTGAACTGAGGAAAGAAAACCGCAGTTGAAGTAACTGACATCGGTCACGACAATATACTCTATAAAATTGTTATATTTGGGATCACACTATCTTCAATAATACAAATTCTTCGCCAGCAATAACCATAAGAACAGCTAACCAACTCGCCCGTTACGCAATCCAAACAATTGAGGCCCAACAATAGGTAGATGAGCTGTTGTTACGCTCATTACGCCTCTGATAGATGTTGATTGGAACAGTTACAAATGATGAATGTACTTTTACCAAGATAGTGTGATCCCAAATGAAATTTGTTCATACTCTATGCCACTTTAAAGACATAAACCTAGCACGTCGATATGTTGACAAAATATCACAATAAACATATTAAATACACTCCCCATATTGATCACAAGAGTATAACGGCATGATGATGTAACTAGTATGAACAATATCTAACAACCTCTGATGTTTAAGACAAAATGTTGGCAATGGCAAACAAGTCACAAAGTTTTACTGACAATTTGAGCAAACATGGTATAGTATCTTCGCGGCACATATCAATTTACCTGCCTTAACACATGATAATCAATAATGAGATCACAACACAAGCTTGCAACGAATTAAAGTATAAAGTTGGTAAACCATCAAATAGTTATATAAATAATTCAGTGTAAATTTTTTACATGTAGTTTTATTTCATATCGACTCAGATACTTTTAAAGTAAATGCAGCAAAATTATTTAGAATTCATAACTATATTGGTTGGCGACTTTTAATCTTGCATTTTTTCGTTTAATTAAAATGAAAATCTAAAAAGTGTAATTACATTTCAAAGTTTTCTTCTTGAACCTGTTTATCAGATAAAATGTTTGTGTCAACCATATAAAAATACCACTTTTTCAGACATACGGATATTAAATATTTCCAAATCTATAATGGTTTGAATTTAGAAATGTAATTCAACCTTGGGTTGAAATGAAAACATAACTGCTGAATAATAAAGTTCCTTCAGCTTGTAATGCAGCTGTCAACAAAACAAAACATATTGAAAGACGAAATAGAAATTTCTCGATTTCCTGGTGGTTTCATTATGACGTTGAAAAACTGATGATTCCAGTCCTATTATGAAAACAAAATATCCACTTTCATGTGGACAATACTTGAGATCATTTCCCTCCTAATCGCTCGTACAAGTAGTAAAATTACTGTAACTTTCTCTCGTCCTTTAAGTATCTTTAGCAATATACTTAAAATTATTTTGCGAAAAGTTTCTACGAGTTTTATATTACAAAGAGGCCATAAATGCTATCCTTACAAAAAAATTTGCTTCTGACTTATATTTCAGTATTTCAAAAGTTTCAGTTAACACTAGTGATTTGAAAATCATATAGCAAGTTGAGGAATGATTTTTGTCTACTTGGACAAACTATACTACTTAGTCAGTGTAGCATTGCATTGACGTCACAAGGAATTCCAAGTTAAATAGTACTTTCAGCATTTGAAAAAAGTCTGGTACGTTGTAGTACATGTAACTAATTATAACAATTATGATGTTGTGACAGATCCTGTGCAAAAAAATCGGAACAAACGACCATTTAAACGAACGAAATTTGAACCTGTCAAATTTCTAGGACATCGTTGTAAACTTACACTTTTAACGGACCTTAGGTTTTGTACATCTTGTTATCATTCTTGGTTTTACTCATCGATTGAAAGTCTTTCCAAATATTATATAATATAACAGTCAACTCGATCAATTACCAATGACATCTCATCAAACATCATATTGTTCTCGGTTGGTGGCGAAAAAATTCTTATGACAGCAGGTTCATTCGTCTATCAGGTACGGAGTTATATTTTTGTCCACCAAATAGTTGACAGTTAAAGATTTTACTTACAAAATAAGTTCCTCCTGTATGAAATTATATGCTCAATCTTTACCTTTCAACTATCAAGCGTTATACAACACGTTGTCATTTATCTTTTATACCCTTAAAGGGGCAGTAGCACGTTTTTTGATAATTTTATATTTTAAAATTTTCACTGATAATTGTAAGTTAATGTTAAATGTATTATATTGACAGTGTCAAAAATCTCATTAAACAAGTCAATCATCCATAGTCAGAGGACAAAGTTTGAAGATTCACATGAAATCCATTGGCGGCCATTTTTGTGTGAACACCTTTAATTCATTTTTGTAAGAAAAAGGAATCGCATGGCTAAACTTACCGTTATATACTGGAATTATTACTGCTCCATTTAGTTTAAATACATTGTCTTTCAATTGAGACCATTAATTTTAATTTTCCTTCCATCACCCTATATTCCCCCTAAAAACGTGCTACTGCCCCTTTAAATATTCACATTAACACAAATTGACACACGTTTTTTTCGTACGAAAGATTAGTTTGATATGTTAAATCAGATTCATTGAAAACGTTTCATCCGGAAGAAATAAAAAACAATTCTTGAAATAAGTCTAAAAGCATCATTAAAAATGTGTCATCCAAAAGCACTTAAAACCAATTCTTAAAATAGTTTTATGTTTAACGAATTTTTCTCTTTCGAAAGAACTGCAACTTCATTCCACAATGTTACGAAATTCTTTCCAAAAGCTCCTTTCATCCGTTCATGAACATAGTCTTTCTGAAGTTCATCATGCTAGTACGATGTATCATTGAAGCATGGTCGTCCTTATATTTTCCCTTTCCCGAATCGTCTTCTTTAAATATATTCATCTTCAAAATTCTTCCTCAATCTTGGCAATTACATCATTTTGATTCATGATACCTTCCATTCTTTTCTCCGTTTCTCATTCAAACAAACCCTTCCTTCAAGCTTTTCCTCCCACACAAACAAACGTGTTCCCGAGTTGTCCAGCCAATCACGAGTCACAACACATTCTCAGTATCTTCCTCCATTCCATGAGAGCTCTCACTCGCTCTGTGACCCCGGGAGCCATTTTGTTTTCCGCCATTACACACACTCATCTGCATGCTTTGATTATAGTTGCTAGGCGACCGGACGGGGGAACCAACAAACGATGTTTTTGTGTACCTTGTAACAATGCTTCTGTTGTCTTGATAGTTACTGAGCTTCTTCCGTATAGCAGACTGAACCTGCAAGCGTTGAAGAGGCATTGGTAACGTAAAATCAAAATGTATCATATAACCTTGCTACTTGATTATATACAAAGTATTGTTCCTTTTACTTTCTTGACTCTTTTCGCATCGAAATTCATCATATTACCTTGATACTTGATAATCTACAAAGTATTGTTCCCTTCAATCTCTTGTATTTCTTTTCAAATCATTGCTACATATAAGGCCATTTTATGGTTTTAAATATCAATTCATAAGTCGACTTTTTCTGTACGAAATCCTTGGGATTTTAGGATAACGAGGTAATTAATCATGTATTTGATCATATTAAACCGCTTAAGTCATAAACTAGGATTCAATATCATTATAATCATCATAAAGATTTATCTGGGAAAAAAACATGATTTATATGTTTTAAAGAAAAAACGATTCATTAATTAACTTATATTAATAACTTGACATTTAAGGGATGTGAGTTAAAAAATACCTCTCCATTCAGAAAGCAGTAGAAGACGGCCACAAACAACCCCTGAAACGAGAAAAATAAATGAAATTCATGTACAATGTTGTATTCTTAGACGCAACCTTTTAATATTTAACTGTTTGACATTATAACAGGAATTGCAATCTAAGTTTTAGCGATAAAATATGCAACTTATTCGCTTATCAATGCTTTAAACATAGAAAAACGAACAACATAAAAGCTTGAAATTCAAATCAATCTTGCTTAAAAGTCTAAAAGAAATCTCACAGAGTCATATTTGGAAAATTATCTCTCCAATCTTTACATTTCCAGCATAGTTTTCTTTGCAGATAGGCAATGATTCCAATATTTCATTTGTTCATTTTCTAAATGGCATTTATTTCAAATATGTTCTTATCTCTTATATCTTATTATGTGAATGTATGTAATTTCGTCCGTGACGAACATCAGCATAGTTATTTACCTGGACACACTGTATAAGATCTTTAGCATATTTTAACTGGAAAGACTAGGCACGATAATTAACATAGTTATTTAACTGAAAGGACTGAAGAAGAGAATTAACATAGTTATTTACAAGGAAGGACCGTATAAATTCACTAGAATATTTTTTTAACTGAAATGACTGTAGAAGAACATTAGCATGACAGTAGGAGAGCATTAACATATTTCTATTCGGCATGAACTATAACTGCAAGGACAGAAAAAGGATATTTACATAGTTTATATACCTGGAAGGACTGTTAAGGAGCATTGGCATAGTTATATACGACATGAACTGTAACTAGAAGATTTGTAGAAGAGCCTTACGTAGTTATACACGCAGTAGACTGCAGAAGAGAATTAACATAGCTTTATACCTTGAAGGGCTGTAGAGGAGCATTACCATAGTTATACACGGAATGAATTATAACTGAAAGGACTGTAGTAGAGAATAAGCATAACTATATGCCTGAAAGGGCTGTAGAGGAGCATTAGCATTAGTTATACACCTTGAAACACTGTAGAAGATCGTTAACATTGTTATTTGCCCTGAAAGACTGCAGAAGGTCTTTAACATGGTTATTTACCCGGAAGGACTGTGGAAGAGCTTTAACATGGTAAATTCCCCGAAAGTACTGCAAAAGAGCTTTAACATAGTTATATACCTGGCAGGAAAGTAGAAGAGCATTAACATAGTTATATACCTGGAAGGACCGCAGAAGAGCATTAACATAGTTATATACCTGGAAGGACTGCAAAAGAGCATTAGCATAGTTATATACCTGGAAGGACTGTAGAAGAGCATTAACATAGTTATATACCTGGAAGCACTGCAGAAGAGTATTAACATAGTTATATACCTGGAAGGACTGTAGAAGAGTATTAGCATAATTTCAAAACTGCAAGGACTGAAGAAGAGCTTTAACATAGTTATATACCAGGATCCGGAAGGACTGTAGAAGAGCGTTAACATTGTTAGTTAACCGGAAGGACTGCAGAATAGCGTTCACAGCGTTATATACCTGGAAGGACTGTAGAAGAGCATTATCATAGTTATATACCCGGAAGGACTGTAGTAGAGCATTAGCATTGTTATGTACCTGGAAGGACATCATAAGAGCATTAGCATATATAGTTATATACACAGAAGTACCGCAGAAGAGCATTAACATAGTTATATACCTGGAAGTACTGTAGAGGAGCATTAAGCAAAGTTATACATGGAATCAATTATAAATGGAAGAACTGTAGAAGAGTAGTAACGTAGTTATTTACCTGAAAGGACTGTAGAAGAGCGTTAGCATAGTTATACACGGCGTGCACTACGGGGTCGTCACTCGGAGAGATGAGGAAGAGAACATACGTCACTCCCAGGAGCGGGAATAGGATGATCGTCGCTTTCACTGCTTTTCTGGAGTAAGCATGTATGCAGATTATATGTTTATTTCATTTACTTTATATGGAATGTAGTTGTGATAGGACCAATGATATATGAACAACTTCAGTAATAACTTTTGACACAAAAACGTTTGAAAACGTTTCTAATGTACTATCAAAAAGAATTAACACTTCACCAAAAGCAGGTATATTTTCATCTTTCTCACAAAGCTTAAAAATGCATTATCCAAGTCACTCATTTGAGCCTTGCTGCCGACACTTGACTTTTCTGTGCTTGCGCTATAGCTTAGTTTAAGGGAAAGGCATAGTACAATCAGAAAGGCCTTGACAAAACAATATCGGATTGAGAAAAAACAAGTCCGCCTTTCTGTCGATGTCTGTCAAATAAAAAATGTGTAGAGTGCATGTAAAGTGATAATAATGTTTTTTACATAATTAAACGTTCAATCAATCAGTGCAAAACAACCGTGAAAATAATTGTTTGAAAAGATTTGATAAACTTGATTATTCGAGATCAATCAAAACAGACATAAAAACGAGTGTCGGCGATTGGCTGTATCAAGGGAGATAAATAAAGGTAACAAATTCCCGCCGGAGAAGGCGCTGTCATCAAGCCAGAAAAGTCAAGGGTCGATAGCAAGGGTTGAATAAGCCAGGTCCACGTCTCGTTTTGGAAGATGGTTTATTTTACATATTTCTTCTAATCAATATATGTATTAGCCATATAATAAAACACGTGCAATTCATTACCTTTACAGATAGAGAGACTCGCCGTTATCGATTATTGTCACCGTTAACTTTTTATTGTTTTTATCTTAGAAATATTAAAAGTATGATGAATAAACCGATTCAGTAAAATGAATACGTAATGTTATTAAGAAATACAGGCCAGGCAGGCCACCTCCCTAAAAAGTGACTTCAATAGATGTTTTATGTATATACGCTTAGGCATGAAGTGGCAATAGGAAATTGTCACTATTGGCTTGACCAAGACAAAGTTTATTTGAGTAGAAAATCAAACCATGCAACAGTTAATTGTTTGTTCCATAATTCATGTAGATGTCAATTCCGACGTTAAGGTACAAGTTGCATTTCTCATTAGCGTAGTCATTAAAGCTTTTAACCATCAGATTAATGTTATGCATTATTACTTTTTTCTGTCTTTACATCTATGACGCAATCAACTGATTATCAATCTATGAATGATAACGTAAGTAAATGGGTATTTGTATACTTTGATGATTGATTATCTAGTTGCAGCACGCAATAATCGACCTACTCTGGCTGACCGATTCTTCAACATATTACGCATAGAAACCAACAATACAATTCATTACTTTAAAGGGGCAGTAGCACGTTTTTAGGGAAAACATAATTTAACGTCAGGAAAATGAAAATAAATGATTCAAATTGAAAGACAATATAGTCAAAGTACATGATGCTGTTATAAATCAAATATATAATGTAAAATTTAGCCATGCGATTCCTTTTTCTTACACCAAATTAATTAAAGGTGTTCACACAAAAAGTGACCGCCAATGGACCTTATGTGTATCTTTGTACTCTGACTATGGATGATTAGATGTGTAATGCGATTTTTGACACTTTCAAATTCATTCATTAAGGATTAAAAATACATAATTTCAAAAAACCTTCTACTGCCCCTTTTTAAGGGGCAGTAGCACGTTTTTTGATAATTTTACATTTTAAAATTTTCAATGATAATTGTAAGTTAACATTAAATGCATTATTTTGACATTGTCAAAAATCTCATTACACAAGCAAATCATCCATAGTCAGTTGACAAAGTATGACGATTCACATAAAATCCATTGGCGGTCATTTTGTGTGAACACCTTAAATTCATATGGGATAAGAAAAAGGAATCGCATGGCTAAACTTTACGTTATATATTTGAATTATTACTTCTATATTTAGTTTAAATGCATTGTCTTTCAATTGAAACCATTAATTTTCATTTTCCTGACATCATCTTTAATCCCCCTAAAAACGTGCCACTGCCCCTTTAAAGTCTTTTTTAATAAATGTTACTGAATCAATGTGTAACTGCAATTTCTTTATTTACTTTTAAATCCAAACATGTAGGTAAGAGTAGCGTTATCATATTACAATATTATTCTTATTTTTGTTATATTAGCATCACTCTCATTATCCAATTTCCATCATCTCAAATTCTTCGTATTAAAAACCAAATCGTTACTGATATTCAGTGAACCCTCAAAATCTATAATCAAGTTAAAACATCCATTATTCAAGATTATCTTCTTGGTGTTATTAATTGTCATCGACTTATCAATTCATAAAATAATCTGCTAAATCTTTGATACCTACATATTATCAGTGCAAATTTGTGGTATTTAATCTTCCGTCTCTTGATAATCATAATAGACATGATTGAAAATGTGAATTCGCATACATGATATAGACAGAAATTAAGCTTATCGCAAACCACTTTACCTTTGATTTTTATAAAAATAAAATTCAAAATGATAAAGCATTGTTTTCCAGCAAACTCATATAGACAGAAATTAAGCTTATTGCAAACCACTTTACCTTTGATCTTTATCTTAAAAAATTCAAAATGAAAAAGCGTTGTTTTCCAGGAAACTCATATAGACAGAAATTAAGCTTATCGCATAACAACTATACCATGGATTTTCTAATTTTGGAATAACTCCTGTTTTATGGGGTAATTACTCCTACCTGTATTGCCTCGTTTCCAAATTGTGAGATGCTTTTAGTTTTGTAATCAACACCCAGATGATTGCAGATAGGAAAATGATGTTGCTCTGAAATATAAAATATAGATGATCGAGTGCCAGAAAATCAATGGAACTTATCTTTGTTCTGCAAAGGTCAACTATATTATATTTAATACTAACATGCCAGTTTGTTAGATTCTGATACAAGTCAAATGGTAATGTTGTGTATTGATTACAATGAAAGATAGTTTTCAGTATCAATACAAAGGTACAGGTATTGTCTTTCAAATAGTCTTAGTTTTGATTTCTATTATAGATACGGTTACCTCTGAGTCCCATTTTTATTAAATGAGTAGCAAATCTATCAATAAACATCAATATATCAATAAATTTTTCAAAAATCAAATTGAGGCAACCTAATTCCGGTTCACTAGAAAAATATTAAATGGGGTATATGCCTGTCATATAACGGAAATTTGCAATAGGCTGAAGACGTAACTGATTTGAATAAAAACTTTTGTGACAGATCAGAAAACTGAGGTAGCATTGCATACGATCACCAATTGTCTATTTGTAAAATAACCATTCTAAAAACATATTTTAAGGATCGTAATGCCACTGGTGCATTATTTCGAAATGTGGCATGGTGAGAAAGACAGATTGGGTCATATTTATAAAACTCCAATTTTCTAAAATGTCGAATAAAATATTCTTTATGGGCTTTTTGTGGTCAAATCAGAACCTTTACATCGACTCATTGCAAAGGAACAACTATGACTACGTTTTAAAGCTTTTAATCACATAAAAAGGGTTTTGTACCTGTTCACGACAATTTGAAATCGGGTTTAGATAGACATATTTAACACTCTGAATAAAATTTAGTTTACTAAAACTAATATTTAAAAGAGACAATTTAACCAAATAAGAATTTCAAAACACGTGTAACAGTGCCTTTATCTCATCGACACATAACTACTTACCAAGAGCACAAAGAAAATAGGAGAGTGTAAGATGTAGTCGTAGTGGGTTTCACTTGGCAACCAGCAACTGAAATATTTACATAAAATATTTTATTCAACCAACACAGTCATTTCTCATGTTGAAGAGAAGCTTTATTATATCATGATATTGTGTAAATGTTAAATTTTAAACTTAAACATTTCACAGTCGTATTGTTCCAAGTTGTTGTAATGAGAAAAGGTAACTTGAGCTGATTTTGTCTATTAGTCTGTCATTCATAATTTCACAATGTTATACACCATCATGTTCCTTGTACTTATAAATTTTGTTCTTCTTTTACAGAAGACATGAAGATGTATGAAAGGTTGTTATACCTTTGTCATATCTATCAAAATAATGCTGACAGTTCGTTTTCAGATTGAGATTATGCTGTGAAAGCAAATTTCGTCTACCATAATAATAATAATAATAATAATAATAATATACAAAATTTGTATAGCGCCCTATATGGCTTAACAAAAAGCCACTCTAAGGCGCTTCACAGTGAATAAGCCTTCTTGTACAGGTGAGTCTTGACGCCCTTTTTGAATGCGGCATATGATTCAGAGTCTCTGATTGTGGTTGGTAGATTGTTCCAAACAGATGAAGCTATTTTGTCAAAGCGCCTGTCGCCATATTTGACAGTTCTGGTTTTTGGTACGGTGATGAGCGAAGCTGTTTCGGAACGGAGGGTTCGTGATGGTTGGTATGGGGTGATGAGCTCCTGGAGGTAACTTGGACCTGTGCCGTGCAGTGCCTTGTATGTATGTGTCAGGATTTTGTGCTGAAATCCTACTAATGCATTTGAATGAAGATAAAAAATTATTATAATAAAAAGGCTGTATAGCCTACTACATACTGGTTGTTGTCAATTGAAGATTTCACCGCCACCCACACCATTGTATACACGAAGGGAATTCCTGTAATGAAAATACCAACAGATACAAAGCTATTACTGAATGCATTTATGAATAAGATATAGGGTGAATACACAGAATTGTCTTTCATAAATCATTGTTTCACCAAATCAATGTCTGAATATCCATTGGTCATGGGGCCTGCACATAAATTTAATCTCTCTGGAGTAAGGAGTTCTTGAGAAAAGAGTCGAAATAGAAAACACGAAAGACGGACGGACGAACGCCGGTCACCATGTCATAGGCCAGATGAGATAAGAATTGTCATTTATTTTATGTTTTTAATAAAACTCTGACACAAATTGTCTATCTTACCGTTTCAAATAAAGTTTTTTAGAATAGGGATATTTTTTTTATAATATGCTGGCGCACAGTGCGATTATGTTACCTTCATATGAGGGACATTTCGAACATTTCACTGAGGCAGAAGGATCATATGATTTACCATATGATCTAGAAGAACGAAAGAGTGACGCAAACTTAATGTTTAAAATTTGTGTTTTTCTATATGGTGTTGCCTTGGAGATTTCTCAAATTCTCAACTTAATTTAAGGAACCATGTCAGACTTACCCCATCCAACCAGCATATAGTGCCAGAGTTTGATCTTATCGGCAGAGTAGGCCCACACGATGATGGTGAAGAGGTACAGGCCTTCCACGAACATCCAGAAGAAGTTGGTTCCGTGAAGGTAGTTGTACAGTGTTACTATCCCCTTGCAGATCCACTGCACAGAGACATGTTAGAAATGAGGAGATGCACGAATAGCAGAAGTATTATTATTATCATTATTTTTTTATTACTAAGTATTTGTACAGCGCCAATATCCAGCTCAGAGAGCGCTGCTCAAAGGCGCTTTGGCTTTCCCTCGATCATTGGATATCAGTCTTCATGACACTTCTTTTACTATCTCGACTCCCGGGGGATCATACAACTGGGTTTATATGTTCTATTATAGAATTAGGCATGTTTGAGATGGCCATTAATTAATAAAAGTTTCTATGCTTACTTTACATTTTGTATCTACATGCATAGTAAAATATAATGTCTAAATAATCAAAGTCGAAGTACTAAATATCTGGATACATAATACAATACTGAGTTTCCTAAGTTAATAATAGATTCTTTAATATCGAAGGCGACAACGTACTTTGAATTCAAGTTCCTGCTTTTTCTGGTTTGGTCTTTCTACATTGATGTAGAAATATCTCTTGGTAGGATATTCATTACAAGAAACGGATCATCATTACACGTTAGAGTCTTTCAAATTGAAACATTCATTTGTCCATCATTTAAGTGAATAGACAACCTTTCGGACAAAGCTAATTTAAAACGTCCAACCCTTATATGCTTTGGTCTATTTTTGCAAGGATTATTAATGTGACAACAGCTTTGGCGTTAGGTTTAAGACAAACATTGTCATGTGAGTTTAAATTAGATTAATTAATTATTTCCACCTCCAGATCGGTCTTGTAGAGTTCCAGCAGGGTGTTGTACATGACGATCCACACGACATTCCTCAGGATGAAGGTGACGATCAGATGACAGTGGATCACATTCCTCAGGCATCGCAGACTCCTAAAGAAAGTAATAGAGATATTATATAAAACATACAGTAGTCATCAAAGGTCTAATAAGTAGCTAAGATTTCGTCAATATTTCAGATTCCAAATTGATCCAATGAGAAGCCAGAGACCGAAAAATGTTTCCTGATGTAACCTTAGGGATGATGTAATATTTAACCAAACATACAGTTAATTAAATCTTAAAGAGACACAGGGTATGTTCAATCAACATATTAGATATTTTGTAGCTTATCAAAACCAAATAAAATTTTAAGAAAGATACTCTGTGTCACTTTAACTGGTATATAACAATGTTTGATTGAACATGATAATAACAGTTGCTCTCTGTAGAGTTGAAAATGTTCACAAACAACTTTTCTTGGCTCAATCTAAGACACAAGGAATTCTGAAAACACGCTAAGCCTAACACACCGTGCAAGAACCTTCTCCTTGGAGGACTAAGCTTTTTATTAAGGCTTCTGGGCAATACCTACTATGTCTTCATTCTTGAAATATGACACCGGTCCGAGGACGTTCCCACTTATCTAGGCCATTCTCAAGTTCCTACTGGTTTTAAAGTGACACAGAGTATCTTTCTTAAAATTTTATTTGGTTTTGATAAGCTACACAATATCTTATATGCTGATTGAAGTTCATATCTCATCACTGGACTTGCAAATATATCCATTAATGCATAATATCTCTAAAATGCTTGATTTCATGGTAAATTCAAGAAAACATCTCAAATACGTTTAATTCTCGAAATTATGCATCCAATTAATCTACCTATTTGTTACAATATCTAATTAACACTATCGAATCACATATATCTTCCTGTCAGCTTATGACAAGGTTTCAAAATTACGTTTGGCAAATTTGCGCACAAAACTCGAGCCACATTGTCCGGTTTTCGATCAAAATCCCGACTTTGAATGGTCGTATTTTCGCTCTAATGTACTGATTGACCTTTAACTTGTTATTTTCAGTAACAGTTAGTGGTTCCCGATGTAATAACATCGATTTCAAAGTTTGACATACGTGATCCTATCAACATACTCTCATGTCTCTTTAAACTATCATTGTGATTTGATAGCTTCAAAGATATTGGGAAAATATCATTAACATTTGCATTCATTTTATGACCAAATATTAAGCTTAATTACACAGGACAAATGCTAATTCCACGAACTTACAGCTATAACTTTATTAGTTGTTTTATTTGATAAGTCACATACCTGAAATACAGAAATATGACGAGAGCGATCACCAGAGCCACCGTCGTAACCAGAAAACCAACGTTGTAGATGACCCGTACACCAAGTCTGTCCGGGGGTAGGGTCTGGATTGATGAAGAAGAATAAGAAGAAAAATTTTTATTAGGACTTGAAAAGACCTGCTCCTCGTCCATCATACACATGGTTACAGTGATGAACATTGATAATAACTATTTTCATCTATAGAGCCTGGACATTATATTGTGATTTTATTCTTAGCTCATTAGATAATTTAATATATTTAGCTATCTTTACCAACGTACATTTGTTTAGATCTTTAAATAATAACCCAATAAAAGCGTTTAAGATATAACATTCTTAATTGTACATAAGTAGGACAAATTAGCATAAAATGGTATTCATCTTCAATGACGTTACATCCTTGACTTTTACAGTAATCACAAAATCGGTATTCTCTCGGAATGTTATTATATCTACCAATTTCAATGGGAATAAAGCTGTGTGTTATTGTTACTCAGACAACCGTAGCTCATAATGGATAAATAAATCATTGAATTCAGAGGAATGATGGATGTTTCAATATTTCCAAGGAAAAACAGGTTTATTGTCACATGAATATTTATCATGCTGCGGTCTGAATCCTAGTTTCATATGATAAAAGGACACAAACATACAATCTTGAATACGGTTGCGATACGGATCGGAATTGAATAAATGTCGAAGATGCTAAAGTCCTTATATCCAGAATAAACATTAACTAAAGTGTACAAATATTGTTTCCAATAACCTTTGATTTCTTGGCAGTTCAACCTTAAGGTGTTAATTTCATATCGACAGACCTTAAAAAAGTCCTATTATACTAAAAAAAAACATTAACAAAACTGTACATTTATTGTTTTCATTAACCTTAGATTTCTTGGCAGTTCAACCTAAAGGTGTTAAATATCGACAGACTCTTGCCATCTTCTTGTGAATAAGAACTATTTCTACCGATTGATTATTGTTATTATTGTTTGACAATTTAAATGCTCTTAAAAGGGGGAGGTATCCTTTGTTTCCATATTTTCCCCGATAAACATACTATTTCTCAGAGAGTTCAACATTTAACTGTACCGTATGATAAATCATCACGTATTAAGCAAAACCTGTGAGCGGCCATTTACTGGGGAAAACTATTAATCATTTAGGTAAATTGATTTGCATAGCTTTATCGAACTGTGTACGTTCTTTTCAAGACGTACGCCATTGTTAAGAGTAGAATGACTGGAAAGTCGTAACATTTGTCTGACTTTTCTTAATACCAATTTACATAAAACAGTGCCTTTGATGTTTAAAATCCACACAAAAA
Organism: Steromphala cineraria; assembly: GCA_916613615.1. Taxonomy (NCBI): domain Eukaryota; kingdom Metazoa; phylum Mollusca; class Gastropoda; order Trochida; family Trochidae; genus Steromphala; species Steromphala cineraria. The sequence goes on from OU744733.1 coordinate 19,411,901, forward strand.
AAATTGACAGAATACTCACATCGATGGGATGTTCCCCCGGCAGAGAGTCTAAACAATCGTTGTAGTCAGAAGTATTGTCCCACACACCACCTATGTTGCAGAACCGTGTGGCATTTTCTGAAATGAAAAGCAATAATTTTGAAGACATCAACTTACAATGTATTTTACAGGTTTTTTCATTATACAATCTCTAAAGGTTTTAGAAAAATAGAGCCATTGGCTCTGTAGCTCATCAGGCTTCATCATCAATTATGCTTTAGAGTGTGGCCAATGTGATTCCCCCATTGTAGAGGCCACAGGGTCACCATAAAATTAAGTATATAGGCGACAAGTTTCAGCATTCTAGGCCTTACACTTCAGGAGGAGAAGATGAAAATAGATTTGAAGGACGCTCCTGTTGCCTTTATTAGGGGTAACAGGGCCACCAAAGCTACAAATTATAATCCTCACTAGTCAAAGAGTCTGTACACAAAGTTTCAGCTTTCTAGGCCTCATGGTTCTGGAGAAAAAGATGAAAATAGGTTTTTAGGGCGTGGCATATGTGGCCCGTATTAGGGGTCACAGGGCCACCAAAGCTACAATTTATAATCCTCACTAGTGAAGGAGTCTGTACACAAAGTTTCAGCTTTCTAGGCCTCATGGTTCTGGAGAAGAAGATGAAAATAGGTTTTTAGGGCGTGGCCCCTGTGGCCCTTATTAGGGGTCACAGGGCCACCAAAGCTACAATTTATAATCCTCACTAGTCAAGGAGTCTGTACACAAAGTTTCAGCTTTCTAGGCCTCATGGTTCTCGAGAAGAAGATGAAAATAGGTTTTTAGGGCGTGGCCCCTGTGGCCCTTATTAGGGGTCACAGGGCCACCAAAGCTACAATTTATAATCCTCACTAGTCAAAGAGTCTGTACACAAAGTTTCAGCTTTCTAGGCCTCATGGTTCTCGAGAAGAAGATGAAAATAGGTTTTTAGGGCGTGGCCCCTGTGGCCCTTATTAGGGGTCACAGGGCCACCAAAGCTACAATTTATAATCCTCACTAGTCAAGGAGTCTGTACACAAAGTTTCAGCTTTCTAGGCCTCATGGTTCTGGAGAAGAAGATGAAAATAGGTTTTTAGGGCGTGGCCCCTGTGGCCCTTATTAGGGGTCACAGGGCCACCAAAGCTACAATTTATAATTCTCACTAGCCAAGGAGTCTGTACACAAAGTTTCAGCTTTCTAGGCCTTATGGTTCTGGAGAAGAAGTCGAAATTCCACAAAGTTTACGGACGGATGGACGGACGGACGGACGGACGCCGGACACCATGCCATACCATAAGCCCATCGGGCCTTACAGGCCAGATGAGCTAAAAAGCAGGTATATATCCTGCAGATGATATATGAATCTATGATAACAAAACATTCCATTAAAGTGACACAGAGTATCTTTCTTAAATTTTTATTTGGTTTTGATAAGCTACAAAATATCTTATATGCTGATTGAAGTTCATATCTCATCACTGGTCTTGCAAATATATCCATTAATGCATATCTCTAAAATGCTTGATTTCATGGAAAAATCAAGAAAACATCTCAAATACGTTTATTATTCGAAATTATGCATCCAATTAATCTACCTATTAGTTACAATATATAATTAACACCATCGAATCGAATATATCTTCCTGTCAGCTTATGAAAAGGTTTTAAAATTACGTTTGGCGAATTTGCGCGCGCCGGTTTTCGATCAAAATCTCGACTTTGAATGGCCGTATTTTCGCTCTAATGTACTGATTGACCTTTAACTTGTTATTTTCAGTAACAGTTAGTGGTTCCCGATGTAATAACATCGATTTCAAAGTTTGACATATGTGATCCTATCAACATACTCTGTCTTAAAACAAACATTCACTTAGAATGCTCTAAGGCCATATAGTTGGTAAGGTAAGCATTCTCTCATTTTTGTGAACCAAAATAGTGCCTGTGAGCGACATATGGTTGATGTCTGAAAGTTTTCAATATTCAAGTCAATAGCATAACCAGCTTAAGAAAACCAACCGACTTAAACGTATCTTGTATCCATTACATCAAAGATAGAATTTGAAACTATTACGTTTGATATAATACATTTGCATCATGCCTCGCTCCATACATATCAACTTTATTGCAAATAATCAATCAGTATAGATATCATAATAATTGACTGATTTGGCTTCGAGGCTATTTATTGATTTCTCATTTTATAAGACATTCATTCCAGAAGTAATAAGAAAAAAAATCAAGGAAGGATTGTAAAATGAACATTGTATGACCCAACAGTGATGAAATCAAACTTTGTCAATCATTGGAGTCCAAGATTGGTCTAGCAACATTTTAATGTGGTTAATATCAATCTCATTTCGTCCTTTTTATACACAAAATGTCATTTCATGCAATCGCTCAGTTTAAGAATGCAGAACAAAGTTCAATATTGCGGTCCAAACATTAGTTTATTCTTTGAGGTGAGCATTTTGTTTAACATTGGTGAATGCAAAAGAAAAAGGTTCTACATTGTTGTCCAAACATTAGTTTCTTCTTTGGCCTGTAATGTGCAAAAATGTGGTTAAGGGATTTGTACTGAAAGCATATAACTACCAATATTGCATAAAGCTCTTCTCCTTCTTCCACAATGATTGGATGATTTCCAAACCAATAGCATAATCTCAGTACACATATCAATTGCCCTGATGCAAAAATGATTTTGCTAGATACTATTTCGGAATAAACTCTTCCTTTTTTTGCCATGGTATATAGAAATATATGCTTTTGATTCACAGGCATTGATTGCAAAATAAAAAAAGGAAATTCCTAAAAGGCAAAGACCATAAATAGCAGTTAAATTAACATAAACCAAATACTTCGATAACACTTTTCAACAATGACAGTCATTGTAGAAAATCATTTGTGGTAATCCTTTTTAACATATGCACGCCTCGACAAAAGGTACAAATTCATACTCCTCATAATCATTCAACAGATCTGTTAAAAATACCGCCAAAACAATCGAAAATTCAATTCATCATTCTTGCACAATCAATCATTCTAAAAGTTCAAAGGCAAAATAAGGGAACGATATCCCTGCATTTCCAATACAAGATCATGTATGATCATATGCCAAGTTTGAGAAGCAAATTCAGAACTGCTGAGGCGCACACTTGTCACTTTTATCTCTTGTTTTCTTTTTCTTTGTGATGGTTAGCGAAGTTTGACAAGCAAGAAAGTAACGTTTGAGGCATCTAGCTATTACTTTTATCTGTCCTATCACGTCAAATATTATTTGATGGTCTTTGAAGCTTTCATCGTATACAAAAAGGGGCATCGATTTCATTGAAAGGAAAAAGAAAAACGCCCCTTTATTCACGCTTTTAGAAGCATATCGTGATAAGACGCCATCAACTTTTCACATTCTTCCGATAATCTGACAAGCATGATAGAACCCCAGGAAGCATTTATTCATTCCTATTGAGGACTCTTTAAGCATAACGCTGGTTTTGACGTGAAGAATATTCTAAAACAGAAATACGGAAGACAAATTATTTGAAAACTTCCATTTGAAAACACAAGTCAGCAATCTAACCGATTGCTTCATTGTGTAAGTGTGAAGCGAAGGTAATAGATTAGTCATTGATGTTTTGAATGCTTTAAATTTGTTTTCTGTTCGAAGATTTAATTTAAAAAGTGGCATCTGTATGTCGATGTTTCTTCTTTACTAGTATCCGATAGTAAATAACATACAATTCAAATCAAAACAAGATGTAGTTTATATTAGGATAAAAAGAATTACTGGAGAAATCCATAACCTTATTGAATAGCCTGACAGATTGACGTTCAGATTGCAAAAGAATAAACACCTTAACCGTCCACAGGTAAATGATGATTTTATTGTGTCAGATGAAATGAAAGCTATAAAACTAGTCGGCGGCGTTCACCTGTAACAAAACAAATCGACGAAAGATGAAACGCACGATTGTAGAAGCAAAATCAATGTTCTTGTCAAATGATGTTTTCAAATCAACGGCTTAATAGTATCAATAGTACGATAACACGCACTAATGCCCTGAACTGCAATATTTATGAAATGTATATCTGAACTGTCAGAAAAGATAAGCATACGTCGTTGAATGTGACGTCAATACATAAAATAGTCTTGTTCACTATCGGTTTCAGCCCTTTTATTGTCATAACAGTCCTGATATCGAATGCAAGCCAGGGCACTTATGTCTGGTAAACAACGCCATATCAAATATATCAAAGAAAAATAAATCTCAAAATAAACCGACTCATGATAATAATGATGAACCAGAGATTCTTTTTCACTTGGACCAAGCGATATGTAACTAAGTAATTAGCTCAATTATCGATTTGTTTTGGAAAATGCACGGACAATATGTCTGTGCCTCAGTCCTCTGCCATATCGTAGAATATGAGTTTAGAAAACCGATTGCCTGTCTGACAACATAAGAGTCGAAATTCTAATGTTTTTGTAAAGTCGGATTTAAAGCACCGGCCGGATGGAAGAAGTTCAAACTGGTCATTCACAAAATAAAACGAATACTATGAATACTAAGTGCTTTCTTTTTCTTTTAAGTAAAAGTTTGAAGGGGAATGCTACAAATTTTGCTAGAGAGTTTGACAATGGAGTTAATTTGGTTTTCCTGTATAACAAGTTGTTATATTGTTAAGACAACAACATCAATGTCGGTTGTAAAGACAATAGGAGTGGATTGGGTAGTTTGAAGTTAATTAGTGAGGGCTTGAGTGCATATAATCTGAAAATCGTTTCAAACGTCAGAGGAAAGATTGAGGAAGTACTATGTTCCTTGGTTGTTTACAAATGTCCTTTGCAATGCTGCGACAATAATTTATAGAGATATAGATAAGCGACGTATGCATTCTGCAGTTGCCAACATATCATCTATATGTATTTGATTGTATTGCTATAAGATATATAGATCTACTAGGGAAAGTCAGTTACTGGAACTCAAAATAAAGCCCTTAGCTGTGATGTTTTTTATTTTATTTGTCGTGATAGGTCCCCTTAACAATTAGCCCCATTGGACTGTCTATGTCCTGTATATGTGAAATAGAATCCATCCGATTGGCTACTCAGCCCCGCCCCAGTGACTTATTTATGGTTGAAACATTGCCTTGAGAAAAGCCACACATATTGTCAATCGTTACTCTACGATCATTCAAAATTAAGTCCGTGACAATGTCAATTGCATAGACTGTAAGGGCTTCAGCGGGCCTTCCTGACCATTGGTTAGTGTCTGAGGAGTTGCACTGCCTTAAACTCCGCTAACCCTTTTGCCACAGGGGCTTCCTGACCATACATATTTGTGTTCTTAGAAATCACTCAAACCTTTTTTGTGACACACTTGTATACTGCAAGATGTTAGCTATGTTCATCAGACTGAACCTGCTTCCTATGTAGTTAATCAATGGTCACTGTTTTGGCGCATAGCGGATCCAAATTCTAAGAACTTATTGACTTACCATTGTTTTTCGAGGTGATTTCATATGATAGTATTATAGTTGATTGAAATAATGATTTTGAAAAACTTTAAAAAGGACAAGAAATGACATACAGTTCGTCTTGTCGGGTGCGTTCATAACTGTTGCACGCGAATAATTGGAACTGTGAAATGTACAATTAACATACTTTTCTTCTGCCACATCAAAAATACATTGAATATGGTCAAGATGATCGTTTAACTGATAACCGGAAACTGTCTGTGAGAACGCAGTTGAAATAATGGTTGTTACTGATTGTTCTTATTAAGTAAGATGTTTTGGGATAATTTTAACTTATTTTGTTCACATGGTTTGTCATTTTTAGGCTAATGTTCGTAACATAGCTCAAGGTGACTGAATTAAAATATGGTCAATTAAAATGAAAATGAGTTATTAAGAAAACGAATTGACATATTTCAAGTTTGAATTTGGGTCGTCTCTGAAATAGAATTGAAATCTTGAATATCGTATTACGAAGTATGTCGTTCATAAACACTTCAAAATAATGATTGGAAGCATATGATGTCCGCTTCTTTGTCGTTTGCAAAGGATTTTGTGTTAATCCATTTTTATCATCACGAACGGACAGACCAATTAGTATTCAATTCTACTTTTATTATGAGCAAACGGATGATAACGAAATGGGCACCGCAGATAAAACATAGTTCTGCGTCATTTATGGTTTCTCACGTATCTGTTCCTATTAAACAAGTTTATCATCAAAAAATTAAATCAAAGCTGGAATGAATTAACGTAAAAAGTCGTCCCTTTCTTTATCTCTTGAAACACATGTGGAAACTTCACATTTACATTTTAGAAAAAGATAAAGATTTAGCGTTATATTGTACTAAATGAACTTGCGAATGTCTTGTTTTTGGCTGAATTCTGAAGATGATATATTATTCGCCCCTGTAGGATACCGCAGTGCAGTATTTATACGGCAATATTTATTATATTTTAAGCGGTGAAAAACTGAGTTTTCTCAGTTCTAGAAAATTATTCTCGCAACTGAGTGTGATATCACTTTTTCAAGTCAGTGAAAATATCACAGAGGGGATGACGTCATGTGTACAATGGTTTGACGTCACTTATACAATCAACGCGACGTCATCGCCGTCGCTAAGTTACGATCAACAATGGTATGACGTCGCCAGAAAAGCCTCGAGTCAAGACGTTTTGAACATAAATTACCACATATTCGACCACAGCGGCTTATAATAAACAGAATATCTTTTGTTTTGAGTGTGATATCACACTCAAAACAAAAGATATCCTCTTTATAGCTAGTGAAGTATCACAATGCAAATATGACGTCACAGTAGTGTGTGTTTGTAACGTCACAGTGTAAGCGCGCCGCCACAATTGCTGTCGAGTAACGGAAATGCATTTTGAGCAAACTGTCGGCTTTCGCTCGTTTCATACAAAAACATTAACTTGTTTGATAACATAATATTGAATGGAAGGTCGTTTAGAATCCTCTATTTGTTTGGTTTAAAGTGCTCAAAATAAAGTTAACGCAACCAATTGTTGAGAATATTTTCTTATTCAATAACATGACAATATGTTGCTAAATATAATATTGCCATCCCAGGAATCATTCGAGATTTGGTTTATACATGCATGATGAGAAGATGTGTCTCGGTTCAAACATGCATGATGAGAAGATGAGTTTCGGTTCAAACATGCATGATGAGAAGATGAGTCTTGATTCAAACATGCATTATGAGAAAATGAGTTTCGATTTAAACATGCATGAGAAGATGAGTCTCGATTCAAACATGCATGATGAGAAAATGAGTTTCGGTTCAAACATGCATTATGAGAAGATTAGTCTTGATTCAAACATGCATTATGAGAAAATGAGTTTCGATTTAATCATGCATGAGAAGATGAGTCTAGATTCAAACATGCATTATGAGTAGATGAGTCTCGATTCAAACATGCATTATGAGAAGATGAGTCTCGATTCAAACATGCATTATGAGAAGATGAGTCTCGATTCAAACAAGCATTATGAGAAGATGAGTTTCGATTCAAACATGCATGAGAAGATGAGTCTCGATTCAAACATGCATTATGAGAAGATGAGTCTCGATTCAAACATGCATTATGAGAAGATGAGTCTTGATTCAAATATGCATTATGAGAAGATGAGTTTCGATTCAAACATGCATGAGAAGATGAGTCTCGATTCAAACATGCATAATGAGAAGATGAGTCTCGATTCAAACAAGCATTATGAGAAGATGAGTCTTGATTCAAACATGCATTATGAGAAGATGAGTTTCGATTCAAACATGCATTATGAGAAGATGAGTCTCGATTCAAACATGCATTATGAAAAGATGAGTCTCGATTCAAACATGCAATATGAGAAGATGAGTCTCGATTCAAACAAGCATTATGAGAAGATGAGTCTCGATTCAAACATGCATTATGAGAAGATGAGTTTCGATTCAAACATGCATGAGAAGATGAGTCTCGATTCAAGCATGCATTATGAGAAGATGAGTCTCGATTCAAACATGCATTATGAGAAAATAAGTCTCGATTAAAACATGCATTGTGAGAAGATCAGTCTCGATTCAAACATGCATTATAAGAAGATGTGTCTCGATTCAAACATGCATTATGAGAAAATGAGTCTCGATTCAAACAAGCATTGTGAGAAGATATGTCTCGATTCAAACACGCATTATGAGAAGATGAGTCTTGATTCAAACACGCATGGTGAGAAGATGAGTCTCGATTCAAACATGTATGATGAGAAGATGAGTCTTGATTCAAACACGCATTATGAGATGATGAGTCTCGATTCAAACATGCATTATGAGAAGATAAGTCTCGATTCAAACATGCATTATGAGAAGATAAGTCTCGATTCAAACATGCATGAGAAGATGAGTCTTGATTCAAACATGCATGATGAGAAGATGCGTCTTGATTCAAACAAGCATTATGAGAAGATGAGTCTTGATTCAAACATGCATGATGAGAAGATGAGTCTTGATTCAAACACGCATGGTGAGAAGATGAGTCTCGATTCAAACACGCATTATGAGAAGATGAGTCTTGATTCAAACATGTATGATGAGAAGATGAGTCTCGATTCAAACTTGAGACAAGTGCTTCTGTAACTGCTCCGTCTCTGATTAACATTGACCAGTGTCTGCTCATAGACAAAATCATCTACATGTACATTTCATGTTATTATGAAATCACATTGTAAGGTGAACACCTTGATCTGTACGTTAAAATTGTGATATGTATGTATTCACATGATGCGTTATATTGTTCCACGCAACAAACATATGTTGCTGTATCTTTGAAAAAGACAGTCAAATTTGTCTGATATTGTTGTTTGTAGGGCAAGATATTAATTTAGTAAGCCAATGTTAATATTATAACACTTGGTTTTATTAGAGTTTTTTTAACTCCTTAATATTTTTTGCCCAGAAATTAGTACGACTTATTGTTCTGTTAAAACAAATAAATTGTACTTGTTAAATCATAAATCACTCATTCTTTAATAATATATAGAAGTCACACTTCCATCAATTAGAAAAAGTCAAAATGGCCAGGTTCAATTGCAATGTCCCACTTAATTTCATATATGCAGGTTAAATGTAGAATTTGAAAAGAAATTCAATCGATTCGATACCAGTGCTTAAAGTATTATTAATGTTCCCATATCAAATGTAACTTCTAATCGTTTGTTCGCTAGTCTTAACTTTCTTTTGTTACATTTCAAATTAGATACATTATTTAATCTAAAGAAAATTTTCCTGCAAACATCTTATCATATTTCCTACAAAACTTTGACTTTGCGAAATCTGTGGTTGTCTATATATTGTCAACTCGCCTTTGTAACCTGATACTAAGCTTCGTCGTCAACAACGTTTTTATATTTAATATATTTATCTACAAGGAAGTATGTCGCTAAGAATAAGTAACAGCAGGTGACATTTGCTTTAAGAACATGATACGGCGATTAGAATGCGGTACAATACAAGGCTTAGTGTTATACTGTAACATCTTGATAATTTATATTAACCTTTTAAACTGAAGGCTTTTGAGACAAATATATTCCCAATATTTGCAATAAAATGCAAACGTGGACATTTAGAAATCCCTTTTTAGCAAATCGTAACATGTTTGTGGAAGTAGCGTTAAATCCAGACCTTTTGATATATGGATATAGCAGTTGTGATTGTTTAGTGAAAGAAAACGTTTTCGTTCCCACATTATATCTAAATCCTGTATGTCTTTTGTAGATCTGAATGTTGCATCTACGCCAAACGCAAAAAGTAGATTTTGACGAATCAATTAACAGAGAATATAAAGTTATCACATCCCCCCTTATAACCTGTATTTGACCTTCAAATGACCTGTACATTTTTGCTACAAAAAATAAATGTGCAACCTTCGTTTTGCTAATATTCATGATTTATCTCATCCAAATAAACCGCCAGGCAAAAGTAAGTACACGCCACAGTGTGTTTCAAATTTACTTAATATCCAAGAGACATGTGATGTATTAGAATATGGCACGAGTAAAATAACACATATTTGCAGCATTTTTGATAGAATAAAATGATATCTTGCTAATGATGTATTACTACTTGGTTTATCAAAGGCGGGGGTTACCTCTACCACGTTTACAATGTTGTCAATATGTAACAAATAAGGCACGTTTATTGATTTTAACACAGAGTATTTCTTCTTTGTTGATGAACATTCGTGTTTCATAATTAAAAACAATTATGAACATTAAAGTTCAATTATCATACTTGGGTGCGGTTCGGGATGAAATTTAGCTAGTGAGAATATAAATACATCACTCTGTTAAAAAATCTTTCGTCGATATCACATTACATTTCTTTTCAACAATACAAACGTGTGTCGACGCCAAGAGCACAGTACCCCTGTAAAAGGGCATAGCATTTAACGAACTCGCTCTCGGTGACATAGTCATTATGCATGTAGGATTTACACTGTGTCTCAACTACCGTAATTGGTTCAATGGGTTCGATGGGTATCAACTTTGGCAGCAACGAATACCTAATTCGGAGAAAAATAAAATAAAAGACAAAGACGGTCTTCAAGCGTATATTTTGAAACCGGAAGTTGTGAGATGGCCACACTTGATTCGCCTTTATGTCAGCTGCCGTTTCGGTAATTGTGGTAACTTATCTCTTATTAATGATTTTTGGTCTGATTTTCCCTAGGTTGGTCGCAATATTTTGCGAAAAGTACAAGGAAAACAGTAAAATAACTTTTGAGAATGTTGAACTCTGATAATGGATCTTTAAATCTGCTTTTATGAAAAACACGATAATAAAACAAAGGAAATCTTTGAACGAGTATTCAACTCTTCTACTGATTAGTTTGAGAATACAAAATCAAAACGCGAATGTAATTGAAAATCTTACAAATGATATATTCAAGTGTGTTCTTTCTTTTATCTGTCAGTTTATACGTTTTGTTATAAAAGGTCTTGTAAGGGGTTTACGTTGCCAAACATTCGGTCAACAATGGTAGTTTACTAGTTTGGTAATGTTTATGACTCCCAGCGCATTGTCAAAAGGATTCGTTAGGATAAATAGAGACATTAAAATGAACTAGATATTTATAAGATAAAGACCCAGTACATAAAATTACATTTTCCTGTAAACTTTATACCTACACACACATACGTACATGTATTAAATAACAGCAACACATAACAAATACAGTAAATAGGATAGACATATAAATTGCCAAAATATAACAAAGCCGAACCTTACTCGTAGACAGTGATTGTTTCTATCACTGATTACAATAGTAGACTTTGCGTGATGATGGAAAGACGCAAAGACTCTCAAAGCCCTCTGTGACAATACTTTGATTCCTACAGGAAATTGTACTTCTCCCTTATAGTGTCTGATTTAATGATTTATTCCTTATTTCTAAATTAATAGACATCCCATTTGTCTTTAAAGACACAAACAGAAGTCCATGGCCGAAGTTCATTAATCTTACTGTGCAAAAGTATAAAACTTGTACATTTTAATGAAAATATCCATAACTGATTTCTAGCTACTACCCTAGATTTTAGGCGACAACGTAATGTACTCTAATGACAAGAGAGCATCCACTCTACCACAGAGACTTCGCCAAGTAAGAGAACCAACAACTGAGGGTAAGAGTAGAGATATGTGGAGATGAAGAGTTCACAAATCTGAAGTACTAGATAAGCAATCAACCATTTCAGACCGCTCAAATACAAAACCATATATTACAAATCATAAGAAGATTTGAAATATTTGCCTACTTCCAAAAAACTTATTTACCTTTGGGGTATGTGTGGTATTTGTATTTGTTAGTAGATTTTGCTTTATTTATACCGTATATAATACCATATAAACAAAGTTCAATCCCCCACCAGAGAAGCTTAATGATGTATCGTTCGTCCGTCTATCCGGCCTTTCCTATATTTATTCTACCTGTAAACTATTTAATTAAATGTTTATAATTCGTTCTAATACTTTGATGCGCATGTCAATTATAAGTAAAAGTAGAATAATACAATAAAATATAACTCGTAAAGATCACCTTGCATTTCTAGTAGCACTAAGGGTACATGTCTTGCAAAATATACTTTACCCACGTTTTTGCTACCATTATTTCTACAATATAATATACCGGTCAAAAGAAAGTACACGTCTTTGTTTCTAGTTATGTTATATCTAAAGTGCACAAATATATTTGTTAAATGAAGTCAGGGGAAAGAAAACACATTTTTTCTAGAAAAAGGCGTCAGAAACTTAAGAACGTTTTAATAATTATTATTATGCACATGATGAATTCAATTAATGTGTGTGTACTTTCTTTTGTCCAATAGTATATCTTGAGTTATGACACGTATCACATTTCCTTTTGATAGGATCAAGAATCAGTCGTACCAATGATTTGAAAGGGATATGTCTTCGATGTGTGTATAATATCAAAAGCTTATAAATGACATTAAAGATTATGGCTCTTGAATCTGAGGAACCACTGTTAAAAGAAAACTATACGAAAAAGAACTAAATATATTTAAAACAACAATTTATATAACTTCGCAATTCGATTTGTTAATGTTTTAAATTAACACAGCTGAATAAACATTTCTAAAGAAAGAAAAAAGTGATTTATATAACGTATTAGTCATAAAACTAAAACTAAAATATTGTTGAATACACATTTACCGGAAGAAGATTTACATTCTTATATAAGGTCATAGTTTTATAATTTATCCTTGAAGCAACTTTTATCCAAAGAAATTACCACGAAATATCATAGATTACGTATGAATTATTTATGTCATTGGTAAATGAAAATATGTTTGGCATATCTAGAAATTTGAAAGTTAGAGATAAAGGTTTTATTTTCTTTAAATTAATAATACGATAACTTTTCATTTATATTTTATCGTCTGACCTTTTTAAAGTATACTATGTCTTATATGAAACAATGAGAACACACTGATAAGGGGAAATAACGTTATGTTTACAAACTGACATTTCATGTTACATTTAATGTTGTTCTGAGATAATTAAGCAATCAATCAAAGTAATTAAGGCATTGTTAGAGCTTCAGAAGATAACATATTGACATTTTTGGAATCCACATAAATAGTGACTAATGAGGATATTCATACGGCGCCTTTCCAAGGTGTTAAAAACCTTACTAAATAATATCATAAATTATATTAAAATTATACTTTAAATTCCGCATACAACCGCTGACCATGTAGTATATACTGTATTCATGTACCGATTTTAACAGCTGATAAGACTGAGTGCAATGTGGATGAGAGTTTTTCGAAGCTCTCTCGCTGCCAAGATAGTGATAAGTATAATACGTTAACATGGGCCTACGATTTTCTTAGTTCTAAAAGAACTTCGAAAATCTATGCTGTATCCATGTACCCTATTTACAGCTGATAAGACTGAGTGCAATGTTGATGAAGAACCTGTCAAAGTGCACAACATATTAAGGGAAGCAGGGCCTAGGTTTTCGAAGCTCGATGCTAAGATCGTCGAAAGAGCAATACGTTAACATGGGCCTACGACTTTCTTAGTACTAAGAGGTATTTCGGAAATGTAGGCTAAGGTCTCTTAGGGGTTCTAACCAGGGTTTGCGGCGTGATTCTAACCAGGGTTTGGGGCGTAAGAGGGTAGCATGCTAACCACTAAACCAGTGTGCTCCACATCTTTACTTGCAGTCATTTAATGATTAAACATGTATTGTTGTGAGAGTGAACATACCAACTGATTAATCTATGATTGGAGCAAATCTCATCTTACAGAAACGAAAGAAAAACAAATATATAATGAAAGCATTTGATTGTTTCGTACTGGGACTTCAAATTCTTTGTAACTATTGTTACATCTCAAAAATAGGAAACATAACTTAACTAACATGTAAGCACTTTACATATTTACCTACCTTCAATTTATCATCAGTTTGAATATTGATAACTTTCATTGATTTGAGAAATTTCAAAAAATTTCATGTTCACACTTTTTATTTGACATAGACAGACAAACGAAAAAAAATCTGCTGTAGCTCTTCATTTCCATGTATATGAACTCTAATAATTGTAATCTTAAACATCACCAAACATACAATGACTCTGGAATACAAACCAGAACTCGACACTTTAAATGTATACATACTCATCAGAAGAATGTTACCCACAAAGCTAAGTACATCTTTAAAGATAATATCAATACTCATCACACTAACACAATGGAAAGCTAAGAAGTCGAACCTGAAGATAGATGGGGTACGTACATAGACCCCTCTTGGATATTAAAGTTTCAACTACATGTTTATAAGATGGGTCTGGTATAGAGTGTCATTGATGTCGTGACAAGTCAAGTTATCTATATCTGTATGAACATAGGCGACGACAAAAAGCATATATTCGTTTTTGGAATTTTAAATCTAAATGTCGTAAAGTTATAGATACTGAAATATAGATGGTAGAATTTTGAACTCGTTGTCTTGATGGGGAAGATAGTCATCTCAATTTCTTTAAGAAGTTACGAAGTTATACAAAGATACAATTGTAAGAATAACTCTTTAGTGTGTATAGGATTGGCATTATGAGTTATCATATATAGCATTGCATTGCATCCATAGTGGATTTTACATTTAATTTATTATGTTCTTCAATGTCTTGGAGACATAACTTATGTGACAATATAGCTTAGTACAAGCTTATCTGATTATATCATTGACACCCCAGATGTGCGAGTTGAACCTTAGCCCACAAGTTGGGTCCTTTCAGGCCCGGACAAACTTTTATTTCTATATATAAATGTTCAGTGCCCATGCTTTCCTTGAAACAACACCAATCTTTAATCTAACTTTCACTTCAATTATGTCTTTTCTTTATATTAAAATACAATATTATGGAATTGTAAATGTACTTACGATTCGGATCAACGATGCTAAGTCCTTTGGGGCAGGGGATAACAGCAAAGCTTCCCTCCTTGGTGACGGGCCAGCAGGAAAACTCATCAAATGAAGCATTACAGTACTTGAGGCTGGAGTCTGAAATATTGAGAGTAGCGTTAAGGTTTCTCTTCTCACACTCTCTCTGACTCTGTAGTCGGAGCAGTCTTGCTATCCTGTGGTTATCCATGGGATAAGAGAGACCCTTTACACATGTAATGGATCAAGTTAGAAGTGTCAACAGAAGTTGGTCAGAGTTCTACCACATCTTGACACCTGAGCTGGTCGTCGACATAGTTCTATATCTCTAGACGTGTACACAAGGTCTCTGGAGTTTTGCAGAAAAAAGTTTGTATTAGATCTTGAGTAATTGGGGTCTTAAGTAATCACTAGTTTCACTTGCGACCCAAAGTCGGCTACAGCACGATGCCTTGAAGCATTGTCTTATCCTAGGTGGTATTAGTCACATGACACAGGTTTCATATGCATTGTTAAGAATTCA
Organism: Steromphala cineraria; assembly: GCA_916613615.1. Classification (NCBI taxonomy): domain Eukaryota; kingdom Metazoa; phylum Mollusca; class Gastropoda; order Trochida; family Trochidae; genus Steromphala; species Steromphala cineraria. The sequence continues at coordinate 19,427,412 of OU744733.1, forward strand.
ACTGAATATAATGTCGTCACATTGAAGGTATGAATCAGACTGCCCCAAAAGTTTTTATCAGGGGAAATAGAATCAAAGGTATTAACACTGATGACTGAGACCCACAGAACACAAGGTCTTAGACAAGTCAGGACCAGACGTCTTTCCGCTCTCGGTCTAATCCAACAAAGAGGTCTTACCACTTGTCAAAGGGTACATACGGTTTGCACACGGCCTTATTAAACATTCCAGTCTTCCGTGATAATTACATATTTTCTAACAACGTCAAGCTCCCATTCAAAGACCTATAAAATCGATAACATCCTGAAAACACGCACACGTTTCGTTGTAAGAAACTTTAAGACACGTCCATGTGTCAGATACCTATCCAAGAAAAACACATGTATCCAATGGAACAAGTACAAGCCAATCAAGCTGCTTTACTGAATATGCATGTGATGCCTCTTACGACAGTGCCGTTGTGTGTAGTGATCAATGATGATGGTAGCGGCTTACCGTCTAACACTGAAGTAATCCATTTCATCATAAAGCCTGGAAACACTCTCGATCAGCCAACGCAACACATCGTTCATTGCTATTGTTAATGCATTACTTCCACCCTACTCTGATTTAGTTTGAAACACAATTGATTTCTGCTACAACGAGCTATAGTTACTTTCAGTTTTGCTCTTATGAAACGTCTTGTTTTAAAAATCACACAGAACGATCATTTACAAATTTTAAAGACATTCTATACACATCCGTAATCGAATTCCTTGTGTCGTAATTTCTTTATTCTTTTCAAATTCCGGTATAATGAGCATGAAATGGAGACAATTAGAATCATCTTTCTTAGCTGTTGAGCGAGATTTCCTGGTTTTATTAGCGTTAAAAGCAAAGTTTCCACAGAACCTATCTATAATAGCCGAGTAGATAGGCAAGAAAATTGAAGAACTTCAGATTGGATATCTTTTGTAAGAATCCGAAAGTTGAGTTGAAAAAGTAATTCGGTAGAGGCCCTTTTCCAATTAGATATAGACCTTTGAAACGAGCGCACCTTATCTCCTTTAAACTTCAACAATGTAATTGCGAGTGACATGGAGTAGTGATGCCAGTGTTATTGGGGTTACAAATCATTGAGATCTCCCGCAGGGAAGATGGCATGCGCTGTATGGCTGTTCAGCCGTCTACATAAGATCAATAGATCTACGAGGAAACTCAGTTAAAGTGGATCTCATTTATAAAGTGCTGAGTGCAACGACGAGTATCTTCATAAATTCAGAATCTTAAACCTAGCGTAATGCGTTGGTGGTATCGTAACCTTTACAGAGTGTACATATCCGTTCCAATAATGTTTTTGTGTGTGTTTCCTTAGTAAAGTTAACCATTAAAGAGGAAACATATACGTTTTGATAAAATATCTATGAAACGGCTATTAGGAAAAAAGAATCTTTAACCCATGATAGATTTTGTGAGTTTTCGTAGTAATGGTAACTATTTCATAGTTAACATAACCGTATGACTTATTATCTACGAATGGCTATAGCAAACTAAGAGTTTAAAACAGTTGAGACTCTCTGTGTTGGTTCTACTGTTACCCTTTACAGAGTTTATAAATCCGTTTAAGTAAAATCTCAAGACCTCAAGAAACTAAGAATCTTAACATTAGATAATTCTTGTTTGATTCAGTAGTAGAGCTGACAAAAAATCTATTAATAACGAATTTCTTAAACCTCAGTTATAGTTTGTGTGTATCCGTAATACTACTAACCATTAAGAGTTCACATATACGTTTGAATAAAAAGACTTTCGAAAACTAAGAATCTTTAACTAAGATAGGTCTTGTATGTTTCGCTAGTATTTTTTATCACTACAGAGTTCACAATTCCGTTTGAATGAAAACAAAGGATCTTAAAGCCCCTTCGTCATAGTTGCATGCCGTGCGTGATGAAATTTAGCTATAGAAAAAGTACAGAACCCTCTGAAAAAGTGCCGTAGCTTTTAACGAACGCGCTTTCGGTGTCGTCATCATTATTTGTGTAGGATTCTCAGTTACCGCAATTGCGTCCAATGGGTATAAACTTGGGCGGCAACGAGTACCTTATTCACAGAAGAAGAAAAGCAGCCTGACGTGCGCGACAAGGACGGCTTTCAAGCGTATATTTAGGAAACGAGATTGCAATATCTGATTCGCCTTCATGTCGACATGCCGGGACTGCCGTTTCGGTCATTTTGGAAACTTGTCACCTATTTAATGAATTTTGGTCCGATTTAATGCACTATTATTGTCTCGTCGCAAACGATATCGTATGAGGGATTCCCTTCTGACGTCATATTTCCCACGTGTCGCAGGTTTTTTTTCCTTTCAAACCACGTGGCACGAAAGTAAGGTATCTTAGGTATGTATCACGCTTGCATGCAAACGTGATTTGTACCTAAAGTCCCGTTATTAGATATGCTATTGAAATAATGTTTGATGTAACGGCTATACCGACATATATACGTGTACATTTTTGTTTTTAAGATTCAGTATGTCCAGAAAATCCAAATGTCTGATCTGTCAAGTAAAGGCTGGGAGCACACTACTCAAATATGCTAGGCCTGAGACAAAGGAAAGCCTAAAAACACAATATTAAACGCAGTAGAAATCGCATATAGTGTGTGCGGAAAACGCAACGCAACGCATCGCATGACGCATCGCAAGGAAAATCGGACGTTTTGTGCGGCCAGCCTAAGTAAAGGCTGGGAATTGTATGCGAAACATGATAAATAAAAATAATAACGTATTAACCACTGCTTTATAGATAACAAATATTTGTTGAAACAGTTAACAAAGTCCTTGACCCATTTCAATCATCAATGCTAAGAAATGTCTGAAGCAAAAATAGACTAAACTTTTTGGGTTGGGTGACATTTAGTAATTATTTATGCAAAATCAATGCCAATGACAGATAATAATTATTTTTAAAAAAAAATACAAGGACATACAGAAAAGATTTTATTATGTCAAAAAAAACCACAAAGATTTTAATTATTCTGCATTCTCAGTGCACAACAGTCGATGTTTACTGCGCTGTGCGATAATTATGGAAGATACTCATAACAATGTCTATGCCGAGGTCTCGTGTAAGGGATAGGATATCGATGACAAACGTATTTTCTTTGCGATGTTGCATACATTGCAACTCCATTTTGGCATTGAAATCAAGAGACAATTTACCAATGAAGATATTGATTACGCTCAGGCAATATGCTCTAATGCTTGTTGATAATGCATGTCATAATAAACATTTATTGGTAATACACTATCATTCTTATTTCTTTTTTCTCCATAATGCTTTTAATCGAGAATGAATAAAACAATGGTTGACTATGCTTTCCTCAGAATGGGCACGATTGATTTTATATATTCGTCAAGGATACTGTTTCATAGTTACACGATCGAAGGCTTAATTAAACATCATTTGAACATGCGTCCTTTTATGAGAATTTACAAACTACGCGATGCTGTTTACAAATGTTGGAAAAAAGTTTGTTTAATTGTTATGGGTATCATGTTTTAGGATCCAATAAAAAACACTTTCTTTTTAACCCTTTTAAATTCACATAACGTTTGTGGATTAGGCTTACATAATCAAAAGCCATATCTGAGGATCTTTGCACTAATGTCGTATAAAAATCAAATGAATTGTGGTGCAAATGTTTTTCGCCAGGGAGAATACGGATTTAGTCCAATTAGAACAGAGGTTAGATCAACATGACTAGATCTGCCTCTGTGGGGAAAGAATGGAACTCGAGGATCTCAATTCCGCCATCTACGAACCGCGGCTACTGCTGAATGTGAGACATTTCATTGGTTGGTTATAGAAAGAGAGCAGATATGAGGCTTTTGGTTCGATAGATATCAGGGAATTGTTATAGTCTGAGCTGAAACATGTATACTGGATGGCGATGAACACAACTAGAGCCTTAGTAATATAGCAAACGGTCGATATATAAAATTGCATAGCTTTGACGATTACTAAGGAGGACTCATTACAGATGTTTCTACATTTCTTGATGCTAAGGTGAATAAAGTGTAACAAGGATGGCTCGAGGCGAGTTAGGCGACTCGGTAAGCTGCTGGTAGGCGTCATTGCTGGCTGTGTTGCCTGACTATAAGGGTGTTCGTTCGAATCCCTAATGGAACACGATCCTCAACAGTTAAAAAATTTGAACTACGCAAGCATAACAAAATAATTTAGTTTATTGCCTAAATGGCATCTATCGCTGATGACTCATATGTATCTTTCCCCATTTCTTAATACAATCAAGGTCTATGAAACTTATATCATTGTTTAAAGTCCTTGAGTATTTTTCGAAATTGATGTGGCAATAGGAGACATAATATCTTTATCGACTTAAATCATTCATTCATGTTCGAAGTAAGCAATATTTAATGTTTTTAAGTTTATTAAAATTAGATATTATTCCTTTACATTACGATCTTCATTCAACTTTTTACTTGTATCACCACCAACAATAAAAACAGCAACAAACAAACAACACATATTCGTTTGCAGATGTGTAAAACGACCTCAATATCGATTTATATTCTTAATCATTTCCATTTTTAAAAGGAGAAATTGTTGAAGGATTGCGAGTTCAATTTACTTGTTTGACATTTTCCCTAACCATTGGGATCAGATGTTTACAGTTCACGTAAAACATTGACACGAATCATGATATTTATTACGAACACACTTTGATAAAAGCATGATTTAAATCTTCCTTTGTTGGAACTTTAAGTGCGGGGACATGCATTAATGACAAATCTTTTAACAATTTTTTGTAGGAAGAGGGTATTGCATGGCAATTGATCAGATATCTAACGCTCGAAGACATGAAATGCATTGAGACAACGTATTTGATTTGTAATCATTCACAGAACGAGACTCTCTGATTTCTAATGCGACCTATTTGTCTTTCCTGAGGGAGAAAACCGTTTGTCTTCGTTTCAATCTTAACCTTGATGTTTCTTAACTCGAGGGTTAAAGTAGTAATTGATATGATACTTTATTTCTATATCTCCACAATCTCAAAACCTTTTATACAGGAGATTAAATTCGAATAAGGAATATTACGGTTGATAATTATAAATATCTGTAAGTTAAAAAAATTGTGTTGAAAAGGCCGGATTTGTAATTTATATTTCGTTATTTTCATCATGAAACTAGAAAGCATGTCTTTATTGCATGATTGGTTTAAATGATGTAGAAGATAAGTTTAATATCTTATCTTGTATTTAATGTTACCATTCCTTATGTATACAAGTCTACAGTAGAAACATTAAACCATTGATGAGGATAACATCTTAATGTTTGGCCACTGTGACCAACATTCATTCAAGAAAAACGGATGTGGCTGTTCACTATTGAAGAAAGATGATTGACAGTATGCCGTCACAGCGTGATTCGCAAACATTATGCCTCAAGTTTAGAATTTTTATATAACTCTAAGAACATGAATTGAAATAAGTTGTGTATAAACTGTCAAATAGGAATACTGATCAACCCGTATAATCGGTTCCATGCAGTAACAGAATATGAACCATAACAAACGCTGATTTTATACACTTTCTTATTACCATACTTGTATAGAGACTATTGAAAAACCATGACCATGACATACCATGTTTACGTCACGAGTGCCTGAATATTAGTATTTCCCGAGCGAGAGCGAGGGATATAATGATATTGAGGCACGAGTGTCGTAAACATAGTATGTCATGGGCACGAATATAATATTCTGTTTATTAGCGTAGTCCAAAATTTAAGAAATTACTCAAAACCTACTTCTCAGCATAGGCGGACTAGTGACGTCATAGTGAACCGTGAGGTCAAAGCACTGTTTTTAACATGACGTCACAATTAAAAGGTAATATTTTGCCCAAGGGCAACAGATGAAACATATAAACCTCTGTATAACTTCCCTCGTAGGTAATAATATATATAATGCACGTGTTAATAAAGTAGGTATCGTCTAAGTGTTTTTTTTGGCAAAGAACTAGAACTGTTTACCTCTTTTAGAAACAAATGAAACACTCATTTGTTCAATGTTAGGAACATGTTTGGTTAATATTATTAGCGATACGTTATTGTTTTAAATATGGGAAAAACGTGTTTGCTGTAAACATTATAAATCAATTATTAGATCTTTTGATCTGAAGGTAGAAAGTAGAATTGAAGGAATTTTCCACATCAACATGTACATATTTATTGATTGTCGTGAATATTCCGGAAATACGTGCGTGAATACACATCAGCACTTATGTTTAACACAACCGTTTCATTATCACGTGAATTATCTTATCCTGTCTTTCCTTTGATGTTCACGTTAGAAAGATTGTGTATGTGCAGGGCTTATATCAGTACAGCCTTGCCTTGTCGCTTTAATGGTGAATAATTGACAAACTTATTTTATTTGTAAGTTAAGATCACGATTCGATAAAGAATGTTGAAAACAATACCTATTATATAAACATACAACACATATTCTGCCAAATGAATCACGTAAATGTATGTTGATCAATGCTTTACATTTATCATAATTATTGACACACAGATACAAATATCAAAGGTTCTAGAATTATAATAGCTATAAACTCCCGATCAAAACTTAAAAAAAGATTTTAAGCAAGATACCGACTTCAAAGTTCTTGGGTGTAAAGTTAAAAAGTGTATCTGTACATGAACTAGAAAAATTTTTAAGAGTTTTGAGTAATGATAAATGTTTTAGCATGAGCACATTTAGGTTCATGTCTGAACAGTAGGCTTTTTCATTTCAACAATATGTTTTCGTTTAATGTACATTAAAAATATATTTTATCATTTTCTATTACCTACTTTGATTTTATGCAAATTATACAAGGACATGATTCTTTAGTTAAAACTTTATTTTTCAATTTACAGTTTTTTTTAGTCAAATGATAGATATTGCATATATTCAAATTATTCTACTAAAATAAGATGGTTTGATATCAGCAAGTCCCAAATCTATAAAAAAAAACTTCGCTGTTGGAAAGTTTTTTTTATTATGCATATGCTTAATGAGGTCGTAGCTTTTGTCATTTGGTAGTTGTTTCTTGTCTGGACAACACCACCTTGCCCATTATATCATTTATGCAATTGATGAATACGTTAGATTACTGGACACCATGCAAAACATTTCACAATATGGTAAACTGAGTCGAATAAATCTTATTCCATGTAGTGCTAGAGAAATTCATGGGCAACTTGCAAGAAATATTCTCTACATGGCTAAACTATTAAATCAAATGACTCTTATTACATATTTTTGTCAGTAAGTCGTCGCTTCAGATCAATGGATAACACCCAAGACATAATCAGATTTTAGATTACTGGACACCATGCACAACATTTCACAATATGGTAAACTGAGTCGAATAAATCGTATTCCATATTGTGCTATATTAGGCAACTTGCAAGAAATATTCTCTACATGGCTAAATTATGTAATCAAATGACTCTTATTACATATTTTTGTCAGTAAATCAATGGACAGCACCCAAGTCATAGTCTCTATATGGTTAAATGAATGATTAAGTTAGTCTTACTCCAAACATTCTTGCTACCTTTTTGTTGACCAGCGGGCATCGATATTGATTGACATCAAGAGGAGTCAATTCAGAAACGATACGACCTGCTACTCATTATAGAGTGGCTACAATAAATGTGTCTGACGTCCACAGTAATTGAGATGATATATATGTTTCGTCTTGTCAGTAATGGTTACAGGATGGTTGTCAGCGTCGGAAAGCCGCTGTTGATCAATAGCAAGACAGTTGATTTGGAAATGATACGAAATGATACTCATTATGAATAATTGTATTTGTGTTTAACGCTTGTATAACTCTGTATGTTATTGATACATTAGATGTTTTCGTAAGATGATGAAGACGTAATGTTCCCAAAGCCAGTAATGAACAATTCCATGAAAGCACATTAGGAAAGTATACCCAAAGCGTAAATGTTCGGCGTTTTAACTTGTACTTGTTTGCACATACTACACTATCCAAGCATTATCTCTGCATTTGTATTGGTGTAAATGGTTGAAACAATGTAGCCAGCGTCTCCCTGCAACTGATGTTTGTATTACGAAATGATGCAATTATAAACCAATTAATAAGACTGGGCTGTATTGAATATTAACAGTCTTTTATATATCAAACAACGCCCTTTTCTTACAAAATCGTATTCGTGCTGTTGATCAACCACTTTTAATCACATGCTGATATCAGTTCCAAATAATCTTGGAATCAATACAATTGATATGTGAATATGTATATTACCGTAGACCATAATGCATATCACCTTTATATTAATGTCAAAACTTTATGTCATTTAAAATCCGGAAACTTTAAATAGATTTCATTCATTGTCAAATATTTACCTTTTTAGGAATATAAATAATTTACCTTAAACTTGTTTTGTTGTAACAAAATTTACCTGTTATTGTTTTAGTTTTGTAAAAACCAATGCATACTATTAATATGCAAAACATTCAAGTCCTATAACGTCTGAGTCTCTGTCGGAAGTCATTACAAACATTGGAACAAGTTCTTTGCTTAGCAATCATTCAAGGAACGAGACAACCAAGTCTTTATTGGAACCCATTTGTCTTTTCTGGCAAACGGAATTAATACTTTATTCGATTACATTGTCTCACCAGGGTGGCATTTTCTCACTACAGAGGTAGATCAAGTCATGAAATATTGATCTAGCCTCTGTTCCAATTAGACGGGATTGTTGGCTAGAATGGAGTTAGCCTGATTGGATGCAAGCAAGTCAGTTGTGCAATCAGCCTCGCAGTAATACAATCATCATTTTGGCTACTGAATCATGGCAGGCATTGTGATAGGAATGACCCTTTCCATGCGAGACGTGTTGTCATTTGCTAAAAAAAATCAAAAGGATTATAGTGCATTTTTTCCGCCTGGCGTTTGGTCTTATTCGATTAGAGTTATGATCATCATTTTATTACTTCATCTACCTCTGTGATGGGAAAATACAGAGAGCATTACCGCCAGAAAAACCATTGAGGTTCGTGAGCAGTATCGCAGTTCTTTTATAAACTGTTTTACAATTGCAATATGGATACTGTCAGTCTTACATTTCAATTGAACATTCTTTCATCTCAGAATGACTTTTAATTTCTTTTATGTTTCTGCTGGTGAAAAACAATCAATGAAAACAAGTGTTATTATATTAATTTATCCTATCTATCTTTCAGATCGGCCTGCCTGGTCGCATGACAGCACTGACGTTGAATAATGTCAACTTCAAGGAGTTGGGAGAGGTTGATAAACAACCCATGCGTCTATGGTGGTTAAATAGATTTACAAATTCCAGGTATCAAACTCCGCAAACTCGCAAGTAACACTGTAAATCAAGCAATAGACATCGCGTTAAATTGTTGCTGTGACTATGATGAATTAAAGTGATGTCCCTTACATTTCCATTGGAGTATTGTCCCATATGAAAATTAAATCAATTCAACAGCATGTTTTATTTGATTATTAATTTCAGATTCGGTCGATCGCATTTGTGTCGACCTTGGACATGTGATAAACACATTCACTTGGCGTTGTCACTTAGTACGTAAGCGCACTTCTAATTCGGTTCAATACAACAAGTAAATCATAAAATGATTAGACATTTTGACATTCCTTGACAAATACAATGTTGTTTATAATGTTCATCTCGTGAGCAAGAACAACTCTTTTATCATCACTTGTGCCCTTAACTTCACTGAGGAAATGACGAATACCATATATATATGATATACGGCCCAGAAGTGGAGGAAATTTATCAACGACTTTAAAATCAAATATGTGTACCTTGACCAACAACTTTTCAACTGTAACAGAGGTAACGCAGGAAGCAATGACTTGAGTACAATTGATCATGAATGGATTAATTTTGGTTCATAGAATCGATCATCACCTTTGAAATTAATATGTTTGCGTGTGTGAAGATATCATAGAATCGATTTTGATTTAGCATGATATAACACTGCAATAACAGTTTAGGAATTGATTTGCAGTTTCCAAATACAAATGGGGATATTTACATTATTAATTGGCGTGTGAGAAAACACAGACAGTTATCGATTTTGGAAATATTAATTCTTACCCTTAGCTTGTTTGGATCTATATTGTGTTTGTGTGATTAGTATGATCAACAATGACGCTGAAATGTATCTATATAATTTTCATCGCTTTGGTATGAAGGCAAAACAAGAAAGTTTACTTTATAGAATTTTGTTTCGTGTTGCCCTTGAGCAGAATATTGATTAGATGATGAAACGTAAAATCGCTCGTGACAATTGATTGGGTATGAAAGATGCAGTTTTTCGGCTTTAAATTAATCATATATGATACAATTGACATTTAGTGTTTATGATACATTGACATTTAGTGTATATGATACATTGACATTTAGTGTATATGATACATTGACATTTACGTACATGATTGTTTCCAGCATTTTTTGTATTTTAGCCATTTTCCAATGATAGAAACCTAAGACTATCTTCGAATGTAGGAACGGGTTTTAAGGCAAAATGTAAGAAATTGTTCTATTTTGCTACAATTGACAACCTTGCTCTTCTCACATTAATCTTTAAACGATCCTCGTATAAGTAAATCAAATACATCAAATCTCAATAAATGAATATCAACAGTTGGTATCGTTATGTGAGTTGTTTTCTTTAAAGTGCAATTAATTACTACTAACATAGTGATCACATCTTCTTACAGCAGACGTTTGTATGCAATTGGTGAAATGCCTACTTGCACAATGCTAGCTATCATTTCTAATTACCAATTCTCATTTAAATGACGATTTACATTTGAATACATCATCTTACGTTTTATACAGCAAAATGAATAAAAGATATTTGATATTATTCGTGATCAGTATTTTAGAAAGAAAATACGAAAATAACATGTGCATCTTCAAACCTAAGTTAAATGGAATAGAGACACATCTTTTATAATGATCATGGATCACATTGGCCTCATATCTCTTCAAGGACATGCTTTTAGTTTCAGGTTAACAAAACTGCTATAAGAATGGTAGAGTATCTGCTCAAGACCGAGGTTGTATAACATAAAGAGTGTCAAATATATCTTGATTTCAGTGACAACTGATATGGAATATAACGTGATCTCTGTACTTCTATCGTCGATTTCTTTAAGAGGCATTTAGAAGTTGGAAGTTCGTCGACTATAGATAAATAGTGTGTTGTCGAGTCACAATTCGTTTGAATATTAACATCAACTCATAATTTACATCAATATCCTACATACTTTATTTTCACGACTAAACATACACAAAATACTTTACAATATACAGATTATAATAAAATCTGTAGAGTAGAATACATTAGAAAACTAACGATTCCATATGGCTAAACACCATTTTAATTCTGTGTTTCTGTGTGAGAGGCTTAGACCGAGGGTACAAGCATTGTATAATATGTTGGAAAAGCTGTACAAACCACATACTATGTTACACAATGGATAATAATTTATATAATAATACAACGTGAAATATAACTTGCATTCCCTTCATTCCATTTATGCACTAGTGGGAAAAGTAGATTCCTTATATTATAATAATTTGTTCTCGCACACCTCACAAGACGATGGATGATGAATCCAACAATGCCTTATGAAATAAATATGAAATTTTACTGAGGTTTCTCCTTTTCATCATTAGAACAGCACTGATTTACAGTTGAGAATTTAAATGTAAGTTCCTGGATATTCAATGAAAGTATAATTAAACACAATGTGGAATATGTTTGGGCTATCTCCCTTTCATCAATAAACCTCACAGATGAAATTTACAAATGGCGTCATTTCCCAATGCACAAGAGATAAATTTGCATCTCAAATACATTTGAAGCATTTCAGTAGAACTCGGATATAACGACCTCCAAGGGACCAAATAATTCAGTTCGCTATATCCGGTGTTCGCTATACGCATATAATTTTAATTAAATTATATAGGGATCGGACTTGAAAATCTGTTCGCTATATCCGAGTTCGCTATATCCGTGTTCTACTGTATTATTATCATATGCCCAAGCCTGAATGACTTAACAAATGTTCACGTTATGTTTGTTGTGTTACACCTGATAATAAAACGTCATGAGCACGCTTACATCGAGAAGAAAATGGCTACAGACTTCCTCTTCCTGTATTACTATCAGCCACGAGAGACACTCGTGACCTGAAGCCATGTTTTTGAGAATGATCGTTACTACGAAATACATCATCTTTAAAGAGGCACCACATTGTTGTAATGGCCAATTAAATGTCTTTAGTAGATAGACACACATTTAAGAGACCCCTATTACGAGAACATTAATTGTGTTTATTTGAACTGTCATCAGACTAAGAACTTAAAGAAAACAAAATGACCTCCATTTCCGTTGGCTACTATAAACGTGCAAATCTGTTGCCGTGTTTTATACACATATATCTTTTGAATCAAAGGTACCTTAATTGTTATAAGGTACCATCATTATTTTAGGATTCACATACGTATTATCAGACTGAATGTTTTAATCAAATTCGAAATTATCAGTTAATGATTATATATGTATTATTATTTTACTTTAGTTATAAACAGACGGCACATACATGTACACTATTTTGAAAGATTGGTAGATTCAACAGAAAAAAAGTATACTGATTCCTTACAAAATTAAAATAGTACATTGTTGACTGCACTTCCCGTAATACTTTGATGACGAAAATGTCCTAAGCCAATACCTACAATGTCACAGGTTGGTTATTAATATAAGGTAATAGTTTTATTTTGATATCTTATGAAAGTTCTCAAAACAAACTGTGGTAACAATAATTATGTTTGATATCATCTCGTGTAAGTGTCCATCGCAAGATAAATCTATTTCAACATGTACTTAGTACATTGCATATTTGACAAACAAAATAGATCATTAAACAATCGATTTTCTCGAACAAATTCATTGAGAATTATTAACATAACTTTGTTCCAACTGAACCACCAACTTTACCTTCATTATCATTATTCATATTTCAGGTCGAGGTAAATGAATTAAACCCCACATTCGCGTCATGTCTACCAATATTTTAACAGTAAGTTCGTTGTAAATTTAATTATTTGTATTTTTTTATTTGTATTTATTTTTATTTAATTATTTGGTGAAAACAAATGTAAAGCTGAACGTACATGTATGTAGAAGAAAACACTTTATATACCAAACACACCAATACGTCATTTTGTACATATTACTCACATAACCAACACAATAGAATCGGTATATTTACACCAGAGCACAAACTAACACCAAGGTTTAACAGGAAATGATATTTTGGAATTGGTAACAACTGATTGATAAAACTAATCGTTATCGATAGTTTCAAAACATTTCTCTTCTACTGAACACCATTAAAAAGCGGAGTTAATACAAATATTAAGACCAGCCGGTGAAAATTATGAGTTTTTCTTCAGGGACACCAAGGTATACAAGACAGTTTTTAATCTTCCTTGTCCTACAGTTCCTAACACTTCGATCTTCAGGGAATTGAAAGCAATTTCAGCGAACACCTTGCATCAAAAATAGATGCTGCTAAGATTGTAGGACTAAAATATCTCTTGGCAGGTCATTGTACTTATGGTTGTTAGCTTAAGCTTGCCTATGCATAATGTTAGAAAAAATTAAAGTGATTTTGGTCATGGAAAAACAAATATGTTATCCAAATCCTTTTTTGTAAGTGGAGTTAAAATATTTTTTAGATCTATACATGTTATTTTAAAAAAGATAACTCATTCTACGTTCCTATCTTTTGCCACATTAGATCATTCCAATTACAGTATATTCATGATTCACTACTTATAGTTCTAAGATGATCGAAATGATCACATTCTTCTTCTTTTAGAGTCTAAATGACTAATATTAACAAGGTATAAAAGAAGAAATATACTTATATACATGTACATACAAAATTGTACTTTTTTGTTATTTAGGTCAAGTTCAACCATGCAGGACATTCAAATATATCAGCACGCATCCTCCTATCAATATGTGGCCAGATTCTGTACAGTGTTTGCTTTGCAAACATTAAAATATCCTTCTTGCAATTAGATAAAAACGCATTAACGTAGATTAGTAATCACGATAATGGCGTAGAAAAATCAATTAACCCATATCGATAAATACAATGAAAACAGGTGCGTGGGTTTGATGGTATTGTTACTAGTTCCTGTACTGTGACAAGATCACGTTTTTTCCTGATAACTTTCAGATTTGATCTGTTCAATTTTTGAAAGGTATCAAGTCATCTTAATGACATATATTGTGAAACGTTTTTTTTTCTAGTATTGTTACAGAAATTAAACTATCTTTTTAAAGAAATACTAACAGGTTTTCAATAACCGTCAAAAACAAAATTTATTTACCAGATTTAGTTAATTTGTAAAATATTTTTCATAAGGATATGTCCTGCAAAGAAAATAATTTGTTTCATCATTCAGATACAGATACAACATGATTGTCCCAGATCATTTAATATTTCATGAAATCGACAAATCCTTATTTTTCGTAAAAATTAAGTGAGCTTTTCACACTAGGTCAACTGACTGCGGTTACCTTCAGAATGACACCACAGTTAGCGTCAGACACCACAAGAGAGTTTCTGCAATATTGAGTACATGTAGAATGTGACATAATGCTATGTTGATAAAGTATCCATATACCTTCTGATCAAAATGCATGGCACGGTCAAACGTTGAAAATGCGGTAGTCTTTAAGAACTAAGTACTACCGCAGCAGTCGTAGAAAGTTTTATGTATATTTATTTGAAGACCATACATCATCTTAATCAACTTATTGCTCATAATGCTGATGATTACAGATCTATTGGCTAATGATGTTTTTTCAAAGTTGAATTACGTGTTGAGAGTTCTTTGGATCGAGGCGAAACGTAATGTCTATTATATTGAATGCAAGTGGTCATTAGATTCTTAGAATAAACATATACTAAGTATTATTATAATAGAATCTAATTATCAACTTCAATATTACGATTTATAAGATATAAGATACATGAAATGTATTTACCCGCCTATACATTTCGACATTAGCTTTGAATTAGCTTGAAATTGTGTCGTTTGTTTAGCACCTAAAGCTACGTTATATGGTGCAAGGTTGCAACAGAACCATATCAACAGAAAGAGAAAATGAAAAGAAACTCACTCACTATATATTGACGAAATATCAGCACTGACGACCTAAGACCAATAATTACACTGCCTTATCGGATTTCAGTCATATAAATAACCATGTGTACACATTATATTGATGTGCAAGTGTAAGATTACTCGTTCTTCCACCTTAAGTGATATTAATGTGTCTGTTATTCATAGCACTATATTGATTACTTGTCAACAAAGAACGACAATGGGGAATCTTTACATACAATTGTGTCGGTTTACCAATTTATACTCAATAAATCGAGTTGAAATGTATTAATTAGATCACTTATCATATATCAAGTATGATTTAAGAGAGGTTTTAACGCCTTGAACAAAATCCTATCTCATAACCATAATTGCGAGTATTTGTGGCAAAGAAAGCATTTTCGGAAACATCTTTTCTGCTTTACTTGTACATTTTGCGTTTTACATGTACATGTATGATAAATTTTCATTAAAGATTGTTATTTTGATAAAGTGTTTTCATTATCAATGTGTACTCAGAATATTTGACAGTAATATGGACAAACCAATACCAATCTTTTCAATATGAAGTCTTCCTTGTCCTTGTCGTGCAGACATTTGTATATTTATTTAATCTTTTAATCAGCATTCAATATGTATTACCTTTAGAACATTATTTATTACTGAGCCATTGAATTGTATGAATAATCAGACGAATTACCTGCAATAATATTGATTATAAAATCCAAACTTTGATTTCATCATAATCGATAAAAGATGATATTTTGCGAAATTATGTGGTTTCAAGTGATAATCATCTTTTACAAGAACATTATTCACTCTCCACAGAGGTAACTTAAGTTAAATATATCTAAACCCAAATACGTTGAAAATTTGACCAATTGGTGGCTTTTTTTGTGTGGAAAAACCTGATTTGATGCAATCAAAGTCATCATTGTGGCTTCTGAATTATGCAAAAAGGTTTACATTTGGTGAAATGTTTCAAAGAATTTGTGGTTTAAATTATTGTTGCTAGGGAAACGTACCGAAATGAAGGGAAGGTAAGAACTTTGATCTTGATCTACCTCGGTCGAGATCGGTCGAGAGAGAGAAAGAGATCGGTCGAGGGAGAGAGAGATCAGTCGAGAGAGAGAGTCAGAGAGAGATATCGGTCGAGAGAGAGAGAGAGAGAGAGAGAGTCAGAGAGAGATATCGGTAGAGAGATCGGTCGAGAGAGAGAGAGAGAGAGAGAGAGTCAGAGAGAGATATCGGTAGAGAGATCGGTCGAGAGAGAGAGAGAGAGAGAGAGTCAGAGAGAGATATCGGTAGAGAGATCGGTCGAGAGAGAGAGAGAGAGAGAGAGAGAGATCGGTATAGAGAGGGAGAGAGAGATCGGTCGAGAGAGAGAGAGAGAGAGATAGAGAGAGAGAGAGAGAGATCGGTCGAGAGAGAGAGAGAGAGGGATCGGTAGAGAGAGAGATCGGTCGAGGGAGAGAGAGATCGGTCGAGAGAGAGAGACACAGAGAGAGAGAGAGATCGGTAGAGAGAGAGAGAGGGAGAGATCGGTAGAGAGAGAGAGAGAGAGGGAGAGATCGGTAGAGAGAGAAAGAGAGAGAGAGAGATCGGTCGAGAGAGAGACAGAGAGAGAGAGATCGGTAGAGAGAGAGGGAGAGAGAGAGATCGGTAGAGAGATCGGTAGACAGAGAGAGAGATCGGTCGAGAGAGAGACAGAGAGAGAGAGATCGGTAGAGAGAGAGGGAGAAAGAGAGAGATAGAGAGAGGGAGGGAGGGAGAGAGAGAGGGAGGGAGGGTGTGAGAGAGAGAGAGAGAGAGAGAGAGAGAGAGAGAGAGAGAGAGAGAGAGAGAGAGAGAGAGAGAGAGAGAGAGAGGGAGAGAGAGAGAGGGAGGGAGAGAGAGAGAGATCGGTCGAGGGAGAGAGAGATCGATCGAGGGAGAGAGAGATCGGTCGAGGGAGAGAGAGATCGGTCGAGAGAGAGAGACACAGAGAGAGAAAGATCGGTAGAGAGAGAGAAAGAGGGAGAGAGAGAGAGAGAGAGGAGAGAGATCGGTCGAGAGAGAGAGACACAGAGAGAGAGATCGGTAGAGAGAGAGAGAGGGAGAGAGAGAGAGAGGGAGGGAGACAGAGAGAGTAATCTAATTGTATATGCGTAGCTCCTACACAGATTCATCAATTTAAACGACTAGTTTTCTTCACGGGTGGTTACTCAACAATATTTATACTCTTCAGGTTGTCAGTCAGTTACACAACTTTGATCTTGCAATGTCTCGACTTGTGCTTGTGAATTTTGCTATAACGGATCTA
Source organism: Steromphala cineraria (assembly GCA_916613615.1). Classification (NCBI taxonomy): domain Eukaryota; kingdom Metazoa; phylum Mollusca; class Gastropoda; order Trochida; family Trochidae; genus Steromphala; species Steromphala cineraria. The sequence continues at coordinate 19,444,989 of OU744733.1, forward strand.
GATTGTCTTTCATTGCTTAACTAGCAGGTTAACACTTGTCTGACCTCTTACTGAGGTGAAGCTTTTCTTGATGCGAGTCTTTTATCTCTATATATGGAAAGTAATAGCGTTATGTGTATCAAGGAGTGTGTAGGAGCCTAGCGGATACATGCACACCAATGTAGCAGGATAATTAGATGAGATTAATAATTTTCGTATTGTATACTATTAGGAATGTAACTACTTAGACAATGAGTGGCTGATCGATGAATGGAATTTTAAATTGAACGATGAGCAACATCACAGAACTGTATGTAGCAGAAAACTTGTTTACTTGTTTGTGAATCATCCATGAAATACATTTGTGAAAGTAGACTTTGAAAACCAATTGATATGGTAGAACAGACAGATGTAAAAACATTTAAGCGGGTTTCATAGGTCATGATTTGCATCCTAAAGACCACGGCAAATTGAGATATGTTATCTTACATGGCAAACCTTTACCTAAAAACAAACTATAAATTTGCTTTTATAGACAGAATTAATACAATGACACAAACAATAAGTGAGAAGCATGAATATAAAGTATTAAGTAACATTAAATTAATGCTTCTTGAACGCATAAGTCTTTAAACAATCACAACTGTGGCATGAAACAGATTGCAACGTTTCTGAGAAATATTATTAGTTTTGAAAATTCAAACATAATTTGGCAATCTTTAAGTATGAATATTTATGTGAACCTTACAACCAATTCTTAATTACTTAAGTTCTTATAGCTTCCCATAGTAACTATACAGCTTCCTTATCTTCTATGAATACATTGTTGACCTTACAAATGGATATTTGTATAGCATCTCTCATGGTTATTCCAGGCAATATGAAAGCCCTTTGTTCCTATTAGAATAAAATGCCATACACCATCTGGTTATCTGCATATAGCAACTCCTTCAAAGTGATGAGGGTTGAGATCTGTGTCTCTTGTGGTTCTATCTTAGTTGATGACAGCTCAATTGGTACTTTGCCATTAATTAAACAGGATTCCTAAGAAACCCATGCGATTTTTCACGTATGAGTTTTCATAGATTAGTGTGTTCTTAGCACACACAACAGTCAAAGTCACAGAAACGTGTGACAAAAACAACTAGAGCTAATCCTGTTTTACATTGCCAAAGTTTCAAAGCTTTGAAGCATTAACATGCTAAGTAAGAAAATTTGAATAATAAGTTTTACCAAAGGAAAATATCATATTTGTTGATTCTAGCTATAAACCATTCTTGACTCAGATAAACTTTATAACATTATATTCGTACTCTGAATGTCAAAAACTGCCTTTGGCACGAGAAGGTGTTCAAACATTAAATCTGTCCTACATGTTTTCAGAACGCTTGGAGAAGTGATGTCTGATCGATCAAAGGAAAGCAGTCAATTGTGCGCACATTTTGTCTGCAATAATGTCTAAAAAGTAAATTTAGGATTTATTACGTACAAACTTTAAGCGGTCACAATTTGCAAGATGTTTGTAAAGAATGAGCCATATTTATTAATTGAACATTGAGATCATAATGTTGAATTGAATTTATGCTAAATTAGAATCACATATATTTATGTATGACACACAGCATTTTTCATATTCAAATTTAATTCAAAGTTTGTGTTCTTATAAAAAGTATTAAGTCTTTGAATAAATGAAAGTCAGTTGGAATCTTATGATTTGCGAACCCAAAATATCCAGTTCGTCGTTTTTGTTTGAATGTTTTAATAAATGTAATACAAATTTAAGACTACAAGAAAAGACATAGCTATTGGTTGAACAAAAATTACTGTGCTGACCACTCATTTTCTGCAATCTAGTTGTACAATTTTACGAGGAAATTTTAGAAAGAAAAGACAAAATAACTTAATGGTTGATTTGTCAATTCGCAATTTCACCCTTCTAAATTCCTAAAGAGAAATCAAATGACTTATGCTTGAGGCTAGACACATTATAAGAGAGTATTGCCTAACAACAACCTGTGCATTAATGGTTAAGAATTTAGTGATTGGTAATAAATATGTGTGAGACAGAAAATCTTTGGTTTTATGGAATTATTATTTTCATCATCAAAACCTTACAGAGTTAGATCCAGATAAATATCTTATTCACAGATAAGTGTTCCTTTCGCAACTTGAAATATGTGTAGTAAAAATATATAATTATCAAATGTGGGTGGCAAGCAAGTAGTTTGTTTCGACCTTCCTCTATTTCGGTAAGCAATCTCATTAGTTACTATTATAGACAAACTGATTACTCTACAGTGTTTGATGAAAATGACTCTATATATACACACAGACTAATAACTACCTAACTATCGTGGCTTGTCGTGTCACTCTTATTGTAGAACATTTTACCTTAATCAAACACAGAGCTGGACTAGCCACATTTAACATTCTTCTTAGACTATAAACATGAAGAGCTTCAATTAATGTCCTTCCTTGAATATTGGTGCCCTTACAATTGGGGACATTGAAGCTATGCTCAGTTCGTTTGATGTAGACTATTCTATATCTTTTCGCTAACAATACAAATTACATGACAATAATGAAAAAACTCAATTTTGCAGTTTTGTTTAATCTATTATCATCCTGTCTCAGGGAACGAACGTTACACTTACTCCACTAATCTGTACCCTGGGCTAAAAAGCTAGATTCGCTCGCGCGGCCCGACTTGGGATGTCGCCAATCAAATAATTTTCTCGCCACCTTCTCGATAAAATTTCAACGAGAAAATGATTTGATTAGCCAATATCCCAAGTCGGGCCGCGCGAGCGAATCTATCTTCTGAGCCCAGGGTACATATTAGTGGAGTTAGCGTAACGTTCGTACCCTGAAATAGGATGATCTATTACATAATTTTGAGTTTTGATTTTCGCGTTTATATTTGTTATTTTTTTATGGTCATATTCAGCAAGAGCTAACCTAATCTCAACGTGCATAATCTTAACTTTATTGGCACTCTCTTATTTTTAAATTTTAGTATCTCTAAGCACACTTCATATTATAATTAAAATCAAAAAGCAATTATTTGAAGGTCAAAATAACATACACCATCATCGGGAAGGAAATTGGAATTGACCTCCTGTACTTGATGTCAAGGGATCTTGTCAAATCTAACATACAGATTGTAGCAGGTCCTGTCACAAATTACGATGACAAATGTAATGAGATTGCTGCAAATTATTCAGGACTAATTCACTTCATTCTATATTAGTTTAAAAATTACCATTTTCCGGGTATTGATTGAAGTTTCACAGAAATAGATCAACTGTATGATATATTTTCATGTTTAGAAAGGACAAAATCTTTGAATTCAATCAATAAGCCACATATCATAAAGTTAAACAACAGATACTAACTGTTTTAGCTTGTGACAATGCTTTTCAATAACAAATATTAGATGAACTACCATTGGTAAGACTGATAAGATTCAGAGACTGAATATAGGCTTAATTTAGAAGAATCATACCATATATGCAGAAAATTTATTTGCTGTGACCTTTTGACAAATTGTTTAAAACCTTCCTTTTACGTCAGCATGGAGAATGTTAGTTTTTCGAGAATTTACTCAGCACAAATGTTAAAAGGCAAAAAGTTGCCTGATTGAAGACCAAGTCAGAAAATGCTCAATGTGCACGTGAAATGCGTGTTTTATGAGTATTCAAACAAAATTTGAAATAACAACTTTTTCTAACAATTTATTCAATAAATACTAAACAATATTTTGGGGAGGAAAAAGCTATCAACAATATCAATGTTGAGTATATAAAATAGTGACCTCGACTTGACTCACTGATCACTCGATTGTTATCACATCATTCGCCCAGTCAAATGTTATTTCAACCATTTCTTCAAGGTTACATATCAATGCATCATCTGGTATTTTAAATAACTATGTTATTAGTGAATATTCTCATTATCAGTTTAAAGATTGATTTGCTTATCCAACATTGAACTGCCACTTTGAGAGAATCAGTGATCGACTAAAGCCAATACAATAGATACTCGATCTAATATCCTGTAATTGAAATTTTTGGACTTCAATGATACGGCTAAGACTAACATGTCAAACATGATAGTAATATACTACACTAAGTAATAATCCATTTCAGTACATCGCTACACTTGGCCCATTGTAATATGTTTATGTAATCCATATGTATAGCCAAGGGTAATATAAATCTTGTAACTTTTGCCATATAACTAGTCAAGACATCAACATCAGTCAAAGCTGATACTTTGAAAACTAAAATGGTTTTATATTTAAAAAATAGTACAAAAGAAATATTATACCCTGCTGCTTCAGTAGGGACAACATTATAGGCTATGGCGATACTTCAATCTTATTTGAATCTTAAGGGATCATTTGACATACCCCATGCTTTATATCTGATCTGAGATTTTCACCGCCAATGAAGTTTAATCATATTTCGAGACAAAATTCTGAAAACAGTTTTAAAACAAACATATTCCTTTTAGAGATGTTACTATAAAGCAGAGAGGGTAATTTATTGATGGATTATACTATCAGAAATCTATAATTTGACTTTATTGCACTGAACATTTTTAGCCAAAAATGTCTTTGGCACAAAGCAGTTTGTATTTCATTGATTTAGTTTAAAGGCATTTCAAGAAATCAGAAAATTATTTTATCTTAAGACATGTACAGTATAGGAGAGGTTCAAGTTATTTGTATCTCTACATGTATCATAATATTTAATGGAATGTTTGTTCAAGACAATTTTTCCACACATATGCATATTCTATAACCAATTTAATGAACTAACTCATCAAGTGGTTGATCGAATGTCAAATGGATAGGGGGGATTAATGAATTGATGATTTTGAATGTGTTTCCATAACAAGTTTAAAATGCGCAACATTACAAAACTTCCGTGTGCCGGAAGACGTAATGTATTTGACCATATTCTTGTTTTGTGAATCGATCAAATACATTTGTAAAAATGTAGACATTGTAAACCAATTGAGATTGCAGAACAGAAGGACAGAAGGACAGACGTTATGAAAACAGTATAAAAGATGTCAAAGGTCATGATTTGCATCCTTATGGGCACGGCAAATACATTTATACATGCCATTTTACATGGCAGACCTGTACCTAAATTCAAACTATAAATTTGCTTACAAAAAAACAGATAATCAATAGAATGACATCCAGTAAAAGGGAGCCGCATTGAATCAACTATTCAAGGAACAGGCGAATGAGTGCTTCGTCCATGGAGGAGACTTTAAAACAGTCAAAAATGAAACATGAAACAGATTTTAAGTTTGCGAGAAATATTTGTTCTCAAATTTCAAAGAAACTTTACCTGGTAATATGGTAGTATGAACATTTCGATTACTAAATGGAATTTCATGTGAACCTTAAGCAACTTTTTAATTACATGAGTTCTTACAGTTTCACTTAGTAGCTATATAGATTCCTAATCTCCTATGACTACATTGCTGACCTTTAAAGTGGATATTTATGTAGCATCACTCATGGCTATTCTAGGCTGTATGAAGGTCCTTTGTTACTATAACACTAAAAAGCCATACACCTTCTGGTGATCCGCATATAGCACCACCTTCAAAGTGTGGAGTGCTGTGTTTTTTTAAGTCTATCTTAGTTTAGGACAGCTGTAAAATTGGGACTTTGCCATTAATTAAACATAATTCTCAAGAAGCCCAAGTGATTTTCACCTTTTGTTTTCATGAATGAGCGTGAAGTTAACCTTAAAAGAAACCCAGTCAATTTCAACCTGTGACAAAAACAATAACCCTACGCTTCACAAGAGGTAATCTTGTTTTACAGTTTTGACGTATTAACCTACTAAGAAAGAAAAGTGGAATAATTAAATTACCAATGGAAAATATCAAATCTTTTGATGTTGGCGATAAAACAAACTTGCCTCAGATAAACATGAGTGACACAACTGTGGCTACTCTGCAAGTCGCAAACAGCCTTCGGCACGAGTTCAAACATTAATCTGTCCTACAGTACATGTTTTGAGAAGGTTTGAAGAAGTGATGTCTGATCGATCATTTAATCTGTCTAGAAATGAAAACAATCAATTGTTGACCACATTCTGTCTGCAATATTGTCGTCAAACAAATGAACTGAAGTTTAGGATTTTTTATGTGAAAAGTCTTAGCTGATATGAATTGCTGAAGTTTTCTGGCTTAGGAAAAATGTCTTAGCTGTCATGATTGTTAATAATTGCTATATTGTAAATAATTAGTCATACTTATTGATTGAACATGGAGGTCATGATGTTAAATTTATGATGCATAGGATCACAAATATGGTACGTAACATACAGTATTTTACATTTTCAACGTAAATTCAAACTTTTTGTTCTCAATAAAAGTATTAAGACATTGAATAAAATAATCAGTGGAAAACAAATGATTTGCGAGGTCAAATGTCTAGTTCGTAATTCGTGTTTGCATAGTTTAAAAAAATGTAAGACAGATTTAAAACTCCAAGAAAAGACATAGCTATAATTTGAACAAACATTATTGTGCTCAGCACTCATTTTAATTAATCTAGTCTTACATTGTAAAAAGGAAATATTAAAAAAGAAAATGACAAAATAACCTAATGGCTGATTTTTCAATTAACAAGATGCAAGGCCAGATACATTATGAGAGAGTCTTACCTCACAACCTATGCATTCATTTTAAAGAATTTCGTGAATGGTGATCTTTGTCACAGACAGTAAATTCCTGATTTTATGGAATTTCACATCAATATTTTCATCATCAATACCTTAAAAAGTTGGCTCCAGATAAAAACATTTTATTTTATATGAATGCTCCTTTGAATCTTGAAAATTTTGTTTATATGATTATCATATGTGGGTGGCAATCCAGTACAGTAATTTGTTTCTGCCTTCCTCGTTGTCGGTAAGCAATGTCATTAGTTATTTTTGTGGACAAACTGATTAATCTACAGTTTTTGATGAAAATGACTCTATATATGTATACACAGACTAATAACTACCTAACTGTTGCGGCTTTTCTCGTCACTCTTATTGTAGAACATTTTACCTTAATCAAAAACAGAGGCGCATTAGCCACATTTTATATTCTTCATAAACACCAAGAGCTTCAAGTAATTTCCTTCCTTGAATATTGGTGCCCTTAAGATTGGGGAAATTTTGCCCTTGAAGCTATGCTCAGTTCGTTTGATGTAGATTATTATACATCGCTAACAAAAGCATCTACATGACAATATTGATAACACTTCATTTATGCAGTTTTTAATAAACAATTAATCTTGAGTTTTATCACGTTTTTATTCTATTTATTCAATGGTCACCTTCATCCACAGCTTACCTTATCTCAACATGTTAAATCTGAACTTTTAATGGTTCGCTCTTTTTATAGTTTTTTAATAGTTTTTTTATTAGTTTTGTTATTAGTTTTTTATTAGTTTTTTTTATTACTTTCTCTAGGCACACTTCATGGTTTTTGTTATTAATAAGCAATCATTTGAAGGTCAAAATGACATGCGCAATCATCGGAAAGGAAATTGTAATTGCCCTCCTGTACTTGATGTCAAGTAATTTTATAAAATCTGACAAACAAATTGTAGCATGTCCTGTCACAAATTATACTGAGAATGAGAAATGTAATGAGATTGCTACAAATTATTCAGCAATTCCTAACCTTGTTCTATATTAGTTAAACAATGACAATTTTACGGGTAATGATAGAAGTTCCACAGAAATAGATCAACTGTATGGGATATTTTCGTGTTGTTGTAACCATTTAGCAAGGACAAAACCCTTAGATTAAGTTAATAAGCCTCATATCATAAAGTTAAACACCAAATCCTCAGGTGTGTAACCTGTGACAATGGTTTTCCAAAATATTGTTTGATCAAAGCATATTTATTACCATTGCTTGATCAGAGAATAGATATTAACAATGCAACGAATAATGAACGTGAACAACCCTGTCAACAACCACATAAGTGAGTTTATCTCAAGATTGAAATAACCAATTGAATGCCTTCAAAACATTAAAGCTAATTCTGAATATGAATTTGTATGTCATGCTACATTTAAAAGGATATGTCTTTAAAAAGTCTTACTGTTACCATATGCTGACATAAATTGAAATGATGCTTACTTCACCTTGTAATCCTACATTGATTTAGCTGTTACCAAATATATGCTTATTATCCCCTGCCGCGCGTTTAGCGCGAAGCGGGGGATATCGTATTGAGCAGCGTCCGTCCGTCCGTCCGTACGTATGTCCAGACGGATGAAATTGAATAACTCTAAAACTATTGACCTGATTCTTTTCATTTTTTGTATATAGCTTCATCACCATGAGAGCAAGGTCCCTAAAGAGGTTCATGACCTTGACCTTCATATCAAGGTCATTACGAGACTTTGACATTTTACCCTTGTCAGCGGGATATCTCAAGAACCATTCACTGGATTCTCTTCATAACTTGCACAATGCATTTTATTGGGAAGGCGCCGGGCCCAGTCGATTTTGGTGACCTTCACATTATTTTCAAGGTCACAGCGATACTTTGAAAATTTCAGCATTGAAACCTTCATTTTAGGCCTGTCAGCGGGATATCTCAAGAACCATTAACTGGATTCTCTTCATAATTTACACAAGCATCTTATTGGGGAGGCGCCGGGCCCAGTCGATTTTGGTGACCTTCACATTATTTTCAAGGTCACAACGATACTTTGAAAATTTCATCATTGAAACCTGCATTTTAGGCTTGTCAGCGGGATAACTCAAAAACCATTCACTGAATTCCCTTCATAACTTACACAATGCATCTTATTGGGAAGGCGCCGGGCCCAGTCGATTTTGGTGACCATCACATTATTTTCAAGGTCACAGTGAGGCTTATATATGGAAGTCCCAGGGACCAGTTGATTTGTTGTGCTCTAAATGACATCTAGTAGCATGACAAGTGTAGACAAGTGTTTCTAAGTAAACAGTATGCATTTTGTTCACATCAATTTGCGGCGGGGGATCTTGTCACCTTTGTGACAAATACTTGTTAAAGAATACTTTCTATTTATCAAACAAAGCTGACCTGGCTATGTATTTTTTTATGTATTCAAGACTACCTTTATGCTTTGACTTAGAAAGCATTAACAGAAAAATACCTTTTTGATTTGTATGTGAGTCTGTAACATGTGCTAGCATTCACTGTTTGGACTACTTTATTACGCTGGTTACACTTGCATCAATATCAATTTGCAGTTCGGAAACCATCATGTAATAGTCCTTCATCTTGATTCCTATGTACTTTAGCTGTCTCACAAATAATATTAGAGTCGATAGTGACAAGGAAGTACCTTCAAATTTTCGAGACGCCTGTAAATTGGTCTTTGTGTAAACAAACTTTGCTCAATGTCCAATATGAAGAAGAGCATTAGTTAAACGTTCTTCCACAACTAAAACAAATATAAATACTAACGTCTTTTACTACTAGGGAAATGTTGTATATTGCATGCATTTCCTAAATCATCTACAAAGAATTGTAAGGCAACAATACATTCAGTGTAACTTCCGCATAATTGAAGGGGTGCATGCAAAAGGGTCACATGTTACAATTTGACACATCTGAGTTATCATTACAAAATGTGATTTTTGAAATTTATCATTTTAATAGGTCCTTAACCATTTTAATACATTATTTTACTCAAAGACTTAATTTCTTTGACAATGTTTCTAGTGATATTGGCATATTATCACAGCAAATAGGAAAATAAAAATATGACTCTGCGGAAAGGGCCTATGTGTAAGGAACACATGTGCCCTTTTTGAACTCACTTATATACATAGTGAGAAGTTTTGAACTTTTATAGCATTACGTTGATATATGAATGGTTTTATCGTTATAACTCCATTGTGAATTGGTACAAATATATTGGTGATGAAATTAAACGAATTTTTGTCATAAGAAAACATCTTGTGATCTTCTTCCATGAAACAAGGACTCATGTGACAAATTTGTTATAAATATCGCTTGGCGAGTAATTTAATGGATGGAAACTAACTTCTCAAAACCAAGAACACACATAATTTAACAATACATACACGTATTTACTTGAGATGGAAATATATGAAAATATCATCCACAAAATCTGAGTACACAAAATCACAAGCACATGTGCCCTTTTTGCTATTGAAACAAATTCTTGTTTTTTCTCCAATATAACAAAAACATTAGAGATAAACATATTTTTCTAAATGGGACTAGACAAAGAATTATGTGTACTAAATGAAATGATAAAAACATGTATTTTAGAAAAAATGTTACATGTGACCTTCTTGCATGCACCCCTTCAATTGTTAACATCTCCTTTTCAACAATTAACAAGAGAGCAATATTTCAATAATTAGGTATGTGATATGACTACACTTTTGATAACTGTTGGATCATGCTAAGAGAAGATATCTTTACGAATCAATTTGTCAAAATTTCTTACACATTAATAATTTGTGGTGTATTGCGTGAAGTATAATCTATGAATTTTGTTTATGATAAGTATCAACAATATTCATTTAATTATTATTTTTCTAATGCCATAAGTGAATCTTATATTTCTAATGTCCGTTTGCAACCAAATTGAGAGGAATGTATTGATTGTGATATAACCTTTTGGGCAATATTCAAGCAATAACCAGCGTGAGGATAAACAATAAAATCTATTTTGTCTTCCTTATGCCCTTAAAGCATACTTCATGTACATGTATGCATGACATTTCTGAAAATTATTTATATTATCAATATTCCAAAAAGGATGGCAAGAAATACTTTGATCGTACATGTACCACCTATAATTCCGAAATCAGAAACAAGTATTTACCAAAAGGCAACATAATGGTTATCACCAATTGCCAATTGCTTATACCTTACTTATTGATGGGAGATGTCATTTCATTCAAATTCTTGCAAAGTTTAGGTATGTATTTCAAAATTTATGTCTTTGGTCATCAGCTTTTAAAACATTCAATAACAAATTAGATGATACATGTGTGATACACTATTTTCTAAATTACTCAGTGTTGTGCACAAATTCTTCTTCGTGTGAGGCAACTGAAAATTTACCAAAAAAGTTGAAAGTTTTTTGTGTTACCTTTTGATATGGAAACAAATAGGGATATCAGACAATTCAAACATCAACCAACCTTTTCTATACTTTACCAGATCTCTTTTCTGGAAGATTTAAGACCTTTCATATTCATATTTTTTATGGTCTTGTTGCAAATATAAGGATGTCCTCCTGACAATTTGATTGATACCCAAGTACTGAGAATAGTAATCAGGATAATGGTGAAGAAAAACTAACCCATGTTACTAGATATAATTGCAAGTGTATTGGTGTGATGTTTATTAGTACCTGCACTATGTACATAGGACGACATTTCTTTCTCAATGACGTTGAAATTTGATAAGATGCTGTTATTTAAAGATCTATGTGAGAAAAAGTATGTCGTGGTTCCTTATAGTTTTGAATTGTTATAGTGGAATTGATATAATGTTAGTGCTCATTCTTCATTCAAAGTTCTCGACTTGTATCTTATCAACTTTTCATTGATTTTGTTTTATGAGCAAGAGATTTTGTTGCTTTTGCGAATTATCGCCTGACAACTGCAATGAAAAAATAAGTTCATAATAATTGGCACCAGTAGACTGTTGTTCCTAGCAAAGCATCTGATGCTGATAGATAATGTCCAATTGGCTGTACATGTCATTTAAGCACTGACGTAAGACGCTGCATTGTAATTATTGAACAAGTGACAGGTATATTTACGATGGACTTAACGTCAATAAACCTTCAATAATGTGATTAACTTGAATTAAAAGATCCATCCTTTTGTAACATGTTATTTTGCGTTTAAACTCTGTTTAAAAAGGATTACGTTTAAAATGTAAGAAGATTAGAATGAAGCCAATAACAAAATATATCAGCTTTCATGACAGTGATGACTATATGATTATGTGGTAGTACAGAATATCAGAGTTTCCAATTAGGCTTTCGTGTGTATTCAGTTGCGAGAGCAGCATCACCTCTCTGTCAACATGATTAAGTAATATGGACAGGTTTATAAGCCTGAAGCTTGTATAACTAATAGTAAATCTCAGTGCTTGTCAATTGCAATGCCTCATGAATACTTATGGCTTATGGATTAAGTACCACATTTTCGGAAAATAAAATTGTGGGGGGTTTCATAGGATAAACATTCAAGGATAAAATTACTGTGTATCGTCTGGTACTTTTAAATTCGAGTGTTATTACTGAATATTCTCATTTTCTGTTGAACGTTTGATGTGTTTACCCAATGTGAACTATCTCTTTGAGAGAGGACCAGTGTTGTACTCAAGCTAATACATTTCGATCCTTGATTTAGGATCCTTTAATTGAAACATTTTAGATCCCATGACAAGGGTTCAGGAATAACGTCATAAACAAGTCATAATGTCATGCATAATAGAGATGTACTGCACGGATGAATAATCCGTTTCAATACATCTTTACACTCGCTCCAAAGTGGCATGATCAAGTAATCGACATGTAAAGGGTGACATAAATCTTGTGAAATATGTGTATTATCTGTGTTAACTTTTGCCTTATAACTACCTGTAGTGCAGTAATCCACACCAGGCCATGTTGATAAATATAGCTGAAAATATTATCGTGCATCGTTTTATCGTGCATATGCTTTTTTGTACTTTTAGAAAAGCAGGCAATGACTTATGTCAAGCAAAATGGATATTTACTGCACAGAGGAATAACACGTTTCAATACATCTTTACACTTGCTCTAGAGTTTTATGTTTACGTCAGATCGTGGTACTGCAGAGCCAATCAAGTCAAATCAAATATCAAAATCCCAAAAATAAATTTAACACTAACATCAAACTTTTAGACATGTAACTCTAATGGCAGAGAGTAATCAAATAATGGACTATACTATCATATTTTTGCATTTGGACTCTATTTGCACTTTACATATTTTGGCAAAAACTGCTTTTGGCAAAAAACACTTTGTTATCATTGATTTAGCTTGCATGTGTTGGAAAGTTAAAAGTGAATAGTTTGTGAACAAACCGTTATCAGATATTTTAATGTATTTGTATCCCTACATCTATGTTCATGAATATAATCATTTAATTACTCAGCCGTAGTAAGATTACTCATTAGGTAACAGTGGCCTGGTAACACACATCTCATGCAAACAATCGGAGTAACTTTCGAAAGTCACGTGACATCGTCCAATCACATGACTTGTACCTCTGTAAGTAGCGACTGCCAAATTTTGCATTCTGAACAAACGTGATTTTATGTGAAAGAACATTATTTTGTTTTTATTCTAAATGCATTATTTGTTTGCTAACCATAAGTGGTCAATCATTCGCTTGATCGTGTGTCCACCTTCGTTGCCTCCCTATTCTGCCTGTAACTGTATCTTCTAATTCATTGCTACCAAACCATCACTTTCCCTTCCACAAGCACACACTCTGAACATGTGTAACAACAGTTCTCCAAAATCTACCTCCCGGTACATATCAACAATTCAGTAATCCATGTCATCATCAGTCCTCCTCTGCTCTTACTTTTAACAGAGCATGCAACATATTTTCATTTATTGCACTGACAATTGGTAAAAAACCTTCTTACAATCTGACTTATGTTTCCAAGGTTACCTTTCAAAATTCCATTTAAAACAAGATATATCTCCGATGATATTAAAAAGACAGTGACAATGAAAAGACTGCTTTTATATTATTCATCCGATAATCAAAACACCAATATAATATACCTCAACAATTATTTTCAAAAATATTTGACCATCAGTTTACAGAATATACAGTTTGCTATTACTGCCGAATTCCTGAACAATTTCATGCCCCGTCAATCACATCATGATGTAGGATTTCAGAACTTAAGGCATATGTTTTGAAATAAGAACATGTGGTTCGAGAATACGTTTCAATCAATTATTGTCCTTAATAGTTATTCACTAATACTAAATCCATTCAACATTCAATTGCTGTTTTCCTAATTAAAAATATCTCAAATTTCACGCCTTGTCAAACTTGGTTACCCTCAGGGAGAATGTAAATTACACACTCACCTCAAATATGTGTCGTCTTGATTATATAAAGCAAATGTCTTGTAGGTTTCAAGTGCTTCGAGACCATTGACAAAATCTAAAATGTACTGTTGTTTTTCTTAATAGAATGTTTTGAATATGCCATAAGCATAAAATATTCCTTAAACCATTATTAAAAATGATAATGCATACAAACAAAATGATAAAAGTTTTGTGAGCACGTTTGCACATGTCACTGCCTTGTCTCAAGATAATATCGCTGATTGAGTATTAGTACTACTCTAAGAGTTAAACATGTTCTAATTGACACTTGGACACAAAATGATCCAACAGTTATCAGCGTTAGTCATATCACATACCTAATTACTGAATATGTTTGTTATGAAAAGTAGAAGTTTAAGAGTGGAAATATTGAAATAGTTCTATATCATTTTAAGATGACACTCGACAACATTTACATATGATTAATCGTCTTTGTCATTAAAAGCGATTATATTCGTCTTTTACAACAATTGAAGTATCTGCAAAACATGTTTTAGAAAGTTTGTATAAATTTAAGAATAGAAATATTGAACATAAACATGTTTGATATAAAAACGTAAGAATATTATTTTCAAAAAGTTTAATACCAATTTCCACTGAAAAGCGGCAAAGTTCTCTATATAAGATAGTAGTAAGATTACCTCGACAACCTCTTCTAAAACATGTCAGTACCTTAATTGCAAATTAATGACCATGATTATGAGATACTGTAGGTAATCAGTCTATTATTTGCTTCAAACTAAGTGACTTAATTTGTTTTTATGTATCTTCCTTAACGAGAAAAATGGTATCATCTCTTTAAAAATGATGAGTTGATAACAACAGCAATTTCATTAGATGAGAAAGTCTATAAATCTGATGTTCTGTCCCTACTGTAAACACTCAGCGCTTGATGCCAACCAATTTCAGACTCCAGGGTAATATTAATCATTTTTTTATAACCGTTGAATTAACAAGTGAAGGTACACTCCATCAATAATGAATCTGCTTTAGTACTGCTTATTTTTTGTCAGGGAATACTCCGGACTCATGTTGTGACATTTAGAAACTGACATTTCCTAAGATGAATGTGCAGGACATGTATTTTTTAAAGATCGTTAAAGAAATGAAATCAGAGAAACTTAAAGTAAGACCAAATGCATTAGTGAATGTGTGAGGTACTATAGGTGTGAATGTATAGAAAGAGATTAACTTACAGGACGTGCATTTTGCTGTTTTAGAAATGATCCTTAGTTATTGATGCATGGATATAAGAGGATAAAATATTTATCAAATGGTCTTAACACCAAACTCATTTGTGAATGTGTTTAGTATTAGAAGTGTCAATGTAAGTGAAAAAAGATTAACTGATGAAAGTACATGACATTAATTTGGCACATTATTTTACATATGGTAAAGTCAGTTCAGAAAACAAATATTGGTATTAATAAATCTTACCTCATATCAAACAACCCTGTTCAAAAATTATTTTTATTTTTACTTCGGGAATGACGTGTTATGTTTTGACTTAAAGTATTAAAGTCTATAAGGATCAACATACATGTACAATGTACTTTTGTATCTTTTTTATTACACACCGATTTTTACACACCTAACGTTTTCTTTAAAAAAAAATCAAATTATCATAATTTCTTTTAAGTAACAGTAAGTTGTCATGTTAGCATTTACATATGACATGACACTACATTGCAGCCTTTCAGTTATAAATATGACACTTTAATTTTCAGAAGAACAAGCAAAAAATAGAGCCATTGGCTCTGTAGCTCATCAGGCTTCATCATCAATTATGCTGTAGAGTGTGGCCAATGTGATTCCTCCTTTGTAGAGGCCACAGGGGCACCAATCATAAAAGTAAGTATATAGGCGACAAGTTTCAGTTTTCTAGGCCTTATACTTCAGGAAAAGACGATAAAAATAGGTTTTTAGGGCGTGGCCCCTGTGGCCCTTATAAGGGGTCACAGGGCCACCAAAGCAACAATTTATAATCCTCATTCTTCAAAGAGGCTATACACAAAGTTTCAGCTTTCTAGGCCTCATGGTCCTGGAGAAGAAGATGAAAATAGGCTTTTAGGGCGTGGCCCCTATGGCCCTTATTAGGGGTCACAGGGCCACTAAAGCTACAATTTATAATCCTCACTAGCCAAGGAGTCTGTACACAAAGTTTCAGCTTTCTAGGCCTTATGGTTCTGGAGAAGAAGATGAAAATAGGTTTTTAGGGTGTGGCCCCTGTGGCCCTTATTAGGGGTCACAGGGCCACCAAAGCTACAATTTATAATCCTCATTCTTCAAAGAGGCTATACACAAAGTTTCAGCTTTCTAGGCCTCATGGTTCTGGAGAAGAAGATGAAAATAGGCTTTTAGGGCATGGCCCCTATGGCCCTTATTAGGGGTCACAGGGCCACCATTGCTACAATTTATAATCCTCACTAGCCAAGGAGTCTGTACACAAAGTTTCAGCTTTCTAGGCCTTATGGTTCTGGAGAATAAGATGAAAATAGGTTTTTAGGGTGTGGCCCCTGTGGCCCTTATAAGGGGTCACAGGGCTACCAAAGCTACAATTTATAATCCTCACTAGCCAAGGAGTCTGTACACAAAGTTTCAGCTTTCTAGGCCTCATGGTTCTGGAGAAGAAGATGAAAATAGGCTTTTAGGGCGTGGCCCCTGTGGCCCTTATTAGAGGTCACAGGGCCACCAAAGCTACAATTTATAATCCTCACTAGCCAAGGAGTCTGTACACAAAGTTTCAGCTTTCTAGGCCTCATGGTTCTGGAGAAGAAGATGAAAATAGGCTTTTAGGGCGTGGCCCCTGTGGCCCTTATTAGAGGTCACAGGGCCACCAAAGCAACAATTTATAATCCTCATTCTTCAAAGAGGCTATACACAAAGTTTCAGCTTTCTAGGCCTCATGGTCCTGGAGAAGAAGATGAAAATAGGCTTTTAGGGCGTGGCCCCTGTGGCCCTTATTAGGGGTCACAGGGCCACTAAAGCTACAATTTATAATCCTCACTAGCCAAGGAGTCTGTACACAAAGTTTCAGCTTTCTAGGCCTTATGGTTCTGGAGAAGAAGATGAAAATAGGCTTTTAGGGCGTGGCCCCTGTGGCCCTTATTCGAGGTCACAGGGCCACCAAAGCTACAATTTATAATCCTCACTAGCCAAGGAGTCTGTACACAAAGTTTCAGCTTTCTAGGCCTCATGGTTCTGGAGAAGAAGATGAAAATAGGCTTTTAGGGCGTGGCCCCTGTGGCCCTTATTAGAGGTCACAGGGCCACCAAAGCTACAATTTATAATCCTCACTAGCCAAGGAGTCTGTACACAAAGTTTCAGTCTTCTAGGCCTTATGGTTCTGGAGAAGAAGATGAAAATAGGTTTTTAGGGCGTGGCCGCTATGGTCCTTATTAGGGGTCACAGGGCTACCAAAGCTAGAATTTATAATCCTCACTAGCCAAGGAGTCTGTACACAAAGTTTCAGCTTTCTAGGCCTTATGGTTCTGGAGAAGAAGTCGAAATTCCTCAAAGTTTAAGGACGGACGGATGGACGGACGGATGGACGGACGGACGGACGGACGGACGCCGGACACCATGCCATGCCATAAGCCCATCGGGCCTTACAGGCCAGATGAGCTAAAAAGTGAGCGTGGCTCACTAATACCCCCGACCGTGCATCCCTGACTAACTGAATTACTTTTTACTTTCAACATAGTCATCTCTTGCACAGCATTTGACCCCCAAAGAGGAATTGAGAAAAATGACTAATCCAAAAAATGGAAGTTTGTAAAAAAAAAAAAAAACACAAAAAACCCTCATCAATTTTAGTATTGATTTGGCACTGCACCGCTCCTAGGATGGAAGAAGACATGTGCCAAATGTGAAAAGAATCAGATGAAACCTTTTTCCCGTAATAGGTCGGACAAATCTGATATTGGAAAATGACTAAGTTCAAAACATGGAAATTTGTAAAAAATTCAAATATTAACGAAATTTGCTGTTACTTCACACTGCACCCCTCCTAGTAGGGTAGAACACATGTGCAAAATTTGAAATTAATCGGATAAATAGTTGTCCATTAATAGGTCGGACAAATCTGATATTGGAAAATGACTAAGTTCAAAACATGGAAATTTGTAAAAAATTAATAAAAAATTCAAATGTTAACGAAATTTGCTGTAACTTGGCACTGCACCCCTCCTAGTAGGGTAGAAGACATGTGCAACATTTGAAATTAATCGGTCAAATGGTTTTCCCGTAATAGGTCGGACAAAAAATGTCCTCGGACGGACACACACACACACACACACACACACACACACACGGACGGAATCGTTGGTATTACTAGATACCCCGGACCGTTGGTCGGGGGTATAATTAATGAAAGCTATGATGATAATTCAAAGTTTATACCATACTATCAGCTTTCTTTAATCAATATAATTGCTTCGTGTACTGAAGCAGTGAACTATCCAAGCCTCCCTGTTCTATTGATACCAACATATGTAATTTATTGTGTAATAAAGAGTTTACAGTTGCATTTTTTATCTAAACTCTTAATGTACATATAGCTAAATGTCATTGTTGGTTAATTGATACAATGAGAACTTCGAGTCGACTATTTATCAATGCTTTGCCATGACATAAACATATGTGCTGAATATGAGGCAATACATCAGATGCTCTATGTAATAGCATTCGGTGAATGTGGCATGTGAACTCGAACAAATAAGGTTATAAACCGGTCAAATGCCAAGAAGCAAGTGGTCACTTATACTTAACCTGTGCAATACGTCTTTTCTTAAAGGTAATGAGATTTGGAAATTGACATATTGATCCATGAGGTAAAGGGTCTCCTAATTATATGTTACAGCGGTCATATTGTCAACATGAAAGCTTAATTAAAATAATAACTACTACATGCATCATTTGGACCTGGCCTTTGCTGTGATAGTATCTTTTAATTGTAATTGAATAAAACCTCGATGGCTTCCGTACTCGAAAGTAATGATGATTTCAAATGAGTGAACCTTTTATCTAGAATGTGACAAGTCTCCGGCTAAGGGTCCTGATCTGATTTAGATTCATGCTCTTTAATGATAAATAAATAATACACAAACGTTATATAGCGCCTGCTTATTAAAACACTCTAAAGCGCTTTACAACATAAAGAATAGAATAAGTTATGAAAAAGTAAAAATGAAACATAAGAATTAGGAGTAAAATAGATAAGTATGAAGTGAAGGGTGTAGATTGTTAATTGAAGGTACAATTAAGATAGTAGATATTTTGGCAGCAAACTCGGGCCTTGGGATTACATATGAAAACGTTATTTTGAAGCCCATTTGCATATAATGTGGAGAACTGAGAGTTTTCATTTTCTCCTTACAAAGGTTGATCAAGTCAGGAAATGCCGATTAAACCTCAGTTCTTATTAGCCCACATACGTGGTTTCCAGCAGTTTGCACCAAAGACCATTTGAATTGTGTTAGCAAACGAGGACACCTTTTGCATGGAAAGGGTGGTTCATATCACACTGCCTTTGCCGTGATTCAGTAGCCAAAATGATGATTTAGGACAGAGTTGCTGATTGCAAAACAAACTTTGATTCTGTCCAATCAGGCATCTCCCTTACTAGCCTGCAAACTCGGCTAATCAGAACATTTCATGACTTGATCTGCCTGTGTGGAGATAAAATGGACAGTCTGAAGATTCCGAGACTAATCTCAATATCATTAATAACACTCAGGAGCTCAACTTCAAGGTTTTGATTTATCAAGAAATTAAAAAAAATATAGATAGGGTCGCCATGTTGAATCCATTCTTGATATCAAACCTTGTTTATCTCTTTAAGAATCCCCATAATCAACATTACTTTAGTTTCAGCAGCTGTACAATATCTTTTCAGACTTCATTTTGAAGTAATGTATGGTTACCAAGTATAAACAACGAAATCTACTTCAAGGATGTGAAAGAAACATACAAATACAAAGAAAATGAAGACAATGAGAACGAGTTTAGCGACGACCCAAGACCAAATAAACGCACTGCCTTATCGGATTTCAGTCATATAAATAACCATGTGTACACATTACATTGAAGTGCAAGTATAAGATTATTCGTTCTTCCACCTTAAGTGATATTAATGTGTCTGTTATTCATAGCACTATATTGATTACCTGTCAACAAAGAATGACAATGGGGAACCTTTTCAAACAATTGTGTCAGCTATACCGATTTATATTCTAAAAACAGTTGAAATGTATCAATTAGATCACTTATCATATACCATTTCAAATATGATGGAAGAATGGAAGAAGGTTTAAACGCTATGTACAAAACCATATTCAATAACCATATTAATAATTGTGATTATTTGTGGTATAGAAAGCATTTTCGGAAACACCATTTCTGCTACACTTGTACATTTTGCAATTAAAGTATGTTACATGTTATGCTATATTTTCTTTAAACTGTTTATTTCATAAAGTTTCTTCACTATCAGAATATTTAAAGTAATATGAACAAGACAATACCAATACGTGAAGTGTCCTTGCCATACATACATTTGTATCTTGACTTAATCTTTTAATCAGCAATCAATATTTATTAGTCGTTAGGGAAAACTACTTAAATTCAGGGAAATTGACATATTCCAACATTTGTTGGGTCCCTTCATCTTGAGAGACCTGTATCGGGATAGAAAGTGATTAATCAGCCTTATTGTATATGAGTAGCTTCTACAAAGACCCTCATATTCATCAATTTAAATGGCTGGTATCATTGAGGGATGGTTGCCAAACGATAGTTATACCCTGTATGTTGTAAGCCAATTATTTTTAACTGAGGAACTTTTTCAAATAAAAGTTTTATCAAGCAGTGACTCGCGTTTTGCTTTTGAGATTTGCTATAATGGCTCGGTAAATCTTTCATTTGTTAATTAGTTTAGCACTCATCTGATCTTTTACTGAGGTGGTAGAGCTTATTCTTGATGTGAGTCCTTTTATTATCAGTTATTTATAGTGGTGCCTTCAGGTTATGTGTAGGAGCTTAGTGGATACCTGCACACTAATGTAGCAGGGTGAAAGAAACGCTACCGTGTTTTGAAAGTCGTAAAAAGCAAAAATGTTATTACCTGACAGAATTGGTTTTGAGTGTATTTGACGGGAATATGTCTTGTGAAGAAGTATGCACATTTTCATTCTTCAGAAAAAGATACTTGTTATTGTCTGTCGCATCAAGCAATTTTTTAATCGTTTATGTGCACAGAATGTTTGACATTATAGTTAAAATTCAAAGAATGTGGAATGTGGGTAAAAAAACTGTATTGTCAAAATAATGCACTTTATTTTACATACATTTGTTGACGCGTCATTGCTCTAGAACGTTTTAAAGTAAGCAAAGTGTTCAATTTTTCTCTGCTATCTAACCTAAACTCACGGGCAAAAGAAACGCTGGTAACATAAATGTCAGGATGTTTTATTCCATGTAAGATACATGTGAATGAAGTGGCAAAGTTTCCTTAGAAGTCAACACAACAATGTTTGCCTTGTGTGAATCATTTTGTTTTGATATTTTTGCATGGCGCCTTTGAAAACATGTGTCAAAAAAGTCATCAATTTGCTATCTCCTTAAATAAGCGAGATAGGGGAGCCAAATTGGTCATTTTTTGCATATTTATAGACGTTTTAACGCGAAGACACATCAATGCAGACAAGTCAAAGTGGATGTTTTTCATTGACAGTATCTCAAATAAACTTCTGATATACATTTCCGAAATTCAAACTTAATTTCAAAATAATTACTATCAAAAAAGTATTAAAAAACAGCGATTTTAGCACCCCAACAGTGATTAGACAACCATAGTAAAAACGCTCCATGCCATCATGGTTAAAATTATGAACAATAATTCTCCAAATATTTATTTTTATCTAACATTTTCGAAATCGAATTTACATGACATACATACTTTGTTTGTTCTTCGTTTGAAAATACCCAGCGTTTCTTTTGCCCATGAGTTTAGTTAAGACTTTTCTCGCATGTGAGATGGGCAGAGGTAGGGATTGATGAACGAATGATTTTGAAATTGTTTCCATAACAGGTTTAATTTGAGCAACATCACAAAATTATCCATGTATCAGACGACGTAATCTATTTGACCATATACTTGTTTTGTGAATCGATCAAATACATTTGTAAAAGTAGACTTTGATATTGTAGAACAGACGGGCAGACTTTAGGAAAACCACAACGAAGTTGTCATAGGTCAGGAGTTGCATCCTAGAGGGCACAGCAAATTTTGACATGTCATTTTTGTAACAAACCTGTACCTAAAGACACACGATAGATATGCTTACAAAAACAGACAACCAATAGAATAGGTTGCATACTATTCAAGTAACGGGCGAATGAGTGCTTCTTCAATGGAGGAGACTATAAATCAGCCTAAACTGAGACATGAAACATATTTAAAGTTTCTGAGAGTAATTATGAGTTTTGAAGATTAAAAAAACTAAACTTGGATATGTGGTTGCATGAACATTTAGTTAAATAAAATAAAGCCCTAGGTGAACCTAACAACCAATTTGTAATTAAACAAATTCTTACAGTGTTACTTAGAAACTACACAGCTTCCTTATCTGCTATGAATACATTGTTGACTAAAAAGCAATACACCATCTGGTGATCTGCATATAGCATCGTCTTTAAAGTGTTAGGTGCTGTACCCTTTTTGTTCTATCTTAGTTAAGGACAGCTGTAAAATCTGGACTTTGCCATTAATTAAACACAATTCTCAAGAAGCCCAAGTGATTTTCACCTTTTGTTTTCTTGAATGAGCGTGAAGTTAACCTTGAAGAGGTAATCTTGTTTTACAGTTTTGACGCATTAACCTGCTAAGTAAGAAACGTGGAATTATTAAATTACCAATGGAAAATTTCAAATCTTTTGATGCTGGCGATAAAACAAACTTGCCTCAGATAAACATGAGTGACACAACTGTGGCTACTCTGCAAGTCACAAACCGCCTTCGGCACGAGTTCAAACATTAATCTGTCCTACAGTACATGTTTTGAGAAGGTTTAAAGAAGTGATGTCTGATCGATCATTTGATCTGTCTAGAAATGAAAACAATCAATTGTTGACCACATTCTGTCTGCAATATTGTCGTCAAACAAATGAACTAAAGTTTAAGATTTCTTATGTGAAAAGTCTTAGCTGCTATGAATTGCTGAAGTTTTCTGGCTTAGGAAAAATGTCTTAGCTTTCATGATTGTTGATAATTGCTTTATTGTAAATAATTAGTCATACTTATTGATTGAACATGGAGGTCATGATGTAAAATTTATGATGCATAGGATCACAAATATGGTATGTAACATACAGTATTTTACATTTTCAACGTAAATTCAAACTTTTTGTTCTCAATAAAAGTATTAAGACATTGAATAAAATAATCAGTGGAAAACTAATGATTTGTGAGGTCAAATGTCTAGTTCGTAATTCATGTTTGCATAGTTTTAATAAATGTAAGACAGATTTAAAACTCCAAGAAAAGACATAGTTATAATTTGAACAAACATTATTGTGCTCAGCACTCATTTTCATTAATCTCTTCTAAAACTCGTCAGTACCTTAATTGCAAATTAATGACCATGATTATGAGAAACTGTAGGTAATCAGTCTATTATTTGCTTCAAAAGTAGTGACTTAATTTGTTTTTATGTATCTTCCTTAACGAGAAAGATGGTATCATCTCTTTAAAAATGATGAGTTGATAACAACAGCAATTTCATTAGATGAGAAAGTCTATAAATCTGATGTCCCGTCCCTACTGTAAACACTCAGTGCTTGATGCCAACTAATTTTAGACTCCAGGGTAATATTAATCATTTCTTTATAACCGTTGGATTAACAAATGAAGGTACACTCCATCAATAATGAATCTGATTTAGTACTGCTTACTACTTGTCAGGGAATACTCCGGACTCATGTTGTGACATTAAGCAACTGACATTTCCTAAGATGAATGTACAGGACATGTAAGTTACAAAATTGAAATGATCTTTAGTCATTGATGTCTAAATGAACAAGATCCAGAATATTTACAAGCCCTGATTCAAATCTATCAACCAGCACGATGCCTGAGATCTTCCGACAGTAACCTCCTTACAGTTCCTTCATCTAGAACTCAAACATTTGGTGATCGTGCATTTCAAGTCGCTGGCCCTTTTCTATGGAATCACCTTCCTAAAAGCCTTAGAGACATAGAGGAACTTCCGAGATTTAAATCCGGAATTAAAATTATTTCAGTCTTGCATTTGATTGAATAACTGACATTTTCATGAGTTCATCACAGCGCTTCAGGGCAGTTTTCTGGTTTTAGCGCTTTATAAGTATTTTGATGTATGTAAGTATGTATGTATGTATGTATGTATGTATGTATGTATGTATGTATGTATGTATGATGCATGGATATAAGAGGATAGAATATTTATCAAAGGGTCTTAACACCAAATTCATTCGTGAATGTGTTTGGTATTAGAAGTATCAATGTAAATGAATAAGATTAACTGATGGACGTACATGTACATGACATTAATTTGGCAAACTATGTTACATATGGTAAAATCAGTTCAGAAAACAAATATTGGTATTAATAATCGAACCTCGTATCAATCAATCCTGTTAAAAAAATATTTTTAATTTTACTTCGGGAATGACATATTTTGTTTTGACTTAAACTATTAAAGTTTATAAGTATCAACATACATTACAATGTAGTTTTGTATCTTATTTGTTACACACAGATTGTTACACACCTAATATTTTTGAAAAAATCAAATTATCATAATTTCTTTTAAGTAACAGTAAGTTGTCATGTTAGCATTTACATATCACATGACACTACAGTGCAGCCTTTAAGGTATATATACGACACTTTAATTTTCTGAAGAATTGATGAAAGCTATGATGATAATTCAATTGAAGTTGATACTATACTATCAGCTTTCTTTAACCAAATCATAACTTGTGTACTCAAGCAGTGAATTATCAAAGCCTGCCTGTCCTATTCATACCAGCATACAATGTTTGTAATTTCTTGTGTAATGATAGTTTACAGTTGCATGTTTTGCACTAAACTCTTAAAGGGGCAGTAGCACGTTTTTTGAAAATTTCATATTCAAAATCTTTCGCTGATAATTGTTAGTTAATGCTAAATAAATTTTTTTGACAGAGTCAAAAATCTTATTACACAAGCCAATCGGCCATAGTCAGAGGACAGAGTATGAAGATTCACATAAAATCCATTGGCGGCCATTTTGTGTGAACACTTTTAATTTATTTTGGGTAAGAAAAGGAATAGCATGGCTAAACTTTATGTTATATATCTGGATTATTATTGCTCCATTTAGTTTTAACACATTATCTTTCAATTGGAACCATTTATTTTCATTTTCCTGACATCACCTTATATTCCCTCTAATAACGTGCTACTGCCCCTTTAATGTAGCTACATGTCATTGATGGTTAATTGACGAATAGGAGGTACAATGAGAACTTCGAGTCGATTATTTGCCATGAGATAAACATATGTGCTGAATATGAGGCAATCCATCAGATGCTCTATGTAATAGGATTTGGTGAATGTGGCATGGGAACTCGAGCAAATAACGTTATAAACCAGGCAAATGCCAAGAAGCAAGTGGTCACTTATACTTAACCTGTGCAATACGTCTTGTCTTAAAGGTAATGAGATTTGGAAATTGACATATTGATCCATGAGGTTAAGGGTCTCCTTATTATATGTTACAGCGGTCATATTGTCAACAAGAAAGCTTGATTAGAATAATAACTACAACATGCATCATTTGGACCTGGCCTTTGCTGCGATAGTATCGTTTAATGGTAATTGAATAAGAACTCGATGGCTTCCGTACTCGAAAGTTTAATGATGATTTCAAATGAGTGAACCTTTATCTAGAATGTTGTAGCCTATTTCGGGTTGCGTGACAAGTTTCTGACTAAGGGTCATGTTCTGCATTTTAGATCCATGCTCTCTGATGAAAACATCAGGAATTGAAGGTACAATTAAGATAGTTTATATTTTGCATCAAGCTCTGGCCTCAGGATTACATACATGTACATATGTACAATGTATGAAACATCTTAAGTTATTTTGTTCCCATTTGCCTATAATGTGGAATTTTGTTTTGATAGTTTTAATTCAGTAACTCAACTTCAAGGTTTTGATTTATAAGAAAACAAATTAGTAACAATGATGTGGTCCCATAATAACCCACTCTTGATATCAAAACTTAATGATCTCTTTATGAATCACCATAATCAACATTACTTCAGTTTCAGCAGCTGTATAAGATCTGTTCCAACTTCAGTAATGTATGATCAGCATTTATAAAGTACCATATCTACTTCAAATTTGGGAACGAAACATACAAACACAAGGAAACATGAAGAGAGACACCAATTGGTATTCACTGAAAAATATCACGACTGAGTGTGAGTTCAATGAAGATCTAAGGCCAAATAATTACAATGCATCGGATTTCAGTCATATAAATAACCATGTGTACACATTAAATTGATCTGAAAGTGTAAGATTACTCGTTCTTCCACCTTAAGTGATATTGATGTGTCTGTTATTCATGGCATAATATTGATTACTTGTCATCAATGAATGACAATAGGAATTACTTTACTTTTCATACAATTTGGTCTGCTTAACCACTTTATGTCCGGTAAAAAGACCTTAAGAATGATCAAATGTCTTCCCAAGTACCTAAGATTGCTAAACCAAAATTAACACTGAACACACAGAGCAAGATATTCATAAACGATCATTGTTTATTTTGAAATGTGTAATGTATTATTCATTGTGATTGTTCGGTGAATACTTTTTAATAATTACTGATATCTATGTTGTTATTTCAGTTGCAATTACAAAACAATTATTGCTAAATAATTCTGCTTAATTTGAACCTTTTGCACAGGTAACTATAGCATGTAACATGGCATGATAGTTATAAATGTACTGTACAATATGACAAAGTGTCCTCATAATCAATGTGGTCTTAAAATTGCAAACAGTTATACTGGAAATACTGAAACAGAACTTACATGATAAGCGAGGTGCCATCTTAATTGTTATTGACATACATTCAAGGACTTGTGCCCTTGTCTTTTTATTAACATGCAATGTTTCTTACCTTGAGAACACCACTCGGTACTGAACCAATGAATTGTTTGAAATATCTGACGACTTACCTGAAATAAAAGAAAACATTTTTTGTATCGGTTAAAAAATATATTTATAACACATCAAAACGTCATTTGTTGAGATCAATTTGCAAATGAGTGAACCTTTTATCTAGAATGTTGTAGCCTTTTTCGGGTTGCGTGACAAGTAACACATCAAAACGTCATTTGTTGAGGTCAATTTGCAATTGTTATAAGCAACTTTATTGAGATTTACCCCCAGCTGTTTACGATGTTATGTCAATAGGAACTACAGTATTAAATCCCTGAAAAGTTTTCTAATTATTGCTAATAGTTCCCTTTCTAAAGAAGGATAACAGGTATATGTAGGAGCACAGCGGACACACGAGAGTTTATGAATAAGGATGATTGAATTTAAACTACATCATTGTGTTCATGATTCATCTCAATATTTATCACATTTCTTCTGTATACCATTGTTGATTCTGAAAAAAAGTATATTTTATGAAACGAAAGTTCTATTGTTGGTGTTGCTGAATTCAAACAGCTACCATGGACAACATGTATGTTACACAAGCTCTTAATGCGAATACGTACTTCAGTATTAACGCACTAAGTAAACACATGGAGGTGTTAATTGTTGACTATAAATTTCTCAAGAACGTACTAAACACAAGCTCAGAGAGATTAGAAATCATTGTTTTTGTAATTATGGATTAGACATGCAAATGCCAACTGACAAATATGTTGTTTCAAGTTTCCTCAAACGTAAAAGGTTTACACTATGATTGAATACTTACAAAGCCAGTAAAATAGCAGCAGATATTGTTGAATTTTAAGGGTGGACATTGTGTTCATATCCAAACTGAAAGTTGCACATGTACATATATGACTTTCGCCTAGCAACGATTATTGTAGCGTATAAAAACGTGGATGAAATGACTCGTGTCGTCGTGACTCGTGCGAATTTGCTTTCGCTCGGGCAATACACAAATTCACACTCATTTGGAAAAAAGTCAGTATGTCAGCATAAAGTATGATGTATTCAAGGAACTGCATCAATGTATGTAGATTTCAAATAAATTACCTTGTCAGAAGTTCATGTTTAATTTCATCTCATCCAGAAGATGCAAATATTTCTTGTTAACATCGTTATCTTGACATGCATCTTAGGAAGACTCTGGTTACTGAATGTAAGTACATGCATCTCGAGCTTGGTGTGACCTTTTCAAACCTATAAGTAATATCAAATGTGCACAAACTTGGTAAAATTACTCTATAAATGCACAGACTAATTATATATATATATATATATATATATATATTGTGGCTTTTCTCGTTGCTTTAATCAAACACAAGGGGGTACCAGCCACACTTGATATTCGTTGTACAGACTGTATAACACTGATGGTTTTAAGTAATTTCCTTCCTTGGAGAATCTTATATTAGACTTGGGGGCCTATGCACTTAAGCCGATGCTGCGTTACTTAATGTGATGCTTTTGGACACTGTACAAGCAATAACTTAGAAATATCAATTTCTATTTGAACATTGAAAATAGATAAAATATAGACATAAAATGTTTCACAACATAATGGACAATAACATGCTTATACTAAAATTAAATTACACTTTCTTCCTTGGATATTAGTTCCACTTCTTCAACCATTCGCCAAATCAATAAGCAATACATCAAACGTTTATGGACAATCATGGGAAACCTTCCACTGACTTCCTGTATTTAATGCCAAGTGCGTTAGTTAAATCTGACATATTTATTGTCTAATGTCTTGTCACAAATGATACTTACAGTGATGAATGAAAATTCTTGAGCCTCATTTAACCTCAGTATATACACCTTAAGGCAGACAGGACTACATGTATATTGTCTCACATACAAGACAGAAGTTTGACAGAAATATGACCCCAACAGAGTTATAACATGTTTAAAGAAACCAACAAATCTAATTTATGAATTTTATAATAATTCATTTTAAATTTTCAGAAGAACCTACCTTTAACCGAGTTTTAAACATATATTGCAATTATATATCCTCAACTAAACGAGATACATTGTAGGAGACTCTTAATAGTAATTTGTTTATTTCTGGCGTCAAAAGTAAAGATTCAAAAACAAATTAATTTCTTTGAAGGTTATTTTTCAGTTTATGTATTTCATTTGGTTAAATAAACAGCTACTTCAGGACTTGAAATGAATTTGGACAGTCATGAAAATAACAGATCATACTCACATGAATGAAATTGAGAGGCTTTTTACAACACATGTCTTTTGCTCTTATTCGAAGTCGCCACTGATTTGTTGTTACATTCTCTTAAAAAATTAAATCGCTTTTTTGTCTCTAAGAGTAAAATAACTTCTAGAAACTGTCATATCTTCGGGCGCTGAAGGAAGCTCAACAGAAATAGATAAATCATTATCAATTGAATAAAAAATCTGTTATCTTAAGCAGCATGTCTTAAAAGGTAAACATCAAAATACTAAGAAATGTAGTGTTTGATATTTATTTTCAATAAACAAATAAACATCACTAAATTAAAGGTTACATTCGAGAGATATGAAAAATTTACTTGCTTAAAACAAAAAAAATAGAAGCTTTTCTCAAGATAAATGTAAGACACCAGCATGTTGAGTGTCTTAATAACTTCGAATTCCTTTCTAAACAAAGTCATTTTTGATGATGGTCTCATGAAAGCTATTAAAGGGGACAGCCCGAAATTGTCATTTAACACTGTATGAACAAAACTCAAAGCACAAGGTAATTCAAATATAAATTGTATTAATAGTAGGGGTAAAGTGATAGATTAAACAATCGACTTATCACGATAGTTGCTGTGCCGATAATACTTTATGGATAGTTTTTTTTAAACGATCAACAATATCGATACTATCGAGACAGTATCGGCATTTCAATAGTTACTCACAATAGACTATCACTATGGCAATAGTTACTCACAATAGCCTATCACTATGGCAGTAGTTACTCACAATAGACTATCACTATGGCAATAGTTACTCACAATAGCCTATGACTATGGCAGTAGTTACTCACAATAGACTATCACTATGGCAATAGTTACTCACAATAGACTATCACTATGGCAATAGTTACTCACAATAGACTATCACTATGGCAATAGTTACTCACAATAGACTATCACTATGGCAATAGTTACTCACAATATTCTATCACTATGGCAATAGTTACTCACAATAGACTAACACTATGGCAATAGTTACTCACAATAGACTATCACTATGGCAGTAGTTACTCACAATATTCTATCACTATGGCAATAGTAACTCACAATAGACTATCACTATGGCAGTAGTTACTCACAATATTCTGTCACTATGGCAATAGTTACTCACAATAGACTATCACTATGGCAATAGTTACTCACAATAGACTATCACTATGGCAATAGTTACTCACAATAGACTATCACTATGGCAATAGTTACTCACAATAGACTATCACTATGACAATAGTTACTCTCAATAGCCTATCACTATGGCAATAGTTACTCACAATAGCCTATCACTATGGCAGTAGTTACTCACAATATTCTATCACTATGGCAATAGTTACTCACAATATTCTATCACTATGGCAATAGTTACTCACAATAGACTAACACAATGGTAATAGTTACTCACAATAGACTATCACTATGGCAATAGTTACTCACAATAGACTATCACTATGGCAATAGTTACTCACAATATTCTATCACTATGGCAATAGTTACTCACAATAGACTAACACTATGGCAATAGTTACTCACAATAGACTATCACTATGGCAGTAGTTACTCACAATATTCTATCACTATGGCAATAGTTACTCACAATAGACTATCACTATGGCAATAGTTACTCACAATAGACTATCACTATGGCAATAGTTACTCACATTAGACTATCACTATGGCAATAGTTACTCACAATAGCCTATCACTATGACAATAGTTACTCTCAATAACCGATCACTATGGCAATAGTTACTCACAATAGCCTATCACTATGGCAGTAGTTACTCACAATATTCTATCACTATGGCAATAGTTACTCACAATATTCTATCACTATGGCAATAGTTACTCACAATAGACTATCACTATGGCAATAGTTACTCACAATAGACTATCACTATGGCATTAGTTACTCACAATAGACTATCACTATGGCAATAGTTACTCACTATAGACTATAGCTATCGCAATAGTCCCGTGGTGGCAAATAGTCACACCTAATAAATAGATGCAAAATAAAAAGGCTTTACTGTAAAAAGGGTTTACTGTATATATATGCCATATGCTGACAAATATACACTGTATTCATACTTTATTTTCACCCTAAAGGATTCAATTGAATGGTTTGCATAAACAGTACAAGAGCTTTTTTTTAGGTGTATGTTTGCCCTTCATAGAGGCATTTCCGTGACGAGGAAGTATTAGACGATTGTATTGCTGATGAATTAAATAAAAACCTTAAACATATCTCGTTGGAATAGTTTTATGTTCAACACTCACGAGTTATGTTATCTTTCTGCATTGTCCATGAATATCCTATTTCATCTGAATTGACTACTTATAAAAAAAATCAGACATTGCACTTTGGGTTTGTTCATAAAATCTCTTTTCCAAAAGAATGAACAATAGTCCTGACAGAAAATATTTTCAGCAGACGTCAAAAGTTTTTTGGATCCATTTTGCAGTATAAAGAATGAATTATAGTAGTGGTGAAGATCAATTTTATGTTGAATTTTGGCATTTTATCTGATAAAAGGTTCTCCAGACAGACAAATAGACATAATGTCAAGTAGAAGCCTAGAAATAAACACGCCCTGTCAACGCATTTCATAAGATTATATTTTTACTAGTCATCTTCACCATGGTTATATTTTTTATGGACAAAGGAACATATAATTGAAATACATGATCGTTTTTCTGACATGAAATCAATGAGTATTTGTTAGCATAGAGGCTCACTGAGGTAACCATATCAATCAATTTGTCTCTCATTCCACACATTTTGACTTTATCTGTCAGATGTGTTGCATGGATTTATATCTTTTTAACAAATAATTCTCTTGAAACGTTTATGATGAGTACTCGTAAGATATATTATTTGAATGAAACATTGCCATAAAAGTATTACACTATGTTCATATACATTAACATCTTTTTGGAAAATCTTGACTGTCCATTTTGTCCTTCTTAGAATAACGAGGTATTACCCTTGATGCTTAAATCATAATCATGAGACATTTCTGCTTGACTCAAATCAAAGGGAAGGAAAATTTATATATTTAAACTAAAAATGTTATGGACAATGGATATCTACACATTAGATAATTGGAAACATACACACAATGATGTAGTAACATGTTTACGAGATGTTTAGGCGGTGATCCTTGAACTACATGTAAGGTGTCTTTGCCGTTACATCACAAATGTGATTTGTCCTATCTAAGGATTTCATAGCTCTCTTAGCTATGTTCAATGCGGATAGGGCATCATATAAAGTTGGGATTTAATTTTGACTTTGAAACAATTTAATTTGATAAAATCAAACAAATGTTGTTAAGATAGTTTTGTTTTCCCCAACAATAAAAAAAACAAACCATACCTTTTGGAAAAAAAAGTAAGTATGTTATTACATAACTCAGTCAGTTGTTCATTCAATCATTCTCTTTTTAATAGATTTTCTAAGTCAAAACATTGAGAGATTTGAAAAAAATTATCACATTCAAATAGAAAACTATACCGTCTTTCGAATTCTGAATATCCCAACATAGAATAGTGCTTTAAAAACGGACGTGCTGGTGTGATGCTAATGTTCGTTGATCCTAGATTTATTTAATGTATGCTTTCGAGAGGTTTAATGTAAACGTTTGGCTTGATTTTGTATGTTTTATTTATCACAACGCTGTTGATTCAACCATGATAAAATGTACACTAGAACACTTTTCTATCAAGATTTTCAATTATCAGATGATAAGGTTTGTGGACGTTATATACAATATACATATATTTGATTTTTTTTCTGAAATAGATTTAAGAATCTAGACATTTGACAATGGGGCTTCGTTGTGGTATAAGTCTCTAATCATTTTTTAAGCTATATTATATGCCAATAAAAGTTAGTCCTAATGCTCATTTTTAGGACCGCAGCGATCAAGCATTTCTCAAGCATGACCTAAATCGAAAAAATACCATTATCCTGGGAAAGTGTAGGTAATTAGTTCAATAAATAACTCAAATGTAGTTACTAATATTACTAATTACTCTTTGCTTAAACGAGATTAGAAAGTATCAGCTCATTATGTATACGATAAAGTCGTAACTCAAGCCGTATAATAACAAAGTCAAACTTATCTGATGTCCTGTCCCTACTGTAAACAATCAGTGCTTAATTGAAACCAATAATTCAGGACGTTAGTATCATAAAAATACGCCAATGACACTCATTGGATTGGTAGGTGAAGGGTAAGCCAATGACTCCATACATCAAGAAGTTATTGGTCTTTGTGATTCACCATTCTTAAACTCCTGACTCTTTGAGTTCCAAAATTCAGTAAAAGTGAAGCTTATGTTTAAAGTTATTTGATACAAGTACGAGACATGTATTGTGGGAAAATTATTTATTGTTTCGTTCAGGTTTTTAGTTTTCAAAGGCTGCTTTGTACATATATGAATATGGTAAATTTCATATATCTCATATTTTATGTAATCAGTTGATAACCAACTAATGTAGATTTGCAATATGTGTCAATTATATGGTCATTTATATCTATTAGGTCTTCAAGACAAAGTCTTGAAGACCTATTGTTTTCATCCGATTTATTCAAGCTTTTCTTTAATTATTTGTTCTTTTTTGAGCTACAGCCCAAACGGCTGCTTCAAATTCGACCAAACTTGCACAGCTAATAACCCTTACTGTGGCCAAATCGACCGGTACATTAAAGGTCCAGTTCGAATCCACAATCGAAAATTTAACATTGATTTGTTTTCCAAAATGCACTTAGAGACCTGAAACTTCAAGGGTACATAACTCCAAAACCTAGGCATGGAATTTTAGCATGAGAGTTAAAAGAGAAGCAAGGTCTTTGGTGAAACTTTGACTTTTGGAAAAGTAGTGTTTGGTTGGTATGTTTGTACGATGTATAGTTATATATATCATTAGACAGCCTAAAGAAAACAATCTTGGAAAAATCTCATTAAATTCAGGTAGCTCATTAACATTGGAATTCGGACTTTTCAATATGGTCAATCCAAATTTTGTTTTAAATGATTATGATATATGCATGGTTTTCTAGACAGCCTTACACATTGGATATCATGTAAAATTTGGTCATTTTGATAATGTATTACTTACTGCATACCTCTTTCACAAACATGCATGAGTGAAGGTAAAAGATGAAATCTTGAAGACCTACGTACTGCCGCGGCAGTCCTAGTCATTATTAGTATTACTATCAATTATATGGTACCTTTACAAGTTCTTTTATAATCTTATTCCCTTTTCTAACCAAAAATAGAAATGTTACCTATGGATTTCTCGTTCTGGCACCGAAAGTAATATTAATTTGTCTGTATTTAAAGGACTAAATGATCTATTTTGTTCAGGTAACAGAACTGTTATTCTCCGTCACCTGTCTCAGTGCTTCCTCGAGCTCTTTATGCATTCATTCCCGACTCTTAAGATCGTGATTTTATGAGAGGCGATATTCAAACTCTTGCAGATGTTTTTGCAGAATGTGAATGAAATCATTTTTGTATATAAAAACTGGTTGTGCAAAATAATAGTATTTTGTAAGTGATTATTTTTACGGTTGTTTGGCATCTTTTTTCTAAAAGTTAACCATGTTGGTCAACAACATGTCGATCCGTCTTAAAAAGAATACAGAAAACCCCTATGATAAGTTACCTTTTATCCGTTTGTCATGGCGGGAATAATCATCATTGATCACACCTGATGAAGTGAGGTACAATGTTGACTTAATTAAAGCTACTTTGGTTCCACTGTTTGTTCTGTGGAATGATTTGATGACATGTTATTCAAATATAAAGGAAATTAAGGTTGTTTCTAGTTTATTACCTTTTCACATTATACTTTATGATTTATAATCTATGTTTTATGATGATGATATCCAAATTCATTTATGTATTTACATCATGAAAAAATGTTTTTATTTCTTAGAAACATTTTTTGAGGTATTTGTTTAATTGAACTGTTTGTAAAGATTGTAAACATGCAATTTTGATAGAAAGTTCCATCTGTAGAAGTAAACAACATTCAATGTGAACAATTGTAAATAAAAACCCTGGTTCTTGTATGTCAGAACGAAGTAACGTGTGTAATATACAAATAATAAGATCGGTGCAAATAGAAAAATGACAACCAAAACAAAAGAAGAAAAGAAAAAAGAATTGCAATTTATCTGATTTGTTTGAATGAAAGTCAGTCGGTTCAATCCTCTCAAACCAATAGTTTTAACTGAATGTTTTTAATGATTTAACATTACTGCTTTTGTTCCATACGCAATGACAGACTGTTATTTGAAATGCGTTTTTGTTATCAGAAAAAATAGCTTCAGATGTCATTACAAACCTTGGAAAAACATCTCAGATTTAATCATTTTTCGGTAGAATATATATATTTTAAATGTCATATTGTCAAGTTCTGTGGATACCTACAAGAAAATGGAAACGGCAGCCTACAATAAATATATATTGATATCAAATTTAATGTAAAACAATCTCTTTTTTCAACAGTTCTGATACAGCATCTGATACAGCTTTGGAGAAGTGATGCAAGAGCAAAAAAACAAAAAACGATTATTATGATATTGTGTAGTTTCTTCAAATCTATTCAAATAATTCAGGAGTCGTCTTTGATTCATTAAAATCAAATGAAAATGCTGACAATAGCAGAAAAACCATAATTTAGCAAATGCAAATAAAATAGCACCACAACGGCTAGAACATGTTCTTTGAAAATCAGCAAATTATTCATTTAGTCATGCACAAATATATATATTTAAAAGTATTTTACAATAACTATCCAAAGAACAGATTGAATGGTGTATGAGACGCTTAAATGACGATGTTTACTCCAAATAGATTGGTACATTATATGAGGGTTCGTGGACAGTTTGATTCTACTATTTATCACAGATTTGCCCTGAGGTAAACAGTCTGTGCTTGACATCAGGCAATACATTAGATACTCTAAGCAATGGGAGCCAGTGTTTGACACATGCGAAATCGATAGATTAAGGGTTAACTAATAACATTATAAACCAGTCAAATGCCTGGTAGAAAGTGGACACATTATACTTAGCCTGGGCAATACGTCTTGGCTCAAGATTAATGAGATTTGGAAATTGACGGATTGATCCAGTAGGTTAAAGGTGTCCTGATAATATGTTAGAGTGGACAAATTGTGCAGGAATACGGCTTGATTAGAGTAATAATTGGCTCTACCTTTGCTGTTATTGTTATATTTTCATTAAATGTACTGATAAGAGAAAACAAACCCCTTTAAAACAGACATTTTTAGTACATTTTGAGACTTTATTCCATGCCAAGCTATTACCTTGAGAGGCAATTTTGAACTTGGCATGATAAAGACGATTACAATTGATTATTCTAACGCTATAATCATCATTTGTTTGATATCAGTATTAATATCTACAGATACATTGCATTTCATCATTTATCAATTATGTGGACAAATAAGGAGTTGATCAGGTTAAATGTTAGATATGTACATGTATAATACGTATATTATAGTAAAGAAATTGCATCATTTGAAATCTGAAATTGTACATTGAAATTATCTAAAACAGAATAGGAAACAGACTAGTTTTTGTTTAGAATCTTGACGTGACAATTACCCGAAACAAAAAAAAGAACTATTGCCCTCAACCAATTCTCCTTTGCAATATTGTTCAACTTGTTATCTGCTATCATAATGAGATCTTAGGATAAGAATTTCCTGTCTTATTATGGAAGTTAATTCGAGGAAAAGCTTTCAACAAGATCTTACCAGAAACTTTATAGCTTCTCAATTTTTATTCCTTATAAGTTATATTGATAGGCTTTTCTAGGTAATATTAAGGATTTTTACCCCAAAATACTGAACTATGCCATAACCCAACTGGTATAACGATAAATCAGTGCACAAAGACTGAACAGCGGAGTCATTTAAAGGAGAAGAAGATTCGGGCAACTATTCAACTGCGGCTTTTCAATTTTATTAACACTTTTTCCAGAAATCCTATTTAACTTCAAACTTTTAAAAAACTTGAATGAGCGTGTAAAGCCTTGTTGGTGTCAGTGGAATGTGTGACAACAACGCCGTTCGGGATTTATTTACAGCTTATAAATTTCGAGTGACAAATTTACAGTGACAAATGCTTTTTGACGCCAACTCAAGATAATAGTATAACTCAAATTAAAAATTTATTTAAATTAAAAAACATGAATAAACAAATTTAAGATGCTAGATTTAAAGTATTTTTAACTTATTAGAGAAACCGTATTTTCAATCAAGATTGCTCCGTTGCAAATTGCATTTGGTACGAGATGGCGGAACAATATTTAATCTATCCAACCCATTGTGATGAAAGGATGTCTGTTGAATATTGTAAAATGCTGTTTAGTAATAAAAGCAACAGAGCAACCCATTTTTAAAAGTGGTTTCTTCTACAATATTCTAAACTCATGCGCTGAAGTCGCAGGTTAAGGATTACCTATGTAAGAAGTCAGATTAGTTACGATTTGAAAGATGAATATAACAGAATAGTCATACAATTTGAATGAATATGGAATTCATGATAATATCTAAAGACATGGAAGGATCATATTAATTGTAAATAACATATTTAACAATGTTCTAAAAAATAGATTGACGGTGACGTTGACCTGTCCAATACCTTATTAAACTTTACTCTAGAAGTAATGTAAATAAGTAAGTACTCTTTAGAGTTTGAGTGGTCATTGCCCTCTATTTAAAAAGAGATGAACTGATGTCAAGATGTAATACCTTTTCGAAACACTCTCGTTTTGATACATGGTGTCTCAGCTAAAAATGAACGAGCACTACTGCACTTCATCTTCAATGTACAGACATTATTAGTACAAAGCACTTCAAGTAATTTCCCTCCATAAAGATTAGTGTTCTGAGACTTCCGGCTACCTGAGTATGTCTGATGTGGACTATTGTACAAGGTCAGGAAACAATCTAATAACAATAACATGATAGTATTTAAACACATTTCAACATGTTTACAGGTTTTAATATACAAACCTTTACATGTTCATATCATGTGAGGACATTGCTTCAACACTGATTTACTTCATTCTATAACTATTTGAAGTTCAGTAACATTTTATAACACAAAAATATAATATGGAAAACATAAGGCTGTAACGTTTAAAAACATGTAATAAAATGTAAAAGACCATTGCATTTTAACTTGAGAGTGGTTTTGATTATTTTCAGTTAAGGAATATGAAGAATTTGACAATAACTTACGAGTGACGGGGAATGACAGATTATCTTTCCCGAGTTGTATTAATTTCGTAATTCTCGAGCCTTGGCGAGAGAATTACACAATTAATATAACGAGGGAAAGATAATCTGTTGTTGTCTGTCACGAGTTGGTTATTGTTTATATTACCCATCTAATTGTATAAGGTAAAGACTAAGATTCTTAAAAGAAAAGATTTGTCTATAGAGGATTTCACAAGGAGTCAACCTCAAATTCATACGCGTTTGCCGTCGCTTTACTATCGATATGCCTACGCACGGCTAAATATCCCTTTTTGCGAAGTGTTATACAAAATTAAACTTAAATGTTATTACGTTGAAAACTTCGTTTTTCTTTTTTATTTAGCCGCGTTTTCAAATTGTGTAATGATTTGAAGTGACTGACACGTCCTACGTTAACAAAATACAAATCGGCGCAAACTGAGTTCAATGACGCCAACGTTGACACTGTGACGTCATAGCCGCGCGTGTCTATGACGTCATTATAATCGAACGAAACCGGTCGCATTCTACGCGACAGAAAGCATTTCGCGACGACAAAGTCATTTAATGATCGATAATGTGTATACTTTCGGATAATTTGACTGACTCATCAAACATGATTTGCATCGGCACATGTGGAAATTTGCAGATAGAAACAACATTGAATTCATTGAACTTGTTTAGATTCAGAATCAGGGAAAACAACTTGTTAGTCGAAGACAAGTTGAAAGATGAATGAAATAATCGCGACACAAGTTTTAATTTGATTGGTTCACAACAACCAATCAAAAGACAGCAAAAGGTGTAACTCCCTAGGGATTTACAGGAAAAATACTACAATGTGTCCGTCCTCCCTTATGGGTAATATAATTAATCTTAAGTTGCTTTGTCACAAATGTTTGCATTCATATTTACTTACGATTGAACCTCCCCAATCAAATGATATTTTCTCCAAACGCAAGCTCACTAGGGCACCAGGAAATGGTAATTGTCTGTATGATTTTAACAAGTTATTGCAATATATCATCCTCATGAATTTAAAGATGAATACCAATGGACACCAGAATGGCTGAATGGTATTCACAAATAAAGTAAACACATTTTACACTGAAGTTTTTAAAAGTAAATTCGAAAAGGCAAATTGCTCATGATTTGTTTTAGATGCTACATAAACCGCCATGGCAATAGGTTTTTCAAGATAAAGTACGAGCACAAGAGCATGAACAGACAAGTACTGGTTTGGTGGCGATCAGTCTTGTCTACACTTGCATCAATATCAATTTGAAGCGGAAACTGTAATCTGAAAGTCCTTTATCAAGGATTTCTGGTTGCGTTAGCTGTCTCACAAATAACATTTGGTTTCAGTTGTGACGGGAGGCACTTATATTTTGTATCCAAACGTCAGTACATTGGCTCTGTACCTAATTGAAACATATTGGAATCAGCTATTCTGAGGTAATGCTTAATTAAGTTACCACAACCTCCCATTATCTATTAAACAAAACTGGTAGAGACAGGGAAAGCAGCCCACTGAATAGACATTTTGATTTTGGTTTGTTGGTAAAATTACTTTTGCAAGAGTCAGAAATATATTTCCGAAAGTAAATTATTTTAGCAGACGTCAAAAGCCGTATTACAAAAGATTCATCCAAACGATTCAGTTTGTAGATTGGGCGTTCGACGTAAAGTAGACACTTGTATGTTTAAAGTCGGTATTTTATCTGATAAGGTTTTCTAGAAAGACGTATAGCCAGAATGTCATACAACGAGCCCGCCGTTCCAACAAAGTGTTGAAGTTTATCATTTCCCTGTCAACTTCGTATTATGAATCCAAAATCGAAATATATAAACATTTTTTATGACAATAAATCAATCTATTAAATTTCGCCATCATCGGTTACTAGCGATATTTTATCCTCAGGTTTGTTTAAATGTTTTTGGATACTTTGCTAAAAATGAATTACATTGATGGTTACTTCCGGGATTTCGATTAAATATACGTTATACGTTTACAGAACAGAAGTTTATTTCTCATAATTCACATAAGTGACATAGAGAACAAGTTGAATAAATTGTACAATACGTTACATGTTTTCAAAGAATAATTATATATATACATGATACAGTAAACCAAATGATATGATATATACAAATATATTTAATATTTTTTTGTATCAGAAGCAACACATACATGTACCTTCTTTTATGAATTGTGATAATTTTAGTAAAAGAGGTTTACATGTATATGTGGTTTTCATGAGGGAGATACATTGTTAAACTGAAGGATATTTACAATAGTATGATGGTAGGTATTTACTTCTCAGCTGTGAAAGGGATGGGCAGGCCAAAAGGAAATGAAATTCGTCTCCGATGGAGATATTACAAAGTTTACAGATTCTTTCGGTTTTATCAATTTTACTCCATCGGCCAGTTTAAATAGGTAGTCTATGGTTTGACGTTTTGAAGCAGGTAAGCCAAATTCGGAGATTAATAGGAAGTTCCATAAAATAGGGGTCCAAATTGAGGGTTTCTTTATAAATTTTGTAGTATTTTGCTTTCGAAAAATCAATTTTGCAAGTAGTCCACGTTTGGAAAAACTGATCAATAAGGGTCCGTTTGATAGAGGATCTTAAAAAATGTGAACTGTTAACATTTTGAAATCTCCATACATAAAATAAACCTGTTTCCCGCAATACTCCTTCAATTGAATTAATTAGATTGAATTTAAATATAGGATTGGCATTTTGTAAAGTATACATAAGGAGGTACAATTTATATGATAATTTGTTAGAAGATTGTTACAATTAAACGGTGAAATAACCCAGCGCCGATATGGCTTAAAATTAGTTATTTGCAGCGTGATAACAAGTGGGTATTACCAGGCTTGTAATGTTTTACATTTAACGTAAAGGGGAACACGAATCAAAAGGGTGAGAGAAACATTTGTTCCATATTTGTTTCCTTAATTCAAAGTTGAAGCTTAATATCTACTTGACAACCTTATCAAAATGACGTATACTGACTGAGATAAGAAGAACTATGCCATACTAATAAAAGATTCATTGGAATAGGAGTTTTTTGGTTTTTTTTGAAAAATGGAAACATAATATTTTGAAAGATTTTTACTTATTTATATCAAGTGCAATTATCTCCAGATGTACCTTATTGGCTACCAAGGATACTTACTATATGTCAATCTCCAAGATTTCACCAATGATATTTTTCAACGTTTGCAATGGTTATGCCAAATAGGACAAAGGTTTTACATAAACTATTAACAAACCAATGTTACAAAGATCCAGATTTTTAACATTCACGTGAGAACAATATCAAGTCGATGGAATTTTCATTATAAACCAATTTTGACCAAATATTTCCCTCGTAATGGATATATTTATTTTTCGCAACTCCTTCAGTCAGAAAATATATTTTAGAATGTTTTACTCAATGCTTAGCGGCAATGGGGTTTAGCAAAAAAGGAAGGCTCTTCGCAAATGACATAAAATGACAAAAGGAGTAATTATCCTGACATCAAGCCAGTCCACATATTGACAATCCGCCTGTACAATATGGACCGATTGGCTTCGACTATTGTTAACATGCTTCTGGAAGCTGTAGTTAGACATTCTTCTGTAGAATTAGTCACTCGCAGGCCGAATATATCGCTTCTCAAGTAAGGCATTGACACATCTCTCACATTCATTTAGGTTTTTAGAAGGTCACGGTATCACTGTTAGTGGTGGCACGTGGTCCTGTGCAATGCTCAGTCGACCGCTATCAGAATAGTTCAGCAACAACGGGCACAGCTCGCTGGATAATCTGAGAGTTTGAAGGGTTGATTCCCTGCCCCACACTGAGACATGAGTTGAGAAACTTGTGGTGTCACCCTTGGTAAGTGACTTAGTTCGACTTAGTGCCTCTGTCCCCCCAGCAGTAATTGGGTACCTGGTATGATACGATTTTAGTCTGAATTTGAACCTCGAGCGCCTGACAGGCGAACGGTTGTATTCTCCTTAAGGAGTGTTCTGTACTCGTTGACCAGGGGTAATATGACACTCAGCGCTTTGGGCATGCAATGTGCATGGATGTATGCGCTATATAAATGGACTATTTTTATATCACTGTTAGTATCTTTGGGATACAACACCTGAGTGTTGCAATATAATAGAAACTTACCCACACCATGTTCACTCCATGACACAAACATCTAAATTGAGATTGATATCACACAATTAATTACCGTTTGAAGGTTTAGCTGCCTTATCAGAACAAGTAAAAAAAATATACAAGTCAGGACAAGTAATAAAACAACTGAGCTGTAATTAGGATAAATGGAGTTTTTTCAATATTTCAATAACCTCAGTTGACATTTTTTAATGGGTTATAATTCTTATGACATCAATGTTGCAAAAAGCCTTAAAGAAAGTGACTCTGAAAACTCCATAAACACTTAATTTTCACAGTCATTTATTTAAGTGCGGTTTTACATCAGTATTCTTACGAAGTTTACAAACTCTTAAAAACAAAAGCAAGTAACATGCGTACCTAGGAAAACTAATTAAGAACGATGTTTTCTTTTTTTACTTCGTTATAATTTTTATGAAGCTATATAAAATTAATGTTGGAAAAAGTGAAAGTTAATATGAAAGGCTTGGGAAAATAAATAAATACTAAGTATCTTATTTATGATTTTTTTAAAAGCAATGTACTTAAGTAATTAAAAGTTTACAAACTCCACACAAATATTGTCAAAAATTGGTAATCAACGTAGCAAGGATAATTACTTAAGAAAGACGTTTTCTCTTTTACTTGATTATATATGACAACAAAAACACTCAGATAACTAATGTAAACGAAAATTGCATGCAATTTGACAATCATTCGAGTTATAAATCTGTCTGGTACAAGTCTTTGCTGACTTATCTAATCAGTATCAATATCTCTGTATGTAGCTCTAAGCAATGATTTGACTTAAGAAAATACCTTTTATTGGAACTCAATATAGGCATGCCAGCCCTACAAATCATCTAGTTTCTAACTTTGATGTGACAAGACACATTTCCGGAGTTCACCAGTCAGTGTGTCACTTACAGAGTGTGTGACTACTGTATATGTAATGAATAGAATTATTACAAACCATTGCAACTCATATCAGTCATAATCAGTGAATCTGCTTTTTAAACTCAAGGTTTTTAAAGGGGCAGTAGCACGTTTTTTGATAATTTTATATTCCATTTTTTTCACTGATATTTGAACGGTAATGCTTAATGTATTATTTTAAAAAGTTGCAAAAATCTCATTACACAAGCCAATCATCCATAGTCAATGTACTAAGTATGAAGATTCACATTGGCGGCCATTTTGTGTGAACACCTTTAATTCATTTTGTGTAAAAAAAGGAATCGCATGGCTAAACTTTATATCATATATTTGAATTATTACTGTTCCACCTCGTTTAAACACATTGTTTCTCAATTGGAACCATAAATTTTCATTTCCCTGACATCACCTTATATTCCCCCTAATAACGTGCTACTGCCCCTTTAAAGGATTTACCATTCTATGATTACAATCAATACGTATCCTTTCCCACAAACAGGTTCATGTACAAATGTGCACATTAAGTTTATATTATGGTCTTTAAAGGGGCAGTAGCACGTTTTTAGAGGGAATAAGAGGTGATGTCAGGAAAATAAAAATTAATGATTCCAATTGAAAGATAATGCATTTAAACTAAATGGAGCAGTAAAAATTCAAATATATAACGTAAAGTTCAGCAATGCGATTGATT
This sequence comes from Steromphala cineraria, assembly GCA_916613615.1. Taxonomy (NCBI): domain Eukaryota; kingdom Metazoa; phylum Mollusca; class Gastropoda; order Trochida; family Trochidae; genus Steromphala; species Steromphala cineraria. The sequence continues at coordinate 19,489,738 of OU744733.1, forward strand.
TTTCTTACACAAAATGAATTAAAGGTGTTCACACAAAATGGCCGCAGATGAATATATGTGAATCTTCATACTTTGTCAACTGACTTTGGATGATTGGCTTGTTTAATGAGATTGTTGACAATGTCAAAATAATACATTTAGTATAATTTATCAGTGAAAATTTTAAAATATAAAATTATCAATAAACGTGCTACTGACCCTTTAAAGGTTACACACATCAACAATCTCTCCTTTCCATCATCTTTATTTAGATAAATCTACACAACAGTATTAACCATTGCACTTAATTCTATTTGGGGAGCTACGGCAAAGAGAACTGTCGCAAGTGGAAAGTATTGACTGCAATTAATATAGCATAAAATGTAAATAGCTAGTTTATCAGAAGCAATTGTTTTTGATGACACACTTAAATACATAATGAAATTAACATACAGCCCAACGTACCCAAAGCCCTCATGAATAGTCGTTGAAGAAACAATTGTGAGTTAGAAAATGAAGTTTAAGAAATGATATGATATAAATGTATATCTTGAAATTGATTCGTACGTTTAAAAAAATGGATGGACAAAATGGATGGACAAAAAGTTGATAATTATAACAACATACATGTATTTATCCAATTCTTTTCTAGATATATTTCTAATTAAAAATATGTTCTTGAATTACAACCTGCAAATACTTGCAATCAATATAAAAACTTCTGTAGAGCTCAGACGATAAAGAAAATACATTGTATGAAATTTGCGAGACTTTATAAGTAATGATGCACAATTTCTTAACTCGTCAGCGTTTAAGTTGATATACAAGCACGCTAATGACTTTCAAGTTCATTTAGCATTTCCCGGCACTGGGTGACCTTAAAATGTTTGTTATACTTATTTTGTCTGATGTGGAATATTGTACAATCTAGAAGAATGATTTCACAGCTTTTAATATAATTAATGTATTTATAAAAAAAATAAAATGATAAAACTTATTGAACACGGATTTACTTCATTCTATTGTTACCTAAAGTCCAGCAAGAGTCATAATGTATCCATGGTAATAATTTAAAACCACTGGAAGCAAGAAGGCTGTAAAATTTAAAGGGGAGTATGGGAATTTTAGGGGAAATATGATGTGATGTCAGGAAAATGAAACGAAATGGTTCCAATTGAAAGACAATGTATTTAAACTAAATGGAGTAATAAAGCAAATATATAATGTAAATAAAGTTCAGTTCAGCCTTGCGATTCCTTTTTCAACACAAAATGAATAAAAGGTGTTCACAAAAAAATGGTGGCCAATTGACTCTATGTGAATCTTTATAACTTGTTCTCTGACTATGGGTGATTGGTTTGTGTAATGGTATTTTTGATACTATTAAAATAATACACATATCATTGGCGTACAATTATCAGTGAGTGATTGGAAGAATAAATTGTAAAATGTGTTACTGCCCTTTACAAAGCATGAAACAAAATGTAACAAAATGTATTCTAACTTGATACATTCATTGGGATTATTCCTTGTTTAATTGAGAAAAATGCATGAACAATAATTGTTTCAATCTATGTTTGTATTATCACAAACGCTTGCAAGCATATCAAGCTTCCTCAAACAATTTAATATCCTTCTTACACAGAGAGGTTTAGGACGCAAGTAAAATTGTAATTGTTGACTGATATTCGATACGTTTATTCAAAATATCAACCTTATCCCTTAAAAAGATGACTTCATATCAACAGGGGCAAATGAGAACCTGAAATTTTCTTTAAAAAATGGGTAATTCTTATAAATACACTGACTGGACAAAGGAATACAACAAGGAAGCATTTGATTTGCTCTACGAATAAATAACTTATCGTAGTGGAGCGGTTTAGGAAAAATGTTTGATAGAATCGAAGGCTATATCGTTACTTTGAAGTACTTTCACAGCTTTTACAAAGCTTTACCGTGAACGTTTGTAATCGTTTTTATGTATCCATTTTGAAAACTGAGTGGGTTTATTGCAAGTAGATGGAGTCCCTTTCCGAGATACATAATAACAAACGATAAAACATATCTAATAATGAATAAACTTGAGACTGAGGTCGAACATTTATGGTTTACAAACCAGGATCACTGGCGTGAGAGGCCAGCGTGCTAACCACTTCACTAAAGTGTTCCAATATCAAATTATGTTTATTCTTACATTAACGCCTTGTGTTTTGGGTTGCAACTTCTGACCTTGTTCACCTCAGAAGTATATATTTAGTTCCTTCAGTCATGATGCTACCTTGTACATTTCTAATATTAGATATGCATTTCGGTGAATTGGCGGCCATTTTGAAAACTGGCAATAACCACCACCAGGGGAGGTTGCTGAAGTGGATCTACACCTAAAAATAATCAGTAGGGTATACTATCTATGTGCCAAGCTTCATGCTTTTAACCCAAAGTGCACGACTTTTTGCTTTACCGCCCCATTATCATCCGTAAAGTATTGTCTATATTTGAAAAAAAAGGATATGATATATATATAAATACAAAAAAATTATGGATTGCCTTGCTACTTATCCATTTTCTTATCTTATCTTTTTCAAGGTAAAGACCATAGTACATAAGAGCATAAATAGAAACGAACTGGTTTGGTATGTATATCTGCTTGCAGTTACCAATCACTGTTGAGGCTATCACTAAGATCCACACTTGCACCAATATCAATTTGCAAGGCGGAAACTGTAATCTAAAAGTCCTTCATCTAGGTTTTCCCGCTACTTTAGCTGTCTCACAAACAAAATTAGGTTTCAGTTGTGGCAGGGAGGTACTAATATACTGAATTCAAACGCCAGTACATTGGCTTTCCATCTAATTGAAATGTATCGAAATCAATTCTGCAAAGCACGTACTGAGGAAGTGCCAAGTTAAAAAACAACTTGCATCAATATATTAACAATAGTGACAGACAACGAAATGCATCCAACAGGACAGACAGTTCAAGTTTTGGTTGATGGTACATTATGTAAAATCAATGCAAGAGTAAGAAATATATTTCCCCAAACATCTTTTCAGAAGAGTCATATTTAAAAATATTCGCCTACTTCTTTCGGTATAAGGAAACGTGGTATACCAAGACTGGGCACAGTAAAATAGACACTTTATGTTTATTGTTGTCAACTGATCTGATTTAAGGATTTTCACAGCCACAAATAGTCAGAATGTCAAATAACTGACTAGGAATGAACCCGCCACACCAATATATTGCTGAAGTTTATCACCTTTTCATCTTCTCAATGGCCTGTCTTGGCAATACGTTGCTGAGACAAACTTTTAATTATAAGTACAAATGCATAAATAGAGAAGAACTGGTTTGGTTTAAAGGGGCAGTAGCACGTTTTTTGATAATATTATATTTCAAATATTTCACGGATAATTGTAAGTTAATGCTAGATGTACTAGTTTGACAGTGTCAAAAATCTCATTACACAAGCCATTCACCCATAGTCAGAGGACAAATTATGCAGATTCACATAAATTACATTGGCGGCCATTTTTGTGTGAACACCTTTAATTCATTTTGTGTAAGAAAAAGGAATCGCATGGCTAAACTTTACGTTATATATTTGAATTATTACTGCTCCATTTAGTTTAAATACATTGTCTTTCGATTGGAACCATTAATTTTCACTTTCCTTACATCAACTTATATTCCCTCTAAAAACGTGCTACTGCCCCTTTAAACGTGTCCATTTTGCGGCTATTACTATTAAGACTATCAATCTGGCCTACACTTGAATCAATGTCAATGTGAAAGACCCAAACTGTAATCTTTTCTACAAAACATATACTTAGATAGTGCTTAATTAATCTACTATGATCTTTTAATAATACTAACAGCCCACAAAACAGGCAGTGCAAGTTTTTCAAGAGTCAGAAGTATATTTCTGATAATCATTTCGGCAGACGTCAAAAGTGATTTTACAAAAGATACAGCCATTTGACTTCAGTATATAGATCTCAATAAAATAGACACTTTTATGTTTAAAGTTGGCATTTTATCTGATGTAAGGTTTTCCAGACAGACAAATAGTCAAAATGTCAAAAACTGACAAGAAACGAATCCGCCATGCCGACAAAGTGTTGAAGTTTATCACTTCCTTGTCATCTTCTCCATGATAATATACTTTTGCAGTACATACGCAAATGTCATTGAACTACATTATCGTTCTTCTGACAGGAAATCGATGTATAGTTGTCAGGATCAATAGCTGGACTACATATTTCTCTCATTTAGATTTGTTTGAATGCTTTTCAGTTATATATCTACTTTTGCCCTTAAGTGACATGTTCAAAAGGGTCTTAAATGAAAAACGTGAATGGTAAAGTTCACGATATTCGTTAAATATAATGATATTTTGTTGAAATAATCCCCAAAAGACGTAAATATTAGTGCATTCACCGAGCAAGAAATATAATGTGTGTATAACATTTAACCGTACCTCCTTTTGCATTAACTAAAGTAGTGGCATACAAATAAGGCGGATATTATCTTTCTAATGTATTAATGCTTTAGCTGTTCATCGACTCGACCTAAAATGAAATTATGTTATGAAACATACGTTCCAAACATTGTTTCCAAAAATAAAAAACAGATGTGTCATTTCTACTTGACAACCTCATCATAATGCACTGACACATGTAAATCTTATGTGCAATTATCTTTATCTACAATTGTAATCATTGGCTATACAAAGTATACTTTGTAAATTTTACCACTCACATATTTACCTTCACACCGTTTTCAATATCATATGCCAAATGAGTAACATCAACTGAAAAACATGAACTGTTGTGCCATAGATCCAGATTTTTAATATTAATATAAATACAATTCCGAACATATTTAATTCATTTAAGACTCAACAATCCCAAATTGTGACAAACATTTCAATTGATAATGAATATATTTACCTTTCATATCTTGTGCAATCACAGATGAATGTGGAGGGATTTAGGCAAGGCATTGATTTAAGCAAGAATAGGAACATGCATTAAAGCCGACTTGTTTCTAAACAAACTACAATAACATTTAAAAAACGAGTTACTAACCTGACATCATGCTAGTCCAGAAATTGACCATCCGTGTGTACAATATGGAGTGATTGGTTTTTGTATACCCAACATTTGTTAACATTCTTCTGGAATGTTGTTGGACATCCTTCTGTAGAATTACTGGTCCAGTATTTCACATCTCTAATTAGGCATTGACACTTCTAACACATCTCTCACACCTTTTAATTAGTTTATCAGAAGACATGGTATCATTGTTAGTACCCTTGGCATACAGTTCGTGAGTGTAGCTATATTACAGAACGAACTTAAACCTTTCTTCTGGAGAACTTCAGCAGGCCCAGTATATCGCTTCTCTAATTATATATTGACACATATGAGACAACCCTCACTCCTATTCGTTAGTTTACCAGAAGGCCACAGTTTAATTGTTAAACCCAGTTCACCCAGTGTTGCTATATTATATAAATAAAAGAAAATATGTCCTTTTAATTTTTGTACATTGCGAATGACCCCACAGTATGCTGTAGATTATGTTTATTATCGTTTTCATTCGCTTTAATTTTTAGGGAAAGGGACTTGAATATGAAAATCTTGTTCACTTATGAAGTACTTGCATGAACTCGACCAAGTATTGGTTGTATGCGTTTGGAATTCATTCATTTATTTAAACGTAATACAACTATATATATATATCATGTGTATTGTGTAAATGAATCACCTTTGTTGTTATTAACACGTAGAACTAATTACTACCCGGTTATTTCACACATTTTTAGAATTAGCTCATCATCTCAATGCACATGATCGATAATTGAGAACGGAAAAAACTCTTAATCAACGCATTATATTAAAAGGTGAAAAGAGTGACTAGGAAGAAGAGGCCCTTTAAGTTAAATATTTTAGAATTTGATCATCACTATTACATTTTAACCTATATTCTAAAAAAATAAAATAAATTTATACTGATATTTTGATTCAAAAAGCCCAAAATTACTTGGCTAGTTTTGTTAGTTTTGGATGTCAACTCGATAACGGAAAAAAAGCTATTCAAAATGAATGCATTGAAAAACCTTTGCTTCAATACTCTTTTATTGATCACTGTACAGAAGAAATCGGAAGTAAACAAACTTCGATAACCCATTGTCGTAAGTACATGTATGTCATCACCGTAGTTAGAATAGCCAATTAAGAAAGACGTTTCCCTTGTACTTTGTTACATGAGACAACACAAACACACTGAACACTTAAGTAGCTCATGTAAACACAAATGGCATGCAATTTGACAATCACTCAGGTTGTAAATCTGTCTGGTTCAAGTATTTTTGCTGACGTATCTAGTCAGCTTTAATATAGTAATACAAAGAGAATCTCACCCAAGTGTCTTCTGATATCAAATATATCAACACAAGTTGATAATGGTATCAACGAGTGTTGATATATTTGATATCAGAAGACACGAGGGTGAGATTCTATTTATCATCCAAATCATTTTTTATCACATTAACACGAAAAATGTATATCTTTAAACACTGCATAGCCCTCCAACTCCTAAACCAGCGATGTAATAACATTGTGAATTCATCATGTTAATGACGTCATAGCATTGTGACGCTGTTGAATTTATGACGTCATAGCAATGTGACGTCATTACTGATGATGTAAAACCTTTGTGATGTCATGTATTTTCTGATTACAGGGCATTGTTCAAAATCTACTGTCAAAGCGATATCTCCTGTGGAACACAGTTTTGGATGATTAATCTTTCTCTTGAAGAAAATATTTCTTATTTAAACGTAATATCTGCATTGCAACCGAGTACATCATCCAATTTGCATCTATGATTGAACCCTGTATCTGTAACACAACCATTCAGTTGGACAATCATTCTATGTCATTGTCTTCTATGTTAGGCAGGATATATATGTAGCAAAAATCTCTCGTTTCTAAGTATATTATAATCTCCGACTCAACAGCAATAATATAACCACTGCAATATCTGCTCTTTTGTGTTGATCAGGCGAAGAACACATAATCGTTTATTAAATTTACTAGTCTTGATTAGGATATGATACACAATCTCACTAAGTTTTCAGAAGATATTTTTAGGCGACAATACATGTAATTATCACTTTAATGGGCGCACATAAATTTCTGATAAGCTACAGGCAACACAAATTCCTTTACAGGCAACAGCAATAACTCCAGAACAAGTCCAGTTTGTTCTTAAGAATAAACATTAATAAGACATTCAATGTCTCACAAGTACATATTTGGAGTGATTCTCCATTTTTACAGTGATTTTAAGTAGAATTAGAACTTGACAATTGGGCTAGAGAGAAGTATAAGAATGAATTCATATACAACCACACTTTGTATCAATTATATGAAGAGGTTTATAGAGCGCACATGACCCTTACGTAAAAGGTTTGTAGGACATTGATGACACACAATATCTGAAGTCATTGTTAAGTCTGTGGATAATTTACACCTGGATGCATTTAGGTAGAACTCGCTGTATCTCCTGGTTACCAACCCTATCCTCCGTTTTTTTTGGTAAAGTTTATTAGAGTCAATGACAAATATCCACTGTACATTGCCTGGAAACTCAAGCAATACTAGATATATAGCCAGAGGAAGCTACAAGTAACTTCCAAAATAATACATTACTACATATTCTTTGTCAGAAATTCAACAGAACGTCTCCCAAATACAGGTTTCTGATTGATATCTTAAATGGAAAAAACAAAATGACCACTACTTTACACTTCGGAAAAATAAGTAATAGTATTTTTTGTATTTCCATTTAAGATATCAATCAGGGACCCAGTAGTTGGGAGCCGTTCTTATGAAATTCTGAAAAAGAATATGTAGTTATTTATTATTTGGGAAGTTTCTTCTGTAGTGTATAAACCTACCCTGGCAATCAAAACAATTTTTTTGAGTCTATAGCTTCATCAAAGATAGCAAAGACAAATGTACTTGTCTCCATCCTGGTAGCAGCTTCAGTTGTAATCCAAGTTATAAATACAGCTCTCTACACCTATCGGCGCCAGTGAAGTCTCTTGTGTGAAGTTGTTACTGCTTGAAGTGGTGACAGCACACCCTAATCTGACAGGGTTATCTAAGGACACTATTTAGTAGCAGATGATTTAACTCCTTAAGGAATGATACTTATCAACGGGTCTACATTTGCTTCCAAGTAAACATTCTCTTATCGAAGCTTTGACTTGTCTTTTCCGTAAATAAAACATTCTTTGGAGAGAGGAGATCACAAAACTCAAAAACGATGACAACAAATACTCATTACAGAAAATACTTTTGTAATGGTTGCCTATCACAAAACTAAAAAACGATGAAAACAAATACTCATTACAGAATATGTTGTTATGGTTGCCTATCACAAAACTCAAAAACGATGAAAACAAATACTCATTACAGAAAATACTTTTGCTATGGTTTGCTATCCAAATAGTCTGTTATAGTAGATATACAATTTGAAAATGACGTTTGTGTCAGGAAAATATATATTTTTGATAACCATTAAGTTAAATCTATGTGAACATCATCCACGCTGTCAATTATAATTAGGTAGGACTTGGAACACTGCTATTGATAGATTAAATATAGATGCACGATAAAAGGAAGTCGCTTTAGTAAATGCATCGTTGTTGATTCAGACTTTTAGTTTTGACAACTGTGCATTATGTTCTGTAGCATTAACAGAAAAAGGAAATATGCTTACTCATCATATGTAAAGATATCCGAAAAATATGTTCATCTCCCAAATGCAACAACTAGGTTCAATGTGAATACTTCATCTTAATACTTAAAAGGCCGCAAGCTTGTTTTTCTTTCAGCGTTTATAAGAATAAAACAATATAACATTTTGAATTTTAAGTAAATTGCTATTTATTTTTTTCAAGAAATGATGAATGCTTGTAAATCTAAATTTTATATTCCTTTCATTGATTTCACATTTTACATTCAACGATTTTTATTGTGTGTGACAACCGGCAAACTATTGTTTTTTTGATGAAATTAATATTAAGTTTTATTTAATCATAAAATAAATTATCTAAAGATATGTTTTAAGGATTGTTTCACATGTTTTGTGTCTTTGTCACTAGACTTGCATTGTGTATTTGCCATGTTTTAACATGCATGTTTGTAATGATGTGATACTGCTTTTCCTTTACACAATGTTCTAGGTATTACAAAAATATGAAATGTTGTCCTCTGATTGTTGTATCATAATGAAAACCTTCTTACAGCTTTGCAACATTCGCTCCATTATTCATGTTTTATCATAGGAGAGTTCAACAAGGACATTCTGATGCAATATCTTGATGAACACATTCCATGACATACAGCTATGATCCATGCAATAAACACAGATTTGTACATATCGAGTCGATGGCTAAAATCACTAATGTAACGTTTGTGAGCCTGGAAATGGTATTGGTTCACGGGAACCTGACATTTATTGGAAGGCAGTGTTTAGGAGCAGATGATTCAACTATCAAAATGTTTACAGAATATTCGTTTCCGTAATGACTATTTTCAAAAATGATTTTGAAATAATTAAGTAAAATCAATATATATTGTATTTGCAGAAACGTAACGAAACCAACTTCTTTTGTAGCTGTAAGCTATTGCGTTTTGAGGTGAAAAGTAAAATAAACGAAATACATACACAAAACTATTTTCAATATACCTTTATAGTTGAAAATTTCATATCTAAAAGAAATATTGACTTCATTAGATTTGAAAAAAAATGGTCTTCTCTATTCCTAATCTTTAACTAAGATAAGGCGGAATAAGAAATGAGATTGTTTGTTCATTTCAATAACAAATTCAACTTTGTTATATACCATATACTTGTATATCATGATGTTATGTATCTTGTAAAATAAATCTATGGGAACAATAAAAAAAAAAAAAAAAAAAACTATTTTCAATATTTTGTTGTTAGAATAATTGAGATTTTAGATGAAATTTCATTTTGGGAATATAAATTGGTTTTTGTTTTAAAAAAAGATGGTTGAAATAATTAATTAACTCAAATTTACATTTTATTTGCAGTAACATGACACAATTTAGATAACAGCATATATACGATATGTTTTATATATATTCTGCTTTTAATCTCTATATGAAGTATTTCTACTTTCTTTACTAAAAATATGTTTCTTTCAATTTTGTTTTCAAAAAAAAAGATGAACTGAACTGATGATTTAAGCGATACTTGGATCGTTGTATTGCCATTGATTAATCATTTCATATTGAAATCATTAAGGATATTTTCACAATCTAAGGTGCAACATATTTCAATTGAATGAAAGTGTGAACATACATATATGTTCTTACAGATATTGTGCATTTATGTATCAAATGTTTTCAAAGGAAACAAGTTTGTATCACGAAACTTTTATGAAGCAACCTTTACAAACAATATGTAACTTGTTCAAAAGTCAGAAGAAGCTTAAAAGATAAGTAACATAGATTCACCTGAAGATGAATGTAAGTGTCTGTTTCCAAAGTGAGCTTAAGACTTCATTAGTGATAAAAAGTCTTCAAAAGGTTCAATGAGAGGATTCTGGTATTTGAAGTGTGAAGTAAATCTGTGCCTTCTGATGAAACTTCAGAAAATGAAACTTCAAAGTGAGTGTCAGAAACTAGCATGGTGTCAGAAAGAGTTAAGCAATCACAGATAAGAGTTTACCATGCCAATGATTAAAAGTTTCAGAAGTCTCGATTACTGCCTACAGTTAGACCAGCATAATTCGCTTCTTAGTAAATATTTTGTCGATGTCTGAGTTCTGGACATTGCTGTCAACTTTCATATGGACCTAGTTACTCTTCTTATATCGGTTTTGAATGATCTTTCAGATTATGTAAACTTAACTCTGCTGAATTGAGTAACAGCTATAACTTTTTGATCATTATTAATGCATATGAAATAAGGTAAGAACAAAACTACCCCTCTGAAATTACTATGTTTAAATTTCCACGAGTTATAGCAATATGCGATCGAAGAATAAATGTAATATGACATTAAACTTTTGCTTTTTTAATTTGAATTTTATTCTACAAAAAACAGGTCAAGGACACAGTTTCATTCTACCAAACTGATATCAATACGATGGGAATAGACAACATCTTAATTAATAATAGTTAGCTACGATCACAGATTGTAATAAGAAACATGAAAACACCGATTTACATTGAAAAAAATTGTTTAAAAATAGTTTAACGCTCGTAATCCTGTATGACTCAGTTTGTTAACTTACCTTTTTTTTCTGATATCTAGCTTAATTTTTTTTTCTGTGACAGTGCTATACTAGGGCACTTACCTGAAATAGAAATAGAAGGTAAATAGTTTGGTATGATAATTATGTATAATTGTTCAAAACAAGTCTAACAATGATTCTCTGGCAACTTTTTACGATACCACTTGATTCTTAGTTCAAAATTACCTCGATCCAGTTATGTTTTTTATGACATCCTCTCATGTTGAATAAATATTGGTTGAACAAGTTGAGATTTCTGTTGGGCATATTGTAGTCGGCCGATTTAATGAGATTTATTGTAATCAAAAGTTATCCTTAGTTTGGTAACATACATATTGACAGAGAACTTGAAGTAAATAAAAACAAATCTGAAGCAGATTCATGTTATTAAGGCCAAGGATCTCCAAACGCTAGATAGAGTCTACTTCCAGAATTGACAATTTAATTGGGAGTTTAAGCTTATAAATTTGAGCATTTTCTAGGGAAATTTGTGAAAACTGTCAGAAAGTCACAATATCGTTGAAAATTTCCCGAGAAAACAAATGTTTGAAATTGTGAGGAGATAAAATAATGTTTTCTTTCCCTGTAGATATATTCGTATTGTTACCCTTCCTCTTGTAGCTCAATTTTGCATATATGATAGACAATCTATTTACATACAACATGAACAAACACATTGAGTCATAATGATTCAAGATGGGAGTTTATCCTTGGTATTTATTGCATTCTGAATCAATATAATTGGAAGTAACTATCTTTGTAAATTCGTACAATGCAATTGGGAAAAAATGTTTTCAGATGTATGCATCATGTAAAGTACATTTAAATTGAAAACCGATTTTCAAGTATCCATATAGAGAAAATAGCTATCGGTTAGATAAAAGATCTAACCCATGAGTTTTTAATGGTCACATATACTTATTCAAAAAGTGTAATTTTGATTGAAAAGTATCCACGTTTTGTAGTAACTAAAATATAGTGTGAAGTCGTACATGTAAGTAAGATCGAAAACTCGACAATGATGTGCCTCAATACCAAACATAATTTTGGAAAATTTTCAAAGCAGTCAGTATCACAAATACGACTTACACAAATATCAAATATCTCTAAACGTATTCAGAGAGTACTCTACTCATAGAATTTTATATTACTCAGCTTCAAGAAAAAATATTGCAGTGCCAAAGCAAAGCAGTCACTTAATCATAATACCTAATCATAATTACCAACAAACACATCAAATCAAATCTACCAGCAGCTATGACACCTCTAAAAAACAACTTCTATTTCTACACCAACGTAATCAACTTATGTCAAGTAAAAATGTAATCTTAAACCGTCACAGAGAGTAGGCAATTCCGATATATTGGTGCCCATGTCACATTATTGCCCAACATAAAGAAAAAGGGGGACGCTCTACCAACGTCTTCTGAATGACATAATTGTTGAATTAAAAGTTCGCACATGTATGACAAATAAGTCAGAAATACGAAAACATTTTCTATGAAGATTCAATTGCATACTTCTCTAGAAATTGAAATCCTATGGCAAGTTACATAGATACTGGTGGAATGGAATATCAAACAACATAATTAACAATTGCCCTTGTGACTGGTTAGATAAAATTTCGTAATATTGATTGACGCTGATTCGAACATTTTCTGATTTTAAACCTTCATATTGTTAGTGTGCATGCTTGATTACCTTAAAAATGACACTACTTGTCAGATTGTACTTTTGTTTAGAAGTAAATCTTTCGTGAATCCAACATTTGACGGTGGGTCTCTTTAATGGAAAAATTCACTGTGATAAATACAGCTTTGTAGAGCTCAGTCGATGACCAGGGTCTCTAGACTATAGTTTGTAAGACTGGAAAATCTGTCTAGTTCATCAGTAGCCATTGATAAGTAGGATGTAAATTTATACTTACGAAAACATATACATACAGCCTTGTGTTTGTTCAGGTAGTGAGATTACGCTTACGATGCTTTAATTTCAGAATATAAAAAACACTAGCAAAGATATGTACATCAAGAGGCACATTCATTTTGGAATCTTTGAAGATAACTATATCACATTTGTCTGTAGCTTTAAACAAATATGTTATACCAATAATGTCAATGTTTAAAACAGAATATTTTAAAAAATACTTATGTATAGAATTCAAAATATGAACCTCACCATCTTCATTTAAAATGTGTGTAATAAGTGACTTAAAAATGCTCCATATGTCTAATATGCATTTTCGAACAACAATGAGATTTCACCTTCCAAGATAAGGTAGACTGACCATTTTGTATTATCTCTGAATTCTTGTTATCTATTTATTAAAGAGATTACACACATGAAGCTTAGAAGTAATTGACACACTTGTTTATTATTTCAGTCCAATTACTCATTTAGTGAGTTACAATGCAACTTATGATGAATATTGTACTAATTAAGAACTTCCTAAATTAACAATATTTCCATTCGATACCGGTGTATATGTTGTCTCTCCAGCTGTAATCCAAACCACAAATACAGCTCTGTACATTTGTAGGCATGAGAGAAAGTCGCTCGTGTCTAGTAAGCCTGGTTGTAGTGTGTCATGTAATGCAACGTTATCTATACATTTGTAGGTAATAGAGAAAGTCTCTTGCGTACAGTTTGTCTAGTTGTAGTGTGTGGTGTAATGACAAAGTTATCCGGAGACAGTGTGTTAAAGCAAATGATTTGACACCTCTATGGATAATGGCTATCAAAGGAATTACTATCGCTTAAATGTTGCACTATATTAGAAGAACAAGATAAATACAATAAATAGGTGATGAGAATACACAGTAATGATTCATTGTCCAAGTGACAAATAACATATGACTGTCAAGAAATTTGTTTGTGTTTTAAAGCAGCGGAAAAGTGGAAGATCAGCGTCAGCTAGCTAATTGTGGGTAACACTTCATATTATCCGAACATCCATACATTAAAGGTTATGAATGAAAATATTGCAAACAGTATTCATATCTACATAGAGACAGGAAAGAATGAGCATGCATATTAATCAGTAAACTTCTTAGAGATAAACATTGGTATATTGTCTCATATGACAAAGAATGGGAATTACATTGCCAATAAACTGTTGAGATCCCTCGGCGTAAGAGAAAATATTTTATGAACACATTTGATGACAGAATATATTGATAATGCTTAATTCTCTAAGAATGAGATCAGTAGACAAGGTTTACGATGGGGAATTGCTGAATAGCTTTTCTTTCTAAGCGTCCTTAGCAACACTGATTTGGAACACCTCCTGCAAGGGACGATCATTTCTAACTGATGACAAATGGACTATTTCATCTATCATATTACTCTCTTTTCAGTTCTGTCCCTACGGATGTTTCAGTCAAAATTTTAGGAATCAAGCTGCCTCTGTAGGAAGAGAATATGTGTTTCCATGTAGTATTTATTTCATGTACACGTTTACAATGTCATGTAATCACCACGACATGACATTTAAATTTTCATCAGTTATTCTTTTACCTAGATGTAATAAACAGTATTTAAGGGAATTTTATTGAAAATTTACTAGTCTGAAATAGTTCGCTATTCGCTGAGAGTCAATCAAAGAAGAGATTCAGATAGATTTTCTCTTAGCAATACCTTTTCACCAGCCTTTAGTAAATTAAAATATATTATAGCTGAACACAACTTTTTAATCCATCTGGCAATGCAAATCTATGCTTTTTACAATATCTTCACACACTTATTATCTCTTGTGATTCATAGTTAAAGAATATCACTTTTACTGTAAAAACTTGGTGAAATTATGAAACAAATAAGATTTGAACTTTTGGTCCAAATCATATTTACATACAAAACGACTTTGCAACAAGCACACATGTTGGCAGAAAACGTCTTATCATTGGAATCCCATCTACAAGCATTGCCTGATTTCTTATTATCTATATTGAAACAATCCATGGCGACACAGCTATAATCGCAGCAATAAACATAGCTATGTACATGGACAGGCGACTTAAAATCTCTTGTGTACAGTTTGTGAGGCTGGAAGTGGTTATGATACACCAGAACGTGACAATGTTGTCTGAGGACATTGTTTAGGAGGAAAGGATTCAACACATCAGCTGGTTCTGGTTGGTAATTGATGCTTACTAGTCCTTCAGGGTGTATCAATTTGCATAATGACAGCATAATTAAAACAAAGGAAAACCAAGTATTGGCCTACAATAAATAAAACATAAAAGTTGATGTTTTCATCATTGTTTGAAATATGACTGTCAGGATTTTTATTTTCTATCAGACATGCCCAAGCATTTATGGTTTCATAGGGTATATGGTTTAAATCTATTAGTTAATAGGAATTAATTGCCAATTAAATCAATTAATATACAAGTTAAATTGAGGTTCAATCCCCAAAAGGCACATCTTAGGATCATGGTTGACAAGTATATGAAATTGGGTGATGCTAGCATGTGTACTTTTGGAGAAATGCTCCGGACAAATTGACTTCTCTCAGAGAAACGTTTTAAGTCATGTTTCCATGGAAACCACCAACAGTACATTTTAATATTGGTATAACCTAGGGATTATGGTTGACTTTGTTGTATACTTTAGGTGATATGCTCTGGACAAACTTTGGCGATGGTTAAATGGTTTAGAATCTATTTAGTCAATTAGAAGATAAATAGTTGCGTTTGTAAAATTTCCGGAATTCATTGTTATTCAACACCCGCAAATTTAGTTTAAAACCGACGGCGTTAGCCGGAGTTATAAACGCTTAAATTTGCGAGTGTTGAATAACAATGAATCCCGGAAATTTTACAAACGCAACTATTTATCGATATTGTAACATGACCGTTAGTTATAAGCATTTTAAGAACGAACTCTTTTTCTGCGTAGGGAACTCTGAGTTGAAAGGATCTAACGACTGATCCATTATTGTTATAGGTGTTTGCAGCTATAAAGAAGAAGGAATTCCCAGTGTTATAGATATTAAAATAGTGTTCTTATATTGCAAACCAGTTGCATTCATAACGATGAGATCTTATAGTTTTCACTGTGAAATTTATGAGAGAGAAAACAGTTATATAATTCATAAACCAACAGAACGAACCCGACTGAACAAATATCTTAAACTCGCCCAGACCATTGTGACTGTGGCGCGATCATTATGACGTCATAACCGTTGGCCTTTGTGACGTCATGCCATGGGAACGGCATTCGAAAGAAACCGGCCGCATGGCACAAGGCGGAAAATTAGGAGAAACTTAGCCAAATAAGAAAGTTTAGTTACATAAAACTAAAGCAAACAGAAAAGGATGTTTGGCATCTACGGGAATACGCAAGTTAGAAAATGACAACGACAACAGTAAAATGTTAAACGGGCAGGAATATTGGGAGAATCAGAACATTTTAATGTTGAGACGGACCAAATAATGTATCCTTTCGCGGTGATTCGCCTCAGCCAATTTGCGGGTGTTCATTGCCATTTAACACTGGGAAATCCTTCAAATCAACCAATCAGAGACGAGTATTTACCGAAGTCATGTTACAATAGGGGTTACTTGACGATGAAATCAAATAATATTCAGCATTGAACTATTTGAAAAATTATAGTTTGCAAATGTTCATGGTTAACTATGGTTGTAGACAATATACCAAGGACTGTATGAGATAAGTGAAATAAGAAAAATAAAGCAGATCACAGATTGTGCAAATCTGTGATGCCACAAGTGCTATAGACCAGAAACGAAGCTTCACATTAATCAGTCTAGGTCTATAGACTTTGACATGCTCTGACAGAAATGCAATAACAACCACCATTACTTTCATGTCTAGGTTGCTCGGTGTTTTCATCTAAACATTTATCACAGAGAACCAAGGTCTCATTTCAAAGGACAAATCAAAAAGAAATTAAATAGGCTTACCTTATATCAATTCTAAAATGTCAGAAATCGGATTTCAATTTAAACCATTTGCATGATTTTCAAAGCTCTATAACTCAGCTGTCCTTATATCCGTTAAACTTCATCATAATGATATTATAAGAATGCATCTTTAGCGTGAAATTGAGCAAACAGCAGCTTCTATCATATCTTTTTACATTCAAAGGTTTGCACATGACTGCATTTTCCTTGACATTGACATGTTAAACATTATTATATCTACAAGTCATTATCACTCAAAAGACATCAAATCCAATTAACTGACATTACTGTAAACATTGAAAGTTGTTTAATCTGGCATCAGCAAGAACTACGGACAACATGACAGGGGTATTGTTGTTTTACGAACATAATCTGTTTTCAAAACCATCAGAGTGTTCAACTGGAGAGGTTTAATATCCCCATTAATCAAAAAATCATTAACTTCATGCCTGGAAATCTTTAATTTATTATAAAGAATGGGATATTCATATATAATATTTTCGGAGAAAAATGTAAATGATCTGCTGTGGAGTAGCACTTTGCTATCTACAGAAATCTAAAAAGAAAAAAACCTCATAGTCAGTTCCAGCAAATCAGGAGGGTTTTCGAAATGGTTGAGTATACAGAGACAAAACCTTGCTGTGCCAAATTCAGACTTCAATGATCTGGATAATCGTTAGTAACAGACCCACCTTGTCAGAAATGTTAAGTCAATATTCAATAGTGAATAGGGGGAGATATTGCTTTTAATTCTGTTGCTAATCTCTAATCTGGGTGGTATAACTATTTGAGTTGAGTATTTGATTTTTTTTAAGTATGACATACTGTAACCTTTAACATAGTTAAACAACTATTTTGTTAAACAAAAATGATTTAATGTGTTTTGTTTTTATAGTCAGATATATTTTATTTCAAAACATCACAAACCTGTATCTAAAACAACATATCATAATATATGTGCAATGAATGTTTATGTACATGTACTGACATCATTCTATATTCTGTGAATACTCTATACTACTCTATGTATTATTTTGCCAACTTCAGATGCTTAAAATCAGAACCTAAAGATAGAATATGTAAAATTTCAAGGTTAATCAGTTACCTCTATGTGAAACGAAAACTTTAAAATATATTTAATATTTATATATCATAAGGGTTATCATCTGAAACTTTCTTTGTCCATTATACTTTTGTGGAAATTAGTGATTACTTAGCAGTGCTCGTTTATAGAATAGAAACAGATTGTATACTAGTAATTATAATATAATAACTTACAGTGGCTGCATCTTGTAACAAGTCTGTATTTTTTATTCAGCCCATAAAACTTAGTAGTATTGAGTGTGCAATATATGATATCTATATTGAAAACATTGGTTAATAAAACTCAGTTTGATATTTATCTTAAACTATTTAGTGTATGAATAAGGAAAGTAACGAAGATACACATTCCGTTTAATGGCAATGAAGAAACAGGCACATTAGGTAGGTAAATCTCAGTTTAAATAAATCTCCAAAAACAGTTATGCAATAAAGAAGCATCCCCCGGCCCGTATCTAGAAACTTTCTACTGCGTATCTAGAAACACACTACATACGCGCTAGAAATTTTCTAGAAACTCTCTACATAAGCACTAGAAAACTTGAATTTTCTAGATACATTCGGAAACGTTTTAGATATGTTCATGAAACTTTCTAGAAACGTAGATACGCTCCAGAAAGTTTATTGTGCTTATCTAGAACTTTCTAAAATTATAGAAAATGTCTAGATACATTCTATAAAATTATCTAGATACATTGTAGAAAACTCCTTAATACGTTCTGACGTAAAAAGAGAAACGAAAACACCCGAGAGATAGGTAGTTTACCAAAATAACTGACTTGAACAATATAGCAAGTAAGTAAGGATGAATTCGGTGCTTGTTTCAAGATAGTGTTTCATATGAATATGGACATGTGTTACATGAAAGCACTTGAAGAGAGTTTTTTTCATATTAACATCTCTGCCGATTATTCAAGATTAACGCCAAACCAGAGCATGTTTCGGGACAGCTTTTTGAAATTAAAACCCATATCCTTTATGTTAAAAAGAGAAAAAATGATATTAATGAACAAATCTGATCTCTCACCAAAGCGTCTACTTTATCAAGTGTAATAAAGCGAGTAATCTTTTTCAGAGTACCTTTGATGTGAAGTGTACACTTGAAATTGGCAACTGCAGACCTGCACCTAACAACACATGGACAGCATTAAAAACTTAAAAACTGCTTGTAGATATGAACATGGAATTTTGTGCCAAATATAGTTGAGAGATGCAATGAAAAGAACTATATAGATACTTATTACTCGCAGGTTTAACATATTGCAGTGTTATAGTTTTACATCATCAATAAGTAAATGAATACTCTAACAAATCCAAACAGATTAGTTTTCTATTCCTAGCTCGTGTTGTGCAACTGAATGGCAAATGATAATCAAAATGTTCCCAAAAAAATAAATATTCAACTTTTGATTAATTAAAAATCTTAATAAAAAGTCTAGATTGATTTATCATCGCTATGTAAATACAATATACAACTGATAAATGGTTCAAAAATACATTAATTGTAGTTGGTAAACATTTCCTACTAAATCCCTTACAAACTATATTGAAAAGCCGTGAACGTTTTACATCTGAGGAGACACTGATATTTTGATATGTGATTGATGACCAAATGATCAACCGTAGAAAGGGGAAAATTGTTATTTCATACATAGGCAATGGGTGATCAAATGTCTTAATAACTTACGGTATTTAATTAATGTCCTAACTAAAACGATATTACATTATAATAAAATACAATGGGGAGCAATATTTCTGATTGCAGGTGTTAATGGATTCTCTAATATGTAAGACAATCCACTGTTGGTAAATATAATTTAAACAAACGATCAAGAAGAGACAACTAACCTTGATGACTTGAGTCACATATGTTTTTGTAACTCTTTCTCATTGCGTTATGTTAAGATATTTTATGAAAACACCGGATTCGTTTCTTAAAGCTCAAAATACATATATCTTACGCAAACATACTTATTGATCTAAGCTGTTGTTATTCAGGGAACACTGCTAGCAAGAGAAGCTTATTATAGCTGAAAGGCCTGATCAAATTACATGGCTCAGGATGTGGTGACTCTTAACTTGAATTCTCACTGGTGATTTATCATTATGTTCTCTATCATAGATTGCAGAATTTACACCTACTTGTTACTTAATGCTGGATTGTCTTGCTAGTCGCATTGGTTAGATTTACGTAAGCTCTACATTTGCACCGTTGATGGAAGTTACTCACATATTCATATTGTTTTTCAATATCATCAAAATGGACATCGATTTTGTGAATGAAGGTAAAAGAAACAAGATGTCTTCCTTCCTAGTATTTGTCATTCATAAGATATATTCCTTTTTATCCCTTTTCGCTAACTGAAAAGTATGTTCTATATCAATAATGGTTTTAGTCTTTTTTCACTGATAATCACTGATAATCATGTTGTATATGAATTATCTTTCAACATAGATTTTAAGCTAATATTCCATAAATACATCAATATTTCTACACAAGCTCTTCTATTTCAGATTCTTTTACAGGAAATACAATGTCTATACTAATGATATAAAGACACAAACGGTTAAAAAAACGAAAGAACGAATTCCCTAATCTTCACAATGGTAAAACATAGAAGACATAACCACAATGCAGAATGTACAAAAATTCACAAAAAATAATAATTACCTCAAAGACAAGACATTCTACGAATCCCGATTTAAAAATCTAAAATTCTAAAGAACTAAGTTTCAGAAAAACTTAGAGAAAGTAATGGCCAAAACAATTTACTATCGTATAGCGACATCAATCAGTTTTATGTAGTAAAAAGAGTCAACAGTAAAACAGAGAAACGTATGCAATCAGTATTTGGGGTCTTTATTGATGCACACATTGTGATAAAACCAGGCATAAAATGCCCCAATCTGCAGAGTACACATTGTATTGATTGAATATCGATCCCAAAGCTTTCCCTTAAAGTCAGTGATATTTAGTCAAGTCATTCAGACTAAGCGGAAGTCACTGAGTAGACAAACTGTGGGAGGCCGCAGTGGGCAGATCTGGCTGGTATATCAAATATATCAACAAGAATTGATTAAAGTCAAAATAAATCATTCTGAGTAATCAAAGGTCATTAAGTATAGACAGTGTAGGAAGAATCTGAGAGAATGCTTTCTTAATTGAAAGTTTATTATGTTCGTTGATATAATAAAACAATTCATTCACACACTGTTAACACCGCTACATGGATGTAAGCTTAAGCTTAATTTTTGTTTAATGAACTAGAAAAGTAAGTTACAATAATAGAATTGTATTTTTACTTTTTTATTCTACCTTCAAATACTGTCTGTGGGAAATATTTATTTTATTAAAATATGTTGTTAATTAAAAGCATCCCTTGATTATCCAGTTTGAAATACATCTTAATGAAACACGGTCGAATTCCTTTTGTTAAATTTAGATCTTGGAATCGTACCAAGCAATTTTACTTGAACTTCATTAACCACATATTTGCCATGCTAAAAGTGATACAATCAGTGAAATAACTACAAATTCATCTGGCAGGTCGAAAAACTCACAAAGAGAAGGTTATATTCAAATTTATGGAAAAAACTAAAGGTTAAAACGAGTTGCATGTAATTCATAAGATACATGGATTTATGGATATTCTTGAACAATATAACAAGCTATCTGGCGCAAGTTGATCTTGAAAGTTGCTATTTTGCCAGTCCATTACATATATGACCAGTTTAAAATGACAAAATACTTGGCAGGGACTTATCCTGTTTAATCCGGAGGAATTGATAAAAGTGTCTTGTCCTCTGTTATGAGTAAAAGTAACACCAAGGACTCAAAAGTCGTTTAGTTCCACAAAGGGCAAAGCTTAAATCATTTAAATTATTGTATTGTCAATCAAACCCCAAAGATTTGGATATCAAAGTATATTGCCACAGTGTAAGTTTCAGAAACCAAAACACAAACTGCTGAGTGGTAATACATGTCTTCAGAGAAAGGAACAACCGTTTTTATTTTGATTAAGCCATACCATTTATTTATCAAAAAATAAGAAATTATTCTGTATTTGCTATCTGTGTATAAATAAATACGGTTTGAATTGAGGATGCAGTACGATAATCCAACAACTGACAGCATAGCACTTGAAGGCAATAATCACTGTGATAAATACAGCTTTGTAGAGCTCAGTCAATGACCAGGGTCTCTAGTGTATAGTTTGTAGGATTGGATATTGGTGACGACTCAACACAATCTGTCTACTTTATATACATTATCAGCAGCCGTTGATAAATAGGATATAAATTTAGACTTCAGTAGATGTATACAAAAAGCCGTATTGTATGTTCAGGCAGTAAGAATTGTCCCTAAAGAGAGATTTGTGAATCCGTAACTTCTGATTATGAGACAGATAAAAAAAGCATAATTATCAAAAGACAGCACGAGGTGAAATGACAAGTAATCTGCACATTTGTAGGTGATAGAGAGAATCTATGGTGTACAGTTTGTTTGGTTGTAGCAGGTGACGTAATGCAACGTTTCTTGTACATTTGTAGGTTATAAAGAAAGTCTCTCGTGTATATGTTGGCTTGTTGTGGCACGTGATATAACGCAACGTTTTTTGTACATTTGTAGGTTTCACAGAAAGGTTCTCGTGTATATTTTGGCTTGTTGTGGCAGGTGATGTAATGCAACGTTTTTTGTACATTTGTAGGTTTTTCAGAAAGGTTCTCGTGTATATTTTGTCTGGTTGTAGCACGTGACGTAATGCAACGTTTTTTGTACATTTGTAGGTTTCACAGAAAGGTTCTCGTGTATATTTTGTATGGTTGTAGCACCTGATGAAATAACAAGGTAATCTGTACATTTGTAGGTTATAAAGAAAGGCTCTCGTGTATATTTTGTCATTGTTGTGGACCTGATGTAATGCAACGTTTCTTGTACATTTTAGGTTATATAGAAAGGCTCTTGTGTACAGTTTGTCTGGTGTAAGTGTGTGATGTTATGACAATGTAATCTGAAGACAGTGTGTAAGAGGAAATGATTTTACACCTCGATGGATAATGGATGGTGGCTATCGAAGGATTTACTATCACGTGCAAATGCTTGAATGAACCAGATAAACACAAGGTATTGAGAGTAAACAATAATGAAATATAAACATACAAAATATGATGTGTTTAAAAAACGTGACTAATGACATATGACTCTCAATAAAATTTGTTACTTTTTAAAGTCAGGGAAAAATAAACGTTTCGTGTCAAAAGCGAACTGTTGGTTACACTGGCGTTTGTTTAAAACTATCCTACCACCAATACGTTTTTTTATTAAAACTATGTCAAAAATATATTTGGAAACAAACTGTCATAATGTAGAGACAGGAAAGAATGATCATGTACATTACAGTTTAGTTCTTCTAGATTTACACAGCTTTACACAATTACGATTAATATTCCAACAAAAATAGCTGTGTTGATATCTCGGGGTAAGAGAAAGCATTTTATGTAAACGTTTGATGACAGGAGATATTAATAATGCTATATACTCAGAGACTGAGATCAGTAGACAAGGTTTACGAGGTCAAGATATTAATTTCCCGAATCACTGAATACTTTTCTACCTAAGCTCCCAAAGCAATACTTATTTGGAACTTTGTGATCCAAGGGAGGATCAAAATAATGTAAATGCTGATAAATGATATAACTCTTTTTCATTTTATGAATCGAGCTGTCTCTGTTGGGAGAGAATAGTCTTTCCATGTAGTATTTTCTTTTATGTAGACATTGTAAATGACACGTAATCACCACAATAAAATACTAAAGTTTTCTATAGGGATTTTTATCTTTATACAATAAGGAGTAGTTAAAGGACGTTAATCATAGATTTAATATTTCCTAACCTGAAAAAGTGCAGTTTTCGCTGCAGTGAGATATAGTGAATTCGCACAATGATAAGTTAATCAAACAATGGATTCTGGTTCATGTTCTTTTAACAATATTTATTTACCAGTTTCAGAAAACTAAATTAAAATTTATTTTAACACATCATGTTATATCCATCTGGCATTACAAAAATATATTCTTGTTACAATAGCCTTAGCAATATGCAGAATTAATAAATCATACAACCTAACTCAAACAGCACTTTCCTGTCATTTTTTATATAAAAAATGTTTGATCATTTTAGGTTCAAAACATAAGACCATTCACAACGACTTTGCAACAAGCACCCATGCTGGCAGAAATCGCCTTATCATTAGAATCCGAGATACATGTATAAGCATGTACTGATTTCTTGTAACCATAACTGAAGCAATCCATAGCGACCCAGCTATAATCACAGCAATAAACACTTCTATGTACATAAACAGGTGACTGAAAATCTCTTGTGTACAGTTTGTGAGGCTGGAAGTGGTTATGATACCACAGGACGTTACAATGATGTCTGAGGACATTATTTAGGAGGGAAGGATTCAACACATCAGCTGGTTGTGGTTGGTAATTGATGCTTACTAGTCCTTCAGGGTGTATCAATTTGCACAATAATTAGAACAAACGAAACCCTAGTATTGGTCTACTTTGAATGGAGGATACATTTTGATGATGTTTTCATCATGGTTTGAAATATGTCTGCATGCTTTCATGTTTGTTGCCAGCTTTGGATTCTTATTTTCTAGCAAACATGCACAAGCACTTGTTGTTTCAGAGGGTACATGGTTTAGTCAATAGGATAGAGTGAAAATTTAATAAGCTAATATTAAATCTAAATTTAAGTCAATCCCCCAAAAAGGCTTCTTTGGGATCATGGTTGACAAGTGTATGAAGTTTGGTTAAGCTAGCATGTATACTTTAGGAGATATACTCCGGACAAACTTTTGTGACAGTGAATTGTTAATTTAGTCAATAGGGACTACTTAACGCTTAAATCAATAAATATTCAACATTGAACTCGGAATATTTATAGTTTGTAAATGTTTATGGTTAACTATGGTAATATACCACTCACTATTTGGGATAAATGAAGTAAGAAAAATAAGACCTGAACTTTTGAGAAAGGGTTTAATATGTTAAATATATCACAGATATTGGACATCTATGATGCCACAAGTGCGTAAGACCAGAAACAAAGCTTCACAGTTATCAGTCTAGGTCTGTAGATTTGCCAAGTTCTGACAGAAATGCAATATGAACCACATTAGTTTCAGATGTGTAGATTGAACAGCGTTGTATGTCTTCATATGTCAGGGAGAACAATAAGAAAACAAAAGCTCACATTTCAAATGACAAATCAAATATATCGATAGAAATCATCATGCTATTACATTTGTGAATGGTCAGAGTCTTATATCAATTAAAGAATATTAACAGTATTTTCAATAGGGAAAGGTATTACGAAAATACTCTTTGAGTTTTGGAAGCATTGTTATTCTCTAACAATCCGGATTTGGGTTTGGTCATCTTTTAATCAGCGTATGCGTGATGTATAATTAACCAAAATCCCAAAAAGGATAAGAAGTGTATTTGTAATGCACCAAAAAATTCATCGAAGGTGACACATTCCAACGGTTCAATTGTTTTCAAAATATTTTATTTGAATTTATATGGTGATCAACATTTTAATCCTTTATTCCTAATCATTTGGAAAAGTGTGAAATAACAAATACATTTTACACAATAATAATGTTTCAAATTGTAACTTCGATTTGCCTTTGCTTTGAATTGCAATGGAAGAGCCAAAAATAAAGTTCCACGGAAAAGAAAACCACAAACACGCTGATTAATATACATGCCAATTTCAAATCACCCATTAGTTCAAAATTGGAGATTATCAACTCACTAATATCTCTTTAACTGCATCATATTGACCTCATAAGAATGCATCTTTAGCGTAAAATTGAGCAAACAGCAGCATCTATCATATCTTTTTACATTCAAAGTTTGCACATGACTACATTTGTCTTGTCATTGTCATGTTAAAAATTAGTATATTTACATGTCATTATCACTCAAAAGACATCAAATCCAATTAACTGACATAAGTGTAAATATTGAAAGTTGTTTCATATGGCATCAAGAACTACGGACAACTTGACAGGCGTGAACATTATTGTTGTTTAACGAACATCATCTCTTTTCTGAACCACCAAAGGGATCAATTGCAGTGCTTTAATATCCTCATTAAAACTTGAATAAGTGGAAATCAATAACTTCATGCCTGGAAATATTCAATTTTACATGAAGAATGGGGCGTCCACTTAAGGTGGCTGCTCAATAAAAGGTGCATCTTCTCTATATCTTATTCAGCCTACGTAACGAAGTATTTTCGAATGAGCAATATATGATATCCATATTGATAACATCAGTTAATAAAACTTATTTTGATACATGTATGTATTTTAAATCATTTAGTGAATACGTAAGTTATAAATATAGTATTACAATAAGAACTTAGATATACACATTGCATTAAATGGCAATGGACAAACAGGAACATTAGAATGAATTCATTCTTCATTACTTTTCTTGAATTAAACTTGCAGGAAAAATTGAAACTGATGACTTTGATATTTTATTGGTCAGAGTTAGAGATTCAGTAAACTAGTGAAAATGAAGCCACTCAAAGAGATATTTTTTCGTATGATTTTTAATCATCAAAATTACCTCCATCGACGTGAACAGCACATCAGATTATCAAGAGTTACGACCAAAGCAGAAAATCAAAATTCTATATGCTTTATATTACAGACAGAAGAAAATTGAATATTAATGAAGCAATCTGACCTCTCACCAAAGCGCCTACTTCATCAAGCATAATAAAGTGAGTAATCTTTTCATGAGTACCTTTGAAGGGAAGTGTACAGGGGAAATGAGCAACACATGGACAGCAAGTTCATTTAATGATTAAAAAAGGTTATAAATCTGAACATGTACTATATGTGGATATGAACATGCACTATTTGCCAAAAACATATACGAAAGGTACAGTGAAAAGAAATATAAGTACTGATTACGCGCCCCTGTGAAATATTGCAGTGTATGATAAATACAGCAATTTCCTTCCAGTGTAAAACTGATGCAGTTGTGACGTCATAATGATATTAGCGCAATTATGCTTGATTTATGCTCGTGGGTAATAAACAGAATATTAAACTTCCCTGCATTAAATACTTTTCCTATCAAACTAAACTCGTGAATAGTATAGTTGTTTCGTATCCTCCATTCTTAAGTATAGATTATGTTTGATATCACTGTTTGAAACCTCCACGTTTTTATATCTGTTTACTAGAAGTGATAATGTTAACGACTTTTGTAGGGTTATTTAAAAAATATAACTTTTCCTTTTATTTTCCTTTCATTTGATAGAATAGGCAAATAATAGGTCTTCGCTTAGGCAGGGAGACGAGTCCTTTTTTTAGCAAATTATGGTAACATGAATTGGAAAATACATAGCAACAAAATGAAGGCCAAGGGCCTAATTTTGAAATATTTTATCATGTTACAAAATGTTAAAATGGTATGATATTTTTCTCTTTGCTATGAAGTTTTTACAATATAATAAAGTAAATCAGTACTCTTCAATTTTAAATGGTAAAACTTTACCATTTGGCGAATTAATTTCTTGTTGTACCACTGAATAGTTATCAACAACTTGGCCATTATTGACAAAATGTTTAATAATAGTATAACGTGTTAAAGGTAATTGATGTTTATAATAGAAATGTGGTTTTAAATGTGTAAAAAAACTGAACTAAATATAAAAATCAAATTTCATTGTTTATCTTCGAATAGCAAACTGCTGTTATATTTTCACAAATGATAACCTTTTTATCAACTCAAAATTTGATAAATTACAAAGACTAAAGTAAAGATAACGATTTCCCTTATGTTAAAACAACCTGCAAGTGATACATGCTTTGCATTATACATTAGTCGTAACCATTAAATATGTTTTAAAAAATGCCTTACGAATTACATTTTAAAGCAATAAATGTTTGACATCAACTGAGATGAAAGTCGCTACGAATATTGATTATCAAATTCATAATTTGATCTGTTATTTATAAACAAATGATCGACTTTGGAAGCTTGAAAAGGTAATACAATGTGATATCATTAACCAAAGTTGATAGAAGTGTCACAAAATTAGAGAAAAGAAGTACCCTTGACAGATCACCATGTCATATTTCACCTTAACCTACTTGTTCAAATTTGTTGTGAAATAACGATATCCATAAAATAACAGTAAATAACTTTTGTAAATAAAATGTGTCTTTTATGATGGAAATAATAAACCATGGTTTCACTGCGAGTAACAAGTAAATATATTGAAAATGGATGAGAATTATTAAAAGGTATCAATGATCAATGGTTGAACACGAGAGGAACAGAGAATATTTTATCATATCAAAGCTCAGTCTAAGTAAACCTAGCCTCACTATTATCCGTTACACTGCTATACTGAGTAGCAGTGTAACGGATAATAGTGAGGCTAGGTTTACTTAGACTGATCAAAGCTTTAAATCATTTAGACATGAGAGGAATCTAGCCAACATTAAATGAATCATGTTGAAGAACGTCATGATTAGAATGTACAGATGAACCTTTGACACATTGGTAAGCGTACATGTACCTGCATTGCTTATCAATTTGACAGCAATGTGTTACTAACCTCGTCATTTTTTAAGTTTTAAATTTGATGCAGAAACATTTGCATCAGATGTTAAATTAACTATAAGTTAAACACATATATTCAATCAAAGTGTAAATCACAGCACAAATCACAAGCTGATCTTTTTTGTTTGATGGAACTTCATGAAAAGATTACTATAATATCACATTTGGTAGTTCAGCTTATTGATACTTATTGAATCATTCGACTCAATCCATTGTCAAACATATATTATATATAACAGCAAAACATTAGACGTTGTCTATTAATCCCTTCTAAAGTAAACTGTTGTATACAAAACAAGTGTTTTAGTAGAAGTGGCAGGATACCTACAGCCGTACTTGGCAGTTTAAGTCTTGCAAATAACATTACTGTTTAACTGGACTAAGGCGGAAATCTATTTAGAATGAATGTCTAAAGAACTGCAATTTGTTTGGATTAAGGGATTTCTGAAGCTTTAAAGAGATCTTAAACCTTAGAGATCATTTGGAGAATTTGGTATAACGACACGGTTTCAGTTATATAAGAATGTAAAGTTATAAGAGTGTTAAGAAGCAGTAGGTGAAGGGCTGCTAAAACAATGATAAATTATTAATTCTTCATTGACTGCCTGATTTATTTTTAAAATATAACATAAATAACTAATTTTGTCTGGTCAGGATCGGCGTCACCTCATTGTATACAACAGTCGGTGGCTGTAAATTCTTTAAGCATAACAAGTTTCACTTTGAATTTTTCTGGCATAGACAGAACACTTTTTCCAGAAATATTGCTGTATTTAAGTCTCAATGTGGCCCGACTTTAAAAGTTTAATTTCAGAAAGTTGTAAAATTTAGCTTATCATGCGTTACATACAAATTTAAATGTTGGCAATCATTTCGCATTCAAGAACATGCTTGAAACTGCCTGCAGAATTTCAAGAGCCTTCGTTAAGATTTGTTAAGGCTTTGTGTCTTTAAAGGTCAATCAATACTATGCAAGAAGTGGTATTTTCAAGTGTAATGTCAATCCTAAAGTTTGAGAAACGTCTCAGAAAAACTTCATGATAACTTTTATGATATATAGTTCTTTACAAAAAGTCATAGAAATCCATAAATAAAAGTTTCCAAGGGAAGAAAAACATTCTAAAATATTTACAGAGGACTTGGTAGGACGTCTCACAGGAGTATTATTAAAGAAGAATCAACGTAATCATAATGGCCACTTTAAAGTTAGAGTTAGTCTTTCAACATTGCAAGACACATACGGATGAATAAACTTTCAGAAAGCAGTTATAGAAGTATTTTCAAATGTGTAAGACAGTATACTGTTAAAGCATATAAACTCACGAGCAAAAGAAAGTATAACACTCAGTTGTATTTATCATATGTAAAATTTTCAAAGTCAGATATCTCGAGTTTTTGACGTCGTTTTCCAAAAATGACTTGTTTGGAAAATTAGTCCAAAACATTAAATAAATAAAAGAATACCTCTACGCGGTTTTTTAAATTTAAAATTTTTTTTTTAAAATTCAATATTAAAATTTCCCTAAATTTATTTTGACAATACACAACTTTTCATCGACATATAACACATACTCTGTGTTAAAATCAATAAATGTTCATCGTCATGCACACATTTACAACATTTTGAACATGGTAGGGGTCATGTTGGTGTAAATTTCATTTCTTACCCTAGTCTACTTTAAATGATGACATTTAAGTGAAAATATAAAACAGTCACCAATAAAGCCATTCAAACTACAGCCGAAAGGTGTTATTGTCTGCTTCCATAATCAAATGCATCTTATTTCTTTAAAATATTGAATTAATGGAAAACAAGTGAGTGTTATACTTTCTTTTGCTCGTTAGTTTAAATACAAGAAAAGCCTTTAAAAAGGCATGCTTGGTACCACATAGGCAGATGAAGGGGATTGTGATTACTCGACCAATTTGAGTGATTAGTGAAATATACAACACTGGATAACAGCACTAATATTAGCACAATTATTAATCAATGAATCAGAGTTAATTTCACAAAATTAATTTCTATCAACACGAGTTAATGAATTGAAAGTTATGAATATTTTTATATTTATCAACGATTGTTGGTATATTTCATGTCAAAAGACACGAGGGTGATATTCTATTTACCATCCAAATTCATTCTTTTTGACATCTCAGATAAAACAATTACATCTCTGAACACAAAATTACTAGATTTTCAAGACAGTGATGTCATTGCATACTGCAAAACGTACTGCGTATGTTTGCTATTACATATAGCAGAATGTATCCGTACTTATTACTGAATGCTGAACACACTTGGTAGTCGCATTGGTCGGATTTACCTACGCTCTTTCTTGGAACCGCTAAAGTTGATGGAATTTAGTTTGGTCACATATTCATATTGTTTTTTTTAAGATTAAAAACAAGTCTGTTATCCGTATTATAGGTGTTCATATGATGAAAAAATCATTTAAGTTGACATCAATTGTGTGTGTGAAGGTTGAATAAAGAATAAAATCCTTTTCAACTTGTTTTAAGCTTTTGAAATTAGTAATTCGTTTTAAAACTTAGTCCACTTACAAACTAAAATCCAAAAGAAACGTCCCCTCTATATTTGATACTCGATAGAAATATAACAAAACAATATTTTGTAGTAAATCGTAATTTAATGAAAAACCCTGCCACTCGTTTCAACAATCAGCACAATAACATCGGAATTAAGAATGCACATACCATGTAATTACAAGTCATAGACATGGGGGTTCATGAAATCTCGCTCACACAACGGAACTCAAAATGTCACAGTGAAAAGAAAGTAAAGTTTGTTGAAAACACGATACACAAATGCAGTCAAAAGCGTGTATGACCTCCGGCTGCATCAATACAAGACTGGACACGCCTCCTCAATTATGACGTAAGACGTCTGCGGGGATTCTCTGTTACTCATGTCTCAAAGCATGTTCCAGCTCCTGTCTGTTAACTGGAGGCTGTTGGCGTCTCCGAATCCTCCTGTCAAGATGGTCCCAAAGATGTTCAATGGGATACGTGTCTGGAGATTTAGCTGACCATGGCAAAACGTTGATATTTTGGCGTTGCAAGGGTCGAACTTGTCTCGCCCAATTGAGTCTGCGTTGTTTATGTTGGGGTGGTCAAGGCGAAGCCTCTGCAGGGTCGATATGGACGAATTCCTGCTGCACGAACTCTACGTCGCACTGTGAGTGGACTGATGCAATGTCGCAATGCTGTTGCCGCCGTTAACGCAAACATGTTCCGGAGGTGATTGAATCGTATATAACTGTCTTCCTGTGGAGTTGTGACGCAGGGTCGCCCACTTCTAGGGCTGTCCTGGCTTCGCCCTGTCTGTCTGTATCGCTGAAGCAACCGGGTTATCGTTTTCTTCAAACCTTCTTGCAATTTGGACCCTCGTAGCTCCCATTTCTGCCATACCGATGGCCCACCCTCTCTGCTCCTGGTTCAATCTCTGCATTTCTTTTGTAGGCTTTCTTTCCGTATAATAATAGCTGACAATCGAGTTTAATTAATACCCTTTAATTGCGCGGGATTTTCATGCAAAACACTGAAATGTTGTTTTTAACCGTTTTTTCGCACTGTATCTTAACCATGACATTTGGTGCATTTAAGCGATGTGTTTCTTCAGATAGTGCCTTGACATATATAACTATGATATCATTTTTTTAATTATCTTTCTTTATTTTTTTATGTGTGTGAATAAACAATAAGGGGACGTTTCCTTTTGATTTTAGTTTATGTATTTAAAAAAAAACCCACGTTTTTGCTAAAGGGAGTCACTGGTTTTAAACTATTTATAAGGAAGTCTAACACTCAGACTGAAGACAAATTTCATGTCAATAAAACCAAGTCTACTAAATTTAATAAAATAATTGTTTTAAGAATTACTATTTTTCAGAGACTAAATGTAACTCTATGTATTAGGTTTAGAATAAATACACAAAAAGGGAATCACTAATCCTGTTATATATCATGCGATATGAATACAGGATAATTATATTAAGACACAAATGTTTAAAAAAGCAACCTTTAGAATGAGTACACTTATCCTCAATTTCATAATAATAAAATAAAGAAGTCTATACTCTATGTAGAATGTATATGAATTCACAAAATTAAGAAAATAATAATTTGCTTTAAAGACATGACATTCTACGATCCCCTATTTTCAAATAACCAAATTCAAAAAACTCAAATTAAAAATCCTTAAACCAACATGGCAAAAAACAATTTGTTATTGGAAAGGCACAACAAACAGTCAACGATAAAACAGAGAAACGTATGCAATCAGTATTTGGGGTGTTTATCGCTGCACACATTGTTATAAAACCAGGGATGAAATGTCCGAGTACACATTGTATTGATTGATTATCGATCTTAAAGCTTCCCTTAAAGTAAGAGATATTTAGTCAAGTCATTCAGACTAAGCGGAAGTCACTGAGTAGACAAACTGTGGGAGTCTGGAGTGGGCAGATCTGGCTGGTATATCAAATATATCAAAAAGAATTAGTAAAAGTCAAAATAAATCTTTATGATTAAGGAAAGGTCATTAAGTATAGACAGTGTAGGAAGAATGAGGAAAGAATCTGAGAGAATGTTATCTGTATGAAATAAAACTCTTTCCTCCACACACCTTTAAAGGTGGCTTAGAAAGAAGCAAAGAAAGTTAGAATATTACCAAGGAGCTGGAAAAACTAAAATCTTAGTTAAAATAATGGAGTTCGATTTTTATTTACTTTTAGGTCAAATAATACGCCAAATTACTCCATATATACAAAGTCACAACAAATAGAGATGCACCTTATATGCGAACGCATTCAGAGTTCAACAACATGAAAGCGACAAAATGTCAACAAAACGTCAGTAAATTTTAAACCCCACCTACAACTTGTTTATCAGCCCATGAAAATCCAAAACGGAATCACATGACGTCGTTGCCTTGACATTCCTAGTTTCACAAACTCGCTTATGTTTGATTCCAAAAGAAAAACAGATGAATAAACGGGGCACTCGAAGTTCTTTGAGAAACTTACCTGAAAGCTGTTGACCTATTTTAAACTGTCGCAACTGCACTGCTGAGTGCTTATATATATCTTCTGAGAAGGGAAAACAACCGGCTTTTTTATCTAGCCTTACCACTCATTTTCCAAAATATAAGTAATCATTCTTTATTTTTATTTTTCATCTTTTACCCTACTTTCACGAAGTGGCACGATATAAAACACGTAACTTGTTTACAAATAGTTCTGTCTACTGGGTGTGCCTAATTGTAATAGGAGTCACAAAATTAAGTTTATACAGCTATGTGCTGCATTTCTGTTACAGTGCTATGCGAATCAGGTACATGTACACCCAAGCAAATGTCATTTATTTATTAACCTATCAATCACTATCACTAGAACTGATCTACTCATATTACTGTCAGCTTTTCCGTCATAAACTTTAATCCTCCTTATTGTAAGTAAGCAACGCCGATTACCTTAAAGACCCATTTTATTACTTGTTCGGGATGAAATTTAGCTATTGAGAATATAAATCCATTACTCGGTAGAAAAAATGTTGGTCAAATTTGGGTATCACATTTACATTTTCAAAACAAAACATACTTATTTCGATGCCCACAGTACCTCCTGTTAAAAGACCACAGCATTTAATGAACCCTTTTTCAGTGGAGAAATCATTGTGCCTGTATGATTTACACTGTGTCTCAAGTACCACTATTGCATGAGATGGGTATCAACTTTGGAAGCAAGGTATACCTAATTCGGAGAAAAATAAAATAAAATCGTGTTGTGCGCAACAAAGGGGTTTTTCAAATGTATAATTAGAAACCGAAGTAGTGAAATGGCCACACTTGATTCGCCTTCATGTCGGCTGCAGTTTCGATCATTTTGGTAAATTATCTCTTATTTAATGAAGTTTGGTCTTATTTTCTTTAGGATGGTCGCAAAATTTGGAACAGTAAAATTACTTTAAAAAATATTGAACTGTGAAAATTGGATTTTGAAAATAACACTTTTTGCATCAGTCGGTACTATAAATACGACTTAAATTCAGGATGTCATAGGCGAATCCAACATCTAACGGCGTAGCTCTTGAAAGGCAATGTTCACTGTGATAGATACAGCTTTGCAAAGCTCAGTCAATGACCAGGATATCTAGTGTATAGTTTGTAAGAATGGAAAATGTTGACGACTCAACACAATCTGTCTACTTTATCAGCAGCCGTTGATAAATAGGATATAAATTTATACTTCAGTAGATCTATACAAACAGCCATGTTGTATGTTCAAGCAGTAAAAAGAGTCCCTAAAGAGAGATTTGTGAATCCATAACTTCTGATTATGAGACAGATTTAACAAAAGATTGATTATCAAAAGACAAAATCTTTATCCGACTTTGAACATGAAGATTTCATTTCTTTCTCTAGCTTTACAAATTGTTATACCAATGGTTTATGGATCAAAGAAACTCAGGTACACAAAAATAAATGTACAGGTGGAAAGTATTACTTTCACAAATAATTAACTTTTAACTTATTTAGCTCTGTGTCAACTAGCTAATTGTGGGTAACACTGTATGGGTTACACTGGCTTTGGTTTTAAATCATCCTACCTGATTAAGACTATGTAAATCATATATGTTGAAACAAATGTTCACCAATTTATTTCCTACATACACATCTAGAGACAGGAAAGAAAATCATGTACATTAAACAGTTTAGTTCTTCTAGATTGAAGAATTGTTAGCTTTACACTATTACGATTAATTGTCCAATATATACAGTTATGTAGATATCTCGGCATGGGAGAAAGCCTTTTATGTAAACGTTTGATGACAAGAGATATTGATAGTGCTATATACTCTGAGAATGAGATCAGTAGACAAGGTTTACGAGGTGAAGATATTACTTAAGATATTATATTTCTTCCTTAGCTTACAAAGAAATACTTTTTAGGAACTTTGGGATCCAAAGAAGGATCAAAATGATGTTAATGTTGATTAATGGATTTTCTATTAATCATATTACTCGCTTTTCATTTCTTTCCCAAAAGAGAAAGGCTTAAGTAAAAAATTTATGAATCAAACTGTCTCTGTGGGGAGAAAATATGTTTCTTTTCCGTAGACATTTTAAATGTCATGTAAGTTTTCTCCAGGGATTTTTATCTTAATACAATAACGATTATTTTAAGGAAGTTATTCGAAGATTAAAGATATTCTTGTCTGACATAGTGAAGTTGTCACTGCAGTGATGTAAAATGAATTCACACAATGTTAAGTCAATCGAATAATAGATTCAGGTTAATTGCCTTTAACAATACAATGAAGTTATTAACCAGTTTTAGAAATCAAAATTAATAATATCTTAACACATCATGTCTAATCCATCTGGCAATGCAAATTTATTCTTTTTACAATATCATAAACAATATACAGTATTAAGAAATCACACAAATAACTCAAACTCTTGTTTTATAACAACACTTTCCTGTCATTTTTACATATACAAATGTTTGATCCTTTTACGTCCAAATCATAGGAACATTCAAGACGACTTTGCAACAAGCACCCATGCTGGCTGAAATCGTCTTATCATTTGAATCCTATATACAAGCATTGCCTGATTTCTTGTTATCTTAATTGAAGCAATCCATGGCGACACAACAATAATCGCAGCAATAAACACAGCTATGTACATTAACAGGCGACTTAAAATCTCTTGTGTACAGTTTGTGAGGCTGGCAGTGGTTATGATACCACAGGACGTGACAATGATGTCTGAGGACATTGTTTAGGAGGGAAGGATTCCAAACATCAGTTGGTTCTGGTTTTCTAATTTATTCTTATTGTTCCTTCAGGGTGTATCAATTTGCACAATGACAGCAGGATTAAAACAAATGAAGACCTAGTATTGTTCTTCTTTGAATAAAAGCTCTATTTGAAAATGTATGCTTGATTATTTGAAATATGTCTGCAATCGTTCATGCTTTTGGTTACTATCAAACATTCCTGGCTCAAACACGCAATCGTGTTTCGAGTGGGTGAATGGTTTCGAGGTATTAAGTCAATAAGGACTACCTGACAATAAAATCAATAAATATTCACAATTAAAATTGAACATTACTTGAAGGTGATAGTTTGCAAATGTTAATGGTTATCTATGGTTTTTGACAATTTACCAAGGACTGTATGAGATAAGTGAAATAAGAAAAACAACTAAAGATTCAGGATAGGGTTTATTCTGTGAAGTAGATCACAGATATTGGACAACTATGATGCCACAAATGCTATACACCAGAAACAAAGCTTCACATTAATCAGTCTAGGTCTGTAGACTTTCTGTTCTGACAGAAATGCAATAACAACCACATCAGTTTCAGGTTTGTATGTTGCTTGGCGTTTCCATTTCTACAAATGTAGAACAATAGGCAAAATATCTCATTTCAAATAAACAATTCAAATATTAATTAGAAATATTAAATATTCAATTGTAAACTGTCAGAATCGGATTTAACTAAAGAACATTTGCAGGAGTTTCTAAAAGTTAGGGATTAAAGAAATACTGAGGTTTAGAAGCATGATTATTCTAAAAACTCCAGTTATGGGCGTTGTCATCTTTCAGTCAAGGTATGTATGTTGTATGAATAAATTAATTCCTAAAAGGAAAAGAAGTTTATTGAATTGCACTATGTACTGCACAAAAGGGTAATCAAAAGATGGTTATCCAAAAGGTTCTAACATATAAGAATATCTAATTTTCATTTATACTATTGACAAAAAATACATATTAATCTTTAATTCCTCACCATTTGGAAAACGGTGAAAGCACATAATACAATGTGGACACTATTCTGTGAGCGTATCTTTACCAACAATCGACAGAAAGTGATATTGCCTTTAACCCCGTGACATCTGGTCCGACCGAAAGTGATATTGACTTTGGTTACTAAAAATACAAACAATGCTGTCAAACCGTTGTTTCATGACGTCATGCTATTGTTATCATGATGTAGGGCCAAAATGCCGCCCATCGCTGTATATTTCTATTTCTTTTCATTTTTAAAATAAACATGATAAAGCAACTATGGAGTAGTGAATTCAGTCAATGCCTGTATCGACGACGGACTTCGTCCTCGGGTGCATAAAAACAGGTATTGAGAAAAGCCACCACCAAAGACCCCTTGAAATTGGCAACAAACAACAAAGAAACATGCTGATTAATGTACATGTCAATTTCAAAACACGCATTATTTCAAAATAGGAGTTGAACAACTCACTGAACTGTCCATATATCCGTTTAATTGTATCATATTTCAATACAAGAGTAATAATTCCTTGTAACAAATCATCTTCAGCGACAAAATAATCAAACTGCAGTACCCGTAAGTTTTACAATTAAACGTTTTCTGGTATAAATATAGTAGAGTAATATTTTTGCTTTCTTTATCAAAAATAGATAAACTTCAAGTCAGTACCAGATAATCAGATTGTCAGAAAGGGTTAAATATACGTGGTCAAAAACTTACAATAACTTATAAGGGCTTCATGGGTCGGGATGCCAGACCAGCCTTGTCAGAAATTCTAAGTAAATATTTGAGATCTGAAATTTGAGATCTGAGATTTGAGATCAGGAGACATTGCTTTTCCAGTGTGTTGCTTATCTTGAATCTTGGAGGTATAAACCTTTTGAATTGAGTACATGTATATGAATTTTTGGCATGTATGACCTACTGTAACCTTGAAGATTGTATATCATCAATTTTGTTCAATGTTAATGATTAAGTATGTTATAATTCAATAGTAAGATATGTTTCATTTCAAAACATGATTACAAATCTGTATCTAACAAAAATATATCATCCAAATGATTTAGTTGTTATCGAAATGTAAAAGCCATGAAAATGTATATACTTGCGTAATTCTTTATTTATGGTAATTTATTTGTTCTGTTTTTTCCTGTATTATTTCAGTTCCTTACAAATCAGGATCTAATCAAAGCATATTGTATAATATCTAGGACAATCAGTAACCTCCGGATAAAATGGAGCGATTTTGATATGTGTAGAAATTTGTTGATATATCATTAGGTTTGTCACCTGAATTAATTAAAATCCTTATATTTTTAATCTCACAAAGTTATGAAGAATAACCCTTAAAATAGCTTAAAAGATAATTTAAAATGCATCAAACTTTAAATTGAAAAGGATAATTTGCAAAGCATGCTCGCTTTGGGATAAAAAAAGGTTTGTAGGAATTGAATAACCTTGAGTGTCTGCTTCATGCAAAGTGCACCTTGTAGCAAGTGTATATTTTTTATCATACAATGGATAGTGTTCTCGGCATAATAAAGACAACGGATATTTTCGGTATCCGTTCGGCGTGGCTAAGGGTCATATACGGATACCGATGCAAATTTCAAAGGTCAAGGTCGGAACTTCTTTCGAAAATTCCGATGACGTCACAAGCGTTAACATTTTGAATATCTTTAGTAATGGAGAGAGACATTACAATATGAATGATATATTGCATAGACATTGATCTAAGAAATAACAACAAAACGGCATGGATATTTAGCCATCTGCATGACTTAGTAGTGCCAAAACACTGTCATCCCGGTTGAATGAAACCGACCGAACAATTTTACTCACAGGTACCAAAGGCAGTTCAAGTCTCATGTTCAAACACTTCATTTACCCATCTTCGGTGTTCTTTGCTTTAATATTGTTTAGTTTGGATTGGGCAATCCACAGACTATCATCTAGTTTAGCTCTCCGGCCATCAATTTTCGTTCAATCGCTGTTTCAACGCAAACTGCCATTGTCACGTAGGCGAAGAGAAGCAACTCTTGCCCCTTGGTAAGATTGACGTCTTCCTCTCGATGATGTCGGAATAAAGAACGCCAAAAGACCAATAAAAATGTTTCTAATTTTCAAATCATCGTATTTTATAGATTTTTTAAATTTCAAAACTTTTGATTCGTGCCAAAATAGCTCAAACGACAATAAAGGGCATATATAAGGAGGAAATATATTTTGTCATTTCACCGTCAGAGTCATTGCTTTATTCATTTGCATATATCAACGCGCGAATATTAACACAACGTCAACTATTAAAATGGTATTTTCAGGCATGTTTTCAAATTAAATTTAAAATGACATTGTATGATAAAGAAGTTATCATGCTCGTGTGTTTTGGGATCGTAAATATCCTGCATTAGGAATAAACACTATGTATTTAGCTCGCCAAGGCTCGCAAAATACAATGTTTATTCCTAATGCAGGATATTTACGATCCCAAAACACACGAGCATGATAACCTCTATATATCAAGCCTATAAAACTAAATGTTGTTAAGTAAGCAATTAATGATATCCATATTGATAACTTAAGTTAATAAAACTCAGTTTGATATTTATCTTAAATGTAGAGTATCAACAAGGAAGTAATAAAGATAGTATTACATTAAGAACTAAAATATGAACATTCAGTTTAATGGCAATGAAGAAGCAGCAAATTAAGGTAGGTAAGATGTATCTCAACGTGTATAATTCTCGTAGCACCGTGAGGTATCCTTTTTACGATCAAGTTATGTTATCTTGTAAAAAGAAAATGTTCGGTTTCATAAATGTCATTTTAACTCTTTCGCTTCAGAGTGTGAAGTGTTTTATTTCATTTCAAACAAGCAACATTTTAAATTGATCATTCATTAACTTTTCTTGAAGTAGGTTTGGAGGAAATTATTTAAACGAGATGACTTTGATATTTTATTGGTAAAAAAAAAAACATTTTCATGACGTATGACGAAAACGTTTTATACAAATAACAAAAGGGGAGAATTGAAAACACTCCAGAGATATTTTTCGCTGATTATTTACAATCAACATTAAACTCTTTGATTTGAACAATATAGCAGATACGAAACAATAATGTTGGTGCTTGCTGTAGAATAGCCTTACATGAATAGGGAAAATAAGTATAGGAAAGAACTCGAAGAGACATTTGCTAATTCCATCAATGTGTACAGTACAGCAGATTATTTAAGATCAACGCCAGAAGCGGAACATGTTTAATAGAACCTTATGGAAATAAAAATGTATATTCTTTATGTTTCAGACAGAAAAAATATATTAATGA
This sequence comes from Steromphala cineraria, assembly GCA_916613615.1. Taxonomy (NCBI): domain Eukaryota; kingdom Metazoa; phylum Mollusca; class Gastropoda; order Trochida; family Trochidae; genus Steromphala; species Steromphala cineraria. The sequence continues at coordinate 19,530,901 of OU744733.1, forward strand.
AGCAATCTGATCTCTCACCGAAGCGTCTACTTTATCAAGCGTGATACAGCAAGTTATCAATTTATGAGTACCTTTGAAGTGACGTGTACAAGAGAAATAAGCAACTACAGATATGAACCTAACAACACGTGGACAATACATTGTATACTCATGAAGTGATCTGAAAAAGTTAAAATCTGCTTTTGCACTACATGTGGATATGAACATGCATTTTTCACAAAAACATAAGACATGTGAGATATTGCAGTGTTATATAAATACACCAATTACAGTGTAATAATGTTGCACGTCATTATAATATAGCGCTGACAAAATGGAAACGTGGAAAAAACTCTGATTACCTATAAGTGATAAGGTTTTACAACATATGTGTTATATATAAAATAAGTATTGGCTTTATATTAAACACAATAAAGTTTTATTTGATAAACTAGACAATTAACTAGATTTTCGCATAAGCAAAGAAGATGCATCCTATGAATACAAATTAAGGTAATACACAGTAACAAAATAAATGGGCAAAAGGACCAAGAACACAACTTTGAAATATCATGTTACAATGATCATGTTACAAAATGTTAAAGTTTATGTCATATGTCTCTTTTTGCTATGAAGTCTAATGGAAAAACATAATTTTATAATTATCCTCATGTGACAAAAATGTGCAAGTGATAAATGGCTTGTATGAAACATTAACTGTAGCCATTTAACATGTTCCACAAAATGCCTTACGAATAACATTGAAAAGCAATAAACTGAGATGAAAGTCCCTATAAATATGGATTATAAAACTCAAAGTTTGATCTGCAATTAATGAACAAATGATCCACTATGAAAGATGGAAACGGTAAAGAAATGAGTTATCATAAACCAAAGATGTTAAAATGTAAATGACAAATGTGTCATAAAATAGAAATATCCGTCACAGATCACAATATCATATTTTAACTTAACCTACTTGTTCCAATTTGATGTGAAATAACGATATGCATAAACTAAGATTAAAGGAGTCAATAACTTCGTTTTCAAATATGTCTTTTATGATAGAAATAATAAACCACAGTTTCATTATGAGTAACAAGTCAAGATATCTTGAAAATTGATGAGAAGCTTTAAGTTCTGTTCATAAAAGGTATCAATGATTGCACACGAGATGAGCAGAGAAGTTTTTTTCTTATGAACGTATTGATTAATTCAAACATATTTTGACATGGGATTAATTTAGCCAACATTAAATAAATTATAATGAATGACGTCATGCTGAGAATCATTAAATGAAACTTTCCTTTTATTTTATATTTATTACTTTGACAGCATTGTGTTATTTACCTCGTCATTTTAAAGTCTTGAACTTGATACAAAAACATTCGCATCGGGTGTTTACTAGAAGGTAGAAATCTTCTTTTCACTTAAAATGTTAATCACATCACCAACCGTCATTTTGATTGAAAAGCTGATTTTGCTCTTTTGTTTGATGGAAGTTTTGACTCAATTCATTGTCAAACATATATTATATATATCAGCGAAGCAAATAAGAGGCAGAGGCGTCATGACATATACAACTGTACTTGACAGTATAAGTCTTACAAATAAAATTAACGTTTACCTGGACTAACATCGATTTGTAATGGCTGTCTACAGAAGTGCTGACGATTTTAACGTAAGAAATCATTTATAGAATTTAGGGTAACTGTCAGATAAACAACATGGTTTCAGTTATAATAATGTAAAGTTATAGCAATGTTAAGATGCAATAGATGAAAGGCAACACTGAAATGGAGAATATGTTTTTTCTAGAAAGTATCATAGTTCAAGTTGACCGCCTAATAATTGATTAATTATAGAAATATAACATACTTAACTGATTTGGTCCAGTAAAGTACAAAGGCCCGAATGGACGTTATCTCAGCAATGAAAAAAGTTTATTTCTAACAGTAAATTGCTGTTAAAGCTTTAAAGATACCATGTTCACTTTCAAATCTCTCGCAAAGGAAGAACACTTTTTTTCGGAAAAGTTACTGTACTGAAGCCTACATGTATGTAAAGACTGCCAGATTTGATTGGACAGTCGTTAAAAAGTTTTATTTCAGAAAGTCGTGTAATTTAGCTAATCGTGTGTTTCAAATGAAATGTTGGCAATAAATAGCAGACAAGAACATGCTTTCATCTTGCCTAAAATTTTCAAGGGCCTTCGATAGGTTTTATTAAGGCTTTGTGTCTTTAAAGGTCAATCGATACTATATTAGAGGTGGTATTTTTAAGTGTAATGTCAATCCCGAAGTTTTGGAGTCGTCTCCGGAAAACTTCATGATAACTTTACAAAAAGGAAAATCCATGGATAAGAGTTTCGACAGCTTGAAATGCAGTATTTACAACGGATTACCATGGTTGGTTGGTTTACATGAGTATTTATTTAATGTTTGAAATATCATCCAAGAAGAATCAACGTATTCTGACGTAAAACTTCAAAGTCAAGTCAATATTACACTTGCATTTCACAATATCCTTGCGATGGAAATTCGCAGTATGGATATCCTTGGCCTCTTTATTTTGAAATTATAAGTACAGTGTAATAGAATTTTTAGTATCATTAAAAGGAATTATTTCATTTAATAGGTTCAAACTTCCTTGAATTATCTTCATTTATATGTATCCTAGCAGTGACAATACAATTTCATTTAGTTATTCGCATTAACCGCGAGGGGGTCACATTAGCATAATTTCATAAACAACATATTTACAAAAGGTGTATTCAAAACTAAAAACTAACATGATAAAACATCAATTGTGCCTTTGAAGCTTTCTTATCAAAGATGACAGATATTCGATAATTTATAATTTTTACATCTTGTGATTTCCTTAAATGTGTAATAATAGGAGAATAGTTTCGGGTGTCGGAAAAATATGTATTACTTAAGTTTTGATGTGCTTTAAAATATGAACACAAAGACCCTTAACGTTAGACATTCTTTCATCTTTTAAAAGATCATAGGAGTGTTCCGTCTTAATTGGTAAAATATGGTTAAATGGAGAAGTCCAAATTTTGGAATTTCAACAACGATAATAAAAAACTTTTAGCTACATGTAGATCAAATGTTACTTTGCAAGGTTTGGATAAATTGATTTTGAAAAGTAAATTAAATTTTCGAAAGAAGCCATTTGTTTTTTACAAATGCAGCTAAATGACTAAAGTTCACCTGCATATCCAATTTCAGATATCATGTTTGTTCTTCGAGGCATCGTAGCTTTGTGAAAAGAAAATAAGAAATGAAAAATTTTCACTTCAGAAGTGAAGATAAACTGTAACACAACATAATCTTATTGTCACACGTAGTTAACCATAACTATTTCATTGAAGTAACCAGTGTTGAATTATTTTACAATTCGAGGTTTTTCTCTGAAGGTATCTGCTTCATTGACACAACTAAAATATTCTCTGTAGTAATGAATCACCGTAGTTCTCTTTATCTTTAGCCAATTTGTGAATTTCATCGTGCCAAATTCAAAACTTTCAAACGTTTGAAATAGTTATTTTATATGTAGTCAATTGGTGATCAAATATCATTGTCAGATATTTAAGTGATTTCCAAACTAGAACAATATTACATTATTTCCTTTAAGACAAAATGGGTGAATAAACTTTCAGAATGCAGCTGTAGATGGATTTGATTAACAAGTGTGTAAGACATTGTTCAAAAGTTGATTTAAACCCACGGGAGTCATGGCTTAGAGCTATCGGGAAGAGATCGATTGCCTTGTTTGAAACAACTGTGCTGATTGGGCAACTAACTTTGTTGCCAACCTATCAAAGACCAAGACTCTGCTTTATTTACGGATATGAAAAAACATGAGTCACCTATGTTTTTGAAACCCTTTGACATTGTGTTTAGTTTAGACATCATATGCAACCGGTACATTCACTTCTTAAAGGGGCAGTAGCACGTTTTTTGATAATTATTTATTTAAAAATTTTCACTAATAATTGTAACTTAACGCTTAATGTTTTATCTTGACAGTGTCAGAAATCTAATTACACAAGCCTATCTTCCATAGTCAGAGGTCAATGTATGAAGATTCACATAAAATTCAATGGCGGCCATTTTGTGTGAACACCTTTAATTCATTTTGTGTAAGAAAGAGGAATCGCATGGCTAAACTTCACGTTATATATTTAAATTAGTATTGCTTCATTTAGTTTAAATACATTGTCTTCAAATTGGAACCATTTATTTTCATTTTCCTGACATCACCTTATATTACCCCTAAAAACGTGCTACTGCCCCTTTAAAGCTCAAAATACATAGTTCTTACGTAAACTTACTTATTGATCTAAGCTGTTGTTATTCTGGGAACACTGCTGACGGAGAGAGGCTTATAATAGCTGAAAGGCTTGATCAAATTACATGGCTCAGTTAGTGTCAACTCTTTACTTGAATTCTCACTGGTGATTTATCGTTATGTTCGCTATCACAGATTGCAGAATTTATCCCTACTTATTACTTAAAGCTGAATAGTCTTGCTAGTCACATCGGTCGGATTTACCTAAGCTCTACCATTGAACCAACAGAGTTGATAGAATATATTTTGGTCACATATTCATATTGTTTTTTCTTAAGATGTATATAAATCTTTTTTTGATATTACCGGGGGTTCATATCATGAAAAATATCATGAAACTGGATAACAAGTTTGTATGTGAAGGTAGAATAAAGAATATTTCTTCCTACTAAACATTCTTCATTCTTCAATCTTCATATCCCTTTTCACTAACTGAGAACGATGTCATATATCAATAATATTTGTCCCTTTTGAAGCTTTTGCATCAATATTAGATAATCGTTTAAAAACCTAGGTCCTCTTATATGAAATTATCACTAGTGTGAACAATGTATAAGGTAGTCTAACACAGACTGAAGAAAAATTTATGACATTAACAAAACCTAGTCTTGTAACAATTATCCGGGGTTCCTTTCTTATATCTAATAAAGTAATTGTATTAAATAATTATTATTTTATATTAGTCTAACAATCAGATTGTAGTAAAAAAAATTAAATTAAAGTCTAGTTTCAGTCATCAAAGGCTCGATATTTTATTTGATAAAATAATTGTTTTAAGAATTATTATTTTAATAGACTAAAAATAAGTCTGTGTTTAAGGTTAAGAATAAATACACAAGTTTAAAATATATTGCAAAAAGGGAATCATCCTGTTCTATATGAATTATCTTCAAACAAATATATTTACGCCAATATTCCATAAACGTTATCAGTACCTCTACAATAGCACTTAAATTTAAGATTCTATTTATTTACAGAGCATGCGATATGAGTATATAATTTTATTAAGACACAAATGGTTATAAATGGAATTATAAGGACTGTATACGCTGATCTTCAATTTCATAGTAATAAAATAAAGAAAGGCTAAATTCACAAGATTCACAAAATAATAATTTGCTCAACGACTTGGCATTCTACGATTTCCTGTTTTAAAATAATCAAATTCAAGACAGTCAAGTTTAAAAACCTTAGACAAAAAGGCCAAAACAATTTGTTTTTGGATAGGGACATCAAACAGTTTTAAATAGAAAAAAGAGTCAACAGTAAAACAGAGAAACGTTTGCAATCAGTATTTGGGGTCTTTATCGCTGCACACATTGTGATAAAACCAGACATAAAATGCCCCAATCTACACATTGTATTGATTGAATATCGATCTTAAAGCTTCCCAGTTAAAGTCAGTGATATTTAGTCAAGTCATTCAGATTTAGCGGAAGTCACTGAGTAGACAACCTGTGGGAGGCCGCAGTGGGCAGATCTAGCAGAAATATCAAATATATCAACAAGAACTGATTAAAGTCAAAATAAATCATTCTAAGAAAGGTCATTTAGTAGAGACAGTGTATAAAGAACGAGACAAGAATCTGAGAAAATGCTATTGGAATTAAAGATCAATTAAAATAAAACCATTTCATATACCCACTATTAAAACTGCTAGGTAACTTATAGCTTAAGCAAATACATCTAATTACTTCGTCACTATAAAGATATTTAAAGAACGACTCTAAAGAACTACAACATTTACTTTTGTTTTCATCATTCATATACAGAGTTTGTGGAAAAGACTTCTGTTATCAAAATATTTGTTATTTGTTCAAGACATGTTTTGATTATCCAAAGGAATATGAAAGTTCAATTTCATGATAGATTATTAATCCCCAAAATCAGTGTATATTTAAAACATCTCTTGATTATCCAAAGGATTATGAACGTTGAACTTTCTAAAAAAATATAAATGCTTTCAAAATTGTACACAGCCGAAAGCCTTTTGTTGAATAATTTCAATTTAGGCATCATTCAGGGTGATTTTACCAGAGCTTCATCAATCAGATATTAGTTATGTTAAAAGAGATAAAATAACCAAATGAAATGATAATATCATCCAGCAGGTCGAACAACTCACAAAGAGAAAGTTCTATTCACTTTTATTTAGCAAAGGGAAAGTTTAAACAAATTGCATGTACTTCGTAAGATATATGGATAAATGGATATTCTTGAATATTGATAAGGGATTAAGACTGGCGCAAGTCGATCTTGGAATTTGCTATTGTGCCAGTCCATGAGAAGTATGGCAAATTTAAAAAGACAAAAATAATTGGCGTTTAATTGGGATGAATTGATAAAATTCGGGAGACGTCTATATATTGAATGATAGAATGAAAGATATACAATTTAATGATGCTCTTTCCTGTAAAGGTGTAGATTTAAAGTGTACATTGAAATTGATATTTTAAACTTTTTCGTATTATCAAAATTGAAATAAAACTGATTCTATAAATGAAACAACTAGAATAAGATAAGATTTAGTGCATGGAACACAGTGATAAGTTAAAAATAGCATTTAGGATAAGATAAGATTTAGTGCATGGAACACAGTGATAAGTTAAAATAACATTTAGGAATCCAAATTAATTTAAGTTCAGAAAAGGGTAAACATTTCAATCATTGGATTGTCAATCGCACTCCAAAAAGTGTGGTATCGCAGTAGATGGCCACAATAAATAAACTATAATTCAAAACCCAAGAACAACGGGCATTTTTACAACATTGGTATTCGTGCATCTGTTCCAAATAGTTCAAGGTTCTTGCCTTTACGGTTCGATTACAACGGCGAGTGTCAGTTTTACAGTAGGAAGCAGACGCAAACGATTGACAACAAGAAAAGCCTTTAAAAAGGCATGCTTCGTGCCACATAGGCAGATGAAGGAGATTGTGATTTGTCGAACAATTCGGGGGATAAGTGAAATATACAACACTGGATAACAGCACTAATATTAACACAAGTATTACTCAATAAATATACTCAACACTCAGTGATTATTTTTACATTCATCAACGATTGTTGGTATATTTCATATCAAAATACACGAGGGTGGCAATCTATTTATCATCCAAATTCACTCTTTTTGACATCTCAGAGAAAAAATGTAAATCTCTGAACACAACAACACTAGATTTTCAAGACAGTGATGTCATTGCATAGTGAGGTCACTATGTTAATGATGTTGTGGCATTGTGATGTAGTTACTTGAAGTAAAAGCAGCGGTTGCCATGTAGCGTTGACAATGACAGGAAATTGTGCAAAACGTACTGCCAAAACGATATCTCCTTGTCATGCTGGTTAATTATTAACAGTAGTATAACATATAATAAAGAAAATACTTTCCGATGATCTGACGGGATTTCAACCCAGGTCCGCTGAGCTTACGTTTGGAACCAGCGATGTAGGTCATATTCTAAATATAGCACGAGTCAATTTCAGTACTCTGATAATAAATACATGTTTTCAACGTAAACATTTAGTGACATCGTTAAGTATGACTTGTCTCGTGGTCGTAAGTGATCTACCTATTAGTAAACATAAGTCTTATTTCGATGTCACCATCGTACTTACACAAACATTACTTTTAATTCGCCAGGCGAGCCCAGCGTGAAATTAAATCGCGTGGGTTATAAAAAAGTGGATTCTACGATTATTGAATGCGAAATAATTAATGCTTTATCTGGAACAAATGCAGACTCTTCTTCAAATGAAGATGTTTTTGATTGAGTCTGTTAACATTTTTCAGCATCTTTAATAGAAAACATTGCTTCTCTTTTAATATAACATTAATAGCGAAATCATATTCCACAGTTTAATGTGCCAAATATTTTTTATTTATTTTTATATATTTATTTATTACCCACATGGTGACGTAATGCATTTTTTGCTACAGCTCTGTTCATTGGTCTTTTGATTTGGATACAACACATGTGATTGGCGCGGCTTCCCTTTGAAGATATCAAGAGTAATATAGAGAGAATTTAGAAAAGTTTTAGAAAAATCAAATCATAAGCAATAATCATAAGCACCAAGCAATAATAGCGTCGATAGAAGGAGAGGTGGTTTTGGTTTTAAAAATCGTACTCGTATGTCTTACGGGGTGGAAGTCACCAGTATGTAGTTAAAAGCACCTGAACACTGGCTGAATAAGTAAGACGGTGATTGAATTCAATTTTTATTGAAAGTCGGTAGAATTTCACCTAAACGGGTGACAGCTATAGAGATTAATATAGGAATTTAGTCACGTGACTCTTACTCACAAGTGTTTACCTTTGTATGACCCTAGCGATAGCGAGGGTGACATTGAAATTTGCACGTGGTTCGTTAAAATCATATGAAACGTCTGAGGATGATAAATTCTTATAACGTTTTCTATTCATTTTTCTCGTTTATATTTCCAGAAAAGGGCCATCTTACCTTGCGACGACCGGCAATACTTGCGTAATGTACAATAATTTTGTAATTCAAATGTCACCAGTCAAAACAACAAAACTATTTTGCAATAAACTACAGTCGAAGTTGTCTATAAAGGCCACCCAGGGGAACGACCAAAAGTGGCCTTTATATGGAGGTAGCCTTTCTAGAGAGGTTCGGGTGCACTCCTACTCAAAGATAACTAACAAATATTCTGATACCATATTTTTATTTCAAATAAGAGCATATTTCAAATGCATCATTAACTTTTTGATCAAGAGCTAACGCATTACGATGTTTGGGAGGCATATTGAACAATGAATTAAAACTTGCCTGCATTGACCTTTATTGAAACGATTTACATTGCCACGCTCCAATGACACAAAACAATTGTCCCATGAATTGTCAAACTAACAAGCTTACATGCTCACCCTATTGTGTTATCGAGTGAGATGACATTTCACTTAATTAATTACAACCACACGCCCGCTGATTGACACTGACAAGGCTGTTAGGTCGTGAGCGATCAAGCGTATTTCCCGGTCACGTGACAGTCATATGATTGCAAATGGCCGCTACAGACAAGTTGTATCTTCGCTCGGGACATAATTAGGGTGGCCGCTGGCCGCTATAGGCAGGTGGCCACTCTACCCAGTTAAAATATAACGTTAAATCGATCGGAAGGACATAAGGGTGGCCGCCATAGACAGGTGGCCGCTCTACAGAGGTGGCCGCTAATACAAGTTCGACTGTATTCATACTTCAGAGAAACACCATTTACACACTACATAACTATGTATGGGTTCAGTTATGGGCATCATTCACACATATACTTTGAAGTGTGGCAGTGTTATGCACACCTCTGACTTGCTACATAAAGATATTTCAATTCAAATTTTACAACATCATATTTTTGTTGATCTTATATTTCTAGAAAATATGTTATTAGTTAATCGAAAAGTGGTGTTATAAAGCGCTTGATGATTTGATTCTAAATCAAGGGATTTACAGAGAACATCCATCAATGGCAAAAAACTCCAGTTAACAAAACGATAATGCTGAAAAACGCAGTTTCCATATTCAAACTATGTAACAAGAACGCTGATTTCACAAGAAATTCAATTGCAGCGCACCAGGATCGACCTATCAATTATAGAACACTAAAAAACGTCATACAAGAGAAGTTAGTGAGATAGATTTGAGTTGATTTATTTTATCGAAAAAATCAACATATTCGAATACAGAATGCATTGACACAGTTTCCACTATCGTCCTTTTTCCTCAAATAATTATTGAATCTTTTAAGAAAAAATATGTTATGTGAGATTAGGGCAAATAAGGTCAAAATTCATATGCATTTTTGGCTGAAAACTGAAACTCGAAGTATACAGATTATAATAAATCACTGTTTTAAAAAAACTGTTCACATTTATTCTATGTAATCTTCATTACACGGAATGAATAAACCTGGAGTGAATTACACAATATCATATACAGTATTGATCATACACATTTTCCACATCTCATTACTGATTTCTGACTGTTAATATACAACATTCTAACATTAATCAAAAACTTACATGTATATATTTAAATCGACACTCGACAAACGTTAAATTTCCAGTCTTATGATATTTATAGTAACCATCATTGTTATATTATAATATTAGGAACTATAAAACCATTGACTTGCTAACAGTTTTAACAAAATGGCCTACGAATATACGAAGTAGTCAAATTCGATTTTCTTTTTTCCTGACATAGGACATGCATGGGTTTTTTTCTTCTCAAAGACATGATATATGCACTAGGATATGAAAACATGTGGGCAAACCTTTGAGAAAGGTGTGAAACGATTGAAGGCATATCAGACACGAGTTGATAAAAGTAACACTAGATATTGTACCTTTAACAACAAGTGTTGATATATTTCATATAAGAAGACACGAAGATGAGGTTCTATTAATCATCCAAAATAATTTTTCATGAAAAATGTACATTTCAGAACGAAGCAATACCCATAACCTCTTAAAAATGTGATTCATTGTGATGAGCATAGTCACATTGTTGTGTTTATGACTTCATAACATAGTGGCATCATTACTGTTGATGCAAAACGTTTGCCATGTCGTGTACTTTCTTAATGCAGGGCATTGCTAAAAGTCTACTGTCAAAATGATATTCCTATTGAACTATTGAATAAATTGGTATCCAACATATACTAAACAAAAGCATCCTACGATTAGACAACTGGCACAAGAGAACAAGAGAGACAAGACGAGACGGGGTCAGACACCAATTACAGGAGATGTAATGTCCATCACTCCGTAATTCAGTGGGCAGTAAATGTATACAATCTCAATATTGTCATTATTGGTTTGGTCTTGAGGTGTTTATACAATACAGGCGACAAATACGCTGTTTAAATTTAATCAAAATCTGAATCGAATCTCAAGATAAATTAATGTTTTCTTTTGAAATTTAAGGATATGTTTACCTAAAGTTGAACTAAACAAAGTTATAATAATATGCATACTGATATGGCGCCATTTCCTTAGATATGCTCAAACCGCAACATTATACCCTGCAGGAGTGTACTTTGATAGCTACTTCTAAGCGCTAATCGCGACCACGTTGGTCAGTACAGTTTTCAGGTACCCATTTAACAGCTGGGTGGACTGAGTGCAATGTGGATAAAGTTCATTTTCAAGGTATACAAACATGGATGAAATCCAAGTACAAATGTTTTGGAGTCTCCACCAGAATTCGAACCTCGGTCTCTAGAGCGAAAAGCCAGCATGCCAACCACTACACCACTGTGCTAGACTACATGGACAAACATAAGGAAATAGTATTTCCCTTTTTTTCATTTTCAAGTATAAAAGCTTAGAAAGGATATATTTCTAGACGTTTGAGTGTTGCTTTGATTAGGCTCAAATTTTGGCTAATATATTTTTTTTAAGACTTCATTAGCTTTTGCAATTGGCATCAGTTCAAGGATGTGTTCCTGATAACAAAATATTTTGTGTTAGCTTTAATCGGCATTCGGCCGCCCTCTTTACTTTTGAAAACATGTCCACGATAAAATTCATTTATATAAACTCTCCATTTATAATCACTAGGAGCTTCTCGTTAGATCTACAGGCATCCGAATGTCATATGAAGTGATGTAAATTCAAAATATCAATACTGTTTTCCCAAAATGAACAATATATAGTAACTTGCAAATTTCTATGAAAATAGAAAATAGCTTTATATGTGTAGAAAAGTGAAGATTATACGTCAAACACTTTGAACTCTAACCATCCTTCTAGCTACTATTGGTAAGTTTCCAAAATATCGTTTGACCAATTGGTGCGCGCCACGGTCGATTATAATCTCGATTAAATGTCTCCAGATTTTCATTGAATGTCTTCATATCGTCATTGTTCAAACACCACTTGCTTTCAAAAGGTACTTCTCGATCAAGAACACTTTATTTATTACTCATTAGGAGAAATTACATCAACATTTAGTCACCCCTTGCCTTTTTAATCTAAGATGTACTGTCATAAGACATTTGACCTTGATAATTATGCTATTGATGAATAAATCGAGATGATAATCAAGTGATGCAAATAGTAACAAGGCTAGACTTCATGCATTAACCATGACGATTCAATTGTTTAACATAGAACTGTTCATGTTTGCTGTTGATAGGTTTATCGCTACATTGTATGTTAGCTGCATATACAGGAAGGTTTGATGAGGTTCTTGAGAACATTTGTGGGCACCATCGCTATATCATCTGATATTTCTTTTAAAAACGTAATAAACTTTCACAAAATTGTTTTTTATAATTATGACCAGTGACCTTTATGTATACTACACATTGATGAAATTAAAAAACAAAATTAAAAAAAAGACTTACAAAGACAATACAACTATAATCTAGGACAGTGCTGTCGTAAAGTTACGTTTAAAAGCATTTTTAAATTCTGAATATTTCTTAAATGCATAAATATTATTTATAAAACTGACTAAAAAAGTGACAGAAATATTACTCCAGTAATAAAATACGGCCACCGACATGTGCAGGCTTTTGAAGAATGAGCAGTAAGAAATGGGTCAAAGTTTTTTAACGCATAGAGGGCAATGTAAACAACAGGGTGATTGATTATTGATTTGCTGTTGGCCCTTTTCTCTGAAGTCGTTTTACAAGGAGGAGCAGGTTATGATATTGTCCTGAGGCTATCAATTGATGTTCAGTCGACATTTGACAGCAGATAAGCCGTTACATGTAAATTAGCACTCAACTGAACGAAGCATGTTTCACATATTCTCACATGAACTTTTCTTCATTATTAGACTTGATGTCTTTAAGTTTAACAAGGCTTTAAAGGGGCAGTAGCACGTTTTTAGGGGGAATATAGGGTGATGTCAGGAAAATGAAAATTAATTGTTCCAATTGAAAGACAATGTATTTAAACTAAATGAAGCAGTAATAATTCAAATATATAATGTAAAGTTTAACACAAAATGAATTAAAGGTGTTCACACAAAATGGCCGCCAATGAATTTAATGTGAATCTTCATACTTTGTCCTCCGACTATGGATGATTGGCTTGTGTGATGAGATTTTTGACACTGTCAAAATAAAACATTTAGCATTAACTTACAATTATCAGTGAGAATATTGAAATATTAAACTATAAAAAAACGTGCTACTTCCCCTTTAAGTACTTACAAATTTAAAAACGTTAGAAACAAGAAAAGCCTTTAAAAAGGCATGCTTGGTGCCACATGAAGGGGATTGTGATAATTCGACCAATTTTGGTGATTAGTGAACAGTGAACAAGACATGAGGGTGATATTCTATTTATCATCCAAAGTCACTCTTTTTTACATCTCAGAGAAAAAAAATTACATCTCTGAACACAACAATACTAGATTTTCAAGACAGTGATGTCATTGCATAGTGACGTAAAAGCACTGTGTTGTCAATGACAGAATATTGTGCAAAATGTACTGCCTGATTATAAATACATGTTTTCAACGTAATCATTTAGCGACATCGTTAAGTATGACTTATAACGTGGTCGTTAATGTTCCACCTATTTTAAAACATTGGTCTTATTTCAATGTCACCATCGCGCTTACAGAAACATTACTTTTATTTCGCCAGGCGAGCCCAACGTGAAATTAAATAGCGTTGGTTATAAAATCCTGGATTCTGCGATTATTGACTGCAAAACAGTGCTCTTTTCTAGAACAAATGCAGACTCTTCTTCACATGAGGTTGTTTTTGATTGAGTCTGTTAACATTAGTCAGCGTCTTGAATAGAAAATATTATAACTCTCCCATTATGACATTTAAATTTAAATCATATTCCACAGTTTAATGTGCCAAATATTTTGTATTTCCCACACGGTGACGTAATGCACTTTTTGCTACAGCTCTGTTCATTGGTCATTTGATTTGGATACAAAATATGTGATTGGCGCGGCTTCTCTTTGTACATGTCAACAGTATTATTTAGAGAAAATTCGACAAAGTTTGAAAAAAAAATCAAAACATAACTGCTTGGTGACTTTGGGCACCAAGCAAATGAGTATGATGATGATGTTCTGTTGGGGCTTTTTTAAATTTACGATCAACAAACATATCAAAGGGTAACACGAAACAGGTTTGGGCAACTTGGTGCTACTTTTAATACTTCTCAGAGGTAAGTATAGTAACATCCAAACTTTTAAGCAAGTAAGTAATAAATATTATACATAAGGCTATTACTTGATGACTTTGTTTTGTAATGCTACTGTAAGATAATACATCATCACATGAAGTAATGTATGACAGGCATAGAGCAAAGATCAATTATGTTATTAATTTTCTGATGTTGCATTATGGATACAGAGACCAAGATACTCAGACATATCTGATGTCTGCTCTCAGTGTGCTTCCGATTTCTTGTCATTATTGACATCGGAAAATGGCGGGGAAAATCTGGATGACTGGAATTCTGACACTTCTTGTCTTCATTTTCCATCTTCATTTCCGAATTCTTAAACGTTTGACTTTATGCTTTGGAATTTATCTAGCTCTCACCATCTTTCACTCATAAATTCTATCATAAAAGCCATTAAAGTTCACTGACTGAAAATAATATAATCTGGCCAACTTTTTCATATTGTTATTTTTTTCAAATGAAATTCATATCAAATACATGTATGACTGACTTTCATTATGTTACAACATCAATGAAGGTTTCTTTAAGCAAAAGTGGCACATGTAATTTTATAATTAAATTTGTTTAAACAAGAAGATGACGCATTACAGTTTTTCAAAAGAGTAATTCAATGTTGCCTTTTTTAAAGAGAACATACATTTTCCAACAAAAACTATATACAACATTTACATGAAAAAAATCAAAAATAAAAGCTTTTTAACAGTTGTTATCTATGCATGTTTAATATCACTTCAGTTATTTGATTAAAATGTTTTGAATATGTTTGATTTAGAACCTATTGCCACACATATATAATTATGTCTTCATATTTCACAAAAGCAGTATGATTTCTCATACAGTGACATAAATACATCTGTTAAAGTTATATAAACTATAATATAAAAAGTAAAAATGTCATTGGTAAGTCTCTTTCTATGACTCCATGTAACAAACAACTTTGGTTAACATAAAAAACATATTTATTTTTTATGGACTTCACGTTGCTGTCGGTGTATTTTAGTCTAGGTTAATTCATTGAAATGCTACATGTAACAGCATAGCCAGATTTCTTGCTTAATGCATAAGACGCAGTGGCTTGTCAGATGAACTTGTGATGTCAAGGAGTGCCCCGGCTGTGATGAAAAGCTGCTTGATTATCTGAATTGTTGGAGGCGAAGACAGAAGTTGTTTGTGGTGAATAATAATCAAAGTCTTACGAATCATTAATAGGAATTTACATCACCATGATTGCCAATCTGTCTAGTCCGTTGTGTCATGAATAAGCACAATCAAATTGTTTTGGTAATTTTGGTATGGATTAACAAATTTATGTGACTAGTTAAACCAGCTATTGAGCATCATTTTCAATCTAATTACAAGATAAGAATAATATTCAGTGTAAAAGAAAAACCAAAATAGTGACTCAAACTCAATAAAGACTTCACCCAATAGCCAATAGCAATATGGATCATTATTATTGGTGCCTTAATGTTTTACTTTTCTGACATCCGTATCATAGTATTATCTTAATAAACATTTATTTTTATTTTCTAATTCAAATTAATATGAACTGCAAATGACTAACCTCTCCAACAACACACAGGATGAGCAAAAATAGCTTTCATTCCTTGAAAGTATGTCCACCATGCTTCAGTAAGCATGTTCAGATTGATCTCATGTCTGTAAAGTGATATTGAAGTACAAATTGATATTAACAAGAAAAAAACATAAAAGGCAAAGTTGGAAGTAACCATATCATGCTAGGAAATATTGTGTAATGTAGGGGTGGGGGGGATTTCTTATTTTGTATACGTAAAAGCCGACATAATGAACTTAGCAAACGTAAACCTGAAAGATATAAAAAAGTGAAAAATTCGGTGAAAAAACCCATAAAACAACATCAAAATTACAAAAAATATTGTTGTCAAGTGATATTCACAGAGTCAGGTGGAAAATTTCCAATCATAACATTGTTATACACGGTTATTACTTTATAATTATGTGAACCTGTGAATAATAATTTAATATTTAACTTCTCTCATTCCTTTATACAACATTCATGCTTGTCAATATTGATTTGTTAATAAATGAACAGCTCGTTAATTACCTTTGGTATTTATAAATTTCGATGCATCACGTTGAATGAACTATGGTCAACAATAGAAGCATTCCATCAGAGTGTTCCCTTTGAACATTATTATTCGTGTCAAATAGCTATTTGTTAGAATTACGTTAAAACCATTGTACCAAGATTCCCGGAGGCAATCTCAAGTAGACAACTAAAAGTTCCCTTTGAAGTTATTTGTTGTTTGAGAATAATTCACTTGTGACTGCTGTTTTGTGAAATGAAAAACATGGACTTACACGCCAGCAAGAAGGAGTTATCACTTACTGAACAGAGAGCATGAAAAATGACAATAAACATTCAAATCCAAAATGCCTAAAGTTAGTTTTTTAACTTGTTATGTAAATATAACGCGCATTTTGGAAAAAAACTGCAAGAACATAAGAATCACATGAATTGGCTATACACGTTACACAGTTACAAATTGATTGTTACGGATAACGGTCATGGAAAAAACACTTACAATCCATCAAATGTCATCAAAACATGACAAAAATCAACGGATGCCAATCTACATTGTTCCTGTTTTTCAGCATTCACACAAGATTTATACATATAACAAACACAAACATAAATCACAAGATTTCTCTCAGACTTGACTCATTTAAGATACATATGTATCCTCAATACGTAATAGTTACTAGCATAGTAAATTGTATGCATTGGATAATGGCAGGGACACTTTGTCCGAGAGGCCAGTACGAGGCGGAGCCGAGTTCTGGCTCGAGGACAAAGTATCCCTGCCATTATCCGATGCATACAATTTACTATGCTAGTAACTGACTTACATCTCACTTAATCAGAGTACAATCAACCACAAAATTGATATTTTTAAATAAAATTTTAATTTTCGATAACCTTCCAAGGGCCCCTTCATTGTTTTATGAATGAAGTTTGTAGTACTATGAATGGTGTAAGAGCACGTGCTTCTTGCTTGTCAAAGCGCGAGGCACGTGCTTCTTGCGTGTCAAAGCGCAAGGCACGAAGTAAATGTTTTAGGCTTGCAGACTTCGTGCACTCCATGAATATGAGCCTGTTTCAAGACAAAGTTTCACAGGTTGTCCATTTCTGTTTCGATTTTGAAGGTAGAAGACGTGTCATTAGAGTCCTCATAGACAGCTAAATTTTGACAGTGGTTTCTACTTTTGAAACGTTTCTCTTGGATTTCTAATGAAAAGGTACTTTAATCATTCCTATAACAAGTTTAGCCAAAAGAAATATTATCTTATCTATGAAATAAATTAATTATGTATCATTATCAAATCATTCTGGATATTTCTTGACTTATTTATCTTACACAACGAAAGTTTTGGTGCAACACAAATCATATAATGTTTATTTCTTGGTATCGTTTTTTCCTAGTCTAAACTAAAGTCTACAGTGTTATTAGGTGATTTTAATATTTTGATTTTTGATTTGATTTTTGATATTGTGCAAAGTATTATGATTATTTTACAGCTTGTTTTATTTGATTATTGATACTTTCCGTTAAATTCTATGTCTATGTTGTTGATTGATTGTTTTAAACTATGTGTAGGATAGGTTTACAAAAGTGTCCTTGCATCAGATGGCAGGACTCTTTGGCCTAAGAGTTCCCGATATCGATAATGAACAGGACACTTTTATGAATGGTTGCCATGGACGACGAGGGCTAAGTGGGATGTAATCACATTTGCAAATAGAATGTTTGACACAGTATGTACGCTAAAAGTACTGTAAATGTTATCTATCTCTTCAACATTATTACTCAAAGTAGAATAACTACAAAATTGTTTTGTGGAAAGTATTTCGGTGGTACGAATTGAACGAGAGCTCAGAGTTTTCGATGAATGCAGACAAATTTGGTGCCATACCCTGTGTATCCATTCTTGTGACGTTAAAAGCTACTGACGAAAATTCTGGTTTTGACAGTTTTGAGACAGGGACTGCTGTAAAAGCAGTCTGATTAAAATCGACCGTGCTCCGAGGAATAAAATATAAACAATATTGTCTCTATCTGGGCTCGAACCATTCGAGATATCCTCTCCGTCTCGGTCTGAATGCACCCATCTCTATCGCGTGTTGCTGTCGCCAGTTTAGCGCAGACATACCCAGTCGTTAGCTATCCAATCACATCCTCGTTTTTAAATAGCGTTTCGCGGCGATTATGTATAACGAATGGTACACTGGAGTTACCGCATGATATCAAAGCTTTTACTGCGCTCCTTTCGATTGGCAATGAGCTTGTGTCAGGAAATGCGGGTAATAGGGGTGCCTTCAGACTGTGAATGAGAGGAAAGCCGGACTGAGTGAGGTTCGTCAGAGATAATATTTTTACACTTTTACAGCATTTATAATTTGCCTTACAGTCTTCAACCCTGCGGTTGTAATAAGTAAATAGTTTTCTCTTCCCAGGAAGATGCCTTCCCCCAACTAAAACAATTTATTTGCTAACTACAAGTCCTCCGTCTTGTTTGCTATCTCATTTTTAATGGCGTGTGATATATTCCGAAACTGCAGATTCCAGTTTAAGTGAACTGTATTTACATGGGCGAAAAACAAAATTAAATCTTCTGCCATTTGAATTAATGGAATCCTGATTCTGATTCAACTATGTATTGTTTCGTCGAACAAGCCACAATCCAACGACATTGATGTGAGAGTTTTTTTTAAAAGGATTAAGATCAACATCAGTGATAAGTGATTATGTAATTATAAGGATTGTTTTACATGATTTGAAAAATACAATAGAATAACAGGTAACTGGCATCTAAAACATTGAGAGAGAGTAATTCTATCAAATAATTTAAATTAAAAACTAGCCAAAAGTCCATTGGATTATTTGTAAAAAAAATAGTTTTTTGGGGGTAAAACGAGTTGATAATTTTGACTATTAACATTAACTTTGTTTAGAAATGATTAACCGTAATTTCAACACTATACATGTAATTCATATAAGAAATACTATTTGAAAGGGTAACTGGTTCGCTTGAAACTATTTTACAATAAACTTTGAATTATCAAATGGTGATAGTGAATACATCCTAAGGTTTCTGATTTTTTAAATCCTTTTTTCGGAATATGCAATCACCATATCTATTCAATAAATTGAGTTGCGTTCATATAGAACGTTTGCTCAAAATGTGCAGAGGAAATATGTGGATATTGCGTATTCAACATAAAAATTTGCATTTAAGAGAATTACATCGAGCTGAAATTTTGAGAATTTGGCAAACTGATATAAAATTCGAGTATTGGTTCATTAAAGGCTTTCTTAATCAAGTGGTCATAAAAGGTGCTGAATACCGGTCGAATGCCTCCAAAGAAGATAAAAAGCTTCGTTTGTACATTGCCAAAGGGTGTTTAAAGATTCAATTGGGCTTGAAATCTTTTCGGGACCGATCAATTACATCTTAGAACTTGTATTTTGAAGTATTTTGTGTGTCTAAGGACTCTTGCATAATCATCAATTGAGCTACTTCAAGATTACTTTAGAATATCACACAAGGCTGTCATAGAAGATACAAACGAAAGACTACTCAAAGCCTTCAAAAGCTGAAGTATTGGGCAATCAGAAAGGGTTCGGCAACCCACTACAGTTAGATGCAATGGGAGTGTGTCTGGTTTCATGTTTGATTTTAATGTTTGATGATAACTGTAGTCAAATTGAATTTGGTTCTATTGTGTTGTCATACTCCATGGTTCAGAGTAAACATGAATGGTAAGGCGAGATTGAAATGACGCCTGTAATTCATTTAAGTAGATGCCTAACAAAATACCAAGATACCAATGTAATATGCACACTCTGAAAAACCAGTTTGTAACCTATAACTCCAAATTTGGTCTGCATAACTGGTACTGTAGATCTTGCAGAGTAAACAATGAGCAATTTTATAAAAAAAAATTAAAAGTTCACTTTTGGAGAAAAAAAACATCCCTTAAAAGTATTCTTTGGGTGATAATTAACTCTTGTTTTATCAGTTGAAAATACGACATAAAAACCTCGAAAACATTTGTAATTGAAAATCTTACATATGATAAAAATTATTCAACGGAAGTGAGTACTTTCCATAGCCTTTCAGTTTATATGTCTAATGTTTATACTAACTTCCAAGGAAGTAATATTGTAGTGATGTCTATCACAAGTAAGAAATGATCCTTCCTTAAGGGCTTAATGTTGTTTCTGACACAAAGAGATTTACACAGTCACATTACTGAGGCACTAGTTGTGCATTTAATTCTTGTCAAAGGAGAATCACGTTTAAGTCGAATATTTCATTCTTCTTTTAACATGTTTGATTAACTTGTGATCGGCACTGTATTGTCATAGGTGATGAAGAATATATCAACGTGTATGTACAATAATAGAATTGTCGACCAATTCCATATTCTTTTAAATTTAAACAGAGCAATATTTCTATCACAATAAATTCTTAAATGAACTAAGTCAATCATTCATGCGAAATCTGAAGTAGGATTTTCATACGTTTGAACTTCTATAATTCTAGTTCAGTTTCTGTAGAATTTCTTTATTCAATAAATTGCCCAATTTTCATATCTAACGAAATTTCAGAATGCTTATATTATGGTTCTATTTAACAAAATCACCATCTCCATTAGAATGTTTTGCTGATTATCATGTTGTTAATAAATAACTATTGCATACGGAATGTTGAGATGTAAGATCTTGTCCAGTTTATATCAATAGGTGTCCGATTGGGTTCATGAATGACTACTTGTTCATTGAGCAAATGTTTGTAAGCATATACAAATACATTTTGCTAATACTTTAGTATTCTCTGTTATCATATACAAATCTCTCCTTGTCAATTGTCTGTACATTGTATGTTGCTGTGTACAATATTTAATTTGGCAAAGATGTTTATGCATAAGGATAGCTCAGACACTTTAGTTCTATCTATGTATGTCGATGAATGCTGTAGATGAATAACTATTTCATACAAGATGATTCGAAGGTTTGCAAATAACATGACAAGAATTCATGCATTAATAATGATGCTGCAGTTTGTTGTCCAACAAAGTTTTCCATCAATTATTGTCGGACAGGGGTCATTGATGACTGTTTATTTATTCATCTAAATGTAATGAAATTTGTATTTTTGACTTAGACTAAATGTAACCCACAACTGTCGTTAACATCTAACAAAACATGTCCGTTCTATGTAGAACACATGATGTTTGGTTTATGTTTCAAATTATCCAATACAACATTATTTCTAGGCTTCTTGCATAATACATTAGCAACAGGGGCTTGTCTGATGAACTCATAAAGTCAATGGCTAGTCCGGCTTGACTCAAAAGCTTCTTGATTATCTGAAGTTGTTTGTTGTTATGTCTAGGGGTGCTTTATTTGAATAATATTAGGGCAATTTAATGCACTAGACACAGACGATGATGGCCACTGTGGTACATGTGTCGGAGGTAATTATAGATTGCATATCTCAGCAGTGATTTATTTGAAAAACATAATTGCATGTCAATGTCAAAACTAAAATACAAAGAAATTTTTAGTTTTCACAGTCAGTTTAATATGAACTGTTGATACAATTCCCACTTTTATGCAGTAGTACGCAGAGGTTGAAGTCTCTCTTTCCTAAAGGTTTTCTATCAGTCCATGATGTTAAACAATATAATTAAGATCTGATATTAAAGAAATTGTCTGCAGTTTTTCATTTATTAATAAGCAGGTTAAAAGTGTCATAAAAGCTTGAGAAAGAGACACAGGGGAAGAGTCTTTCTTCTTGCAGTGAAACAAAAAGTTATAATGCAGAGGAATATATGGATGGCAACTTTTTGTATGCGACGTTTCGATACAGATTCAAGCTTGAGAACGACACAAGTATCTGTGTTGAAACGTCGCATACAATGAATAAAGATGTTGTACCATATATTCGTCTGCATTATTGTCATTTCAACTTCTAAAATGCCTCTCAAAGGAGTTGAAAAATAGGTGTTTTAAAACGATATGACCGATATAGAAAATGATAAGCCTGTCCAGTTTTGAAAATTATTATGTAAGTCATACTGTATTTTTCTCTTGGAGACTACCTAATGATTTATTAAGTTTTTGGAGGTATATGTATGGTTAAGTATGATCCCATATTAACTGACACTAGATATGTGCATAGATAGTGCAACTAAGGTACATGTATAAAAAACTTTGGAAAAAACTAATCATCCTTGAAATCAAATACAGTAGAACTCAGATATAACAAACTCCAAGGGACCAGAGAATTCAGTTCGCTATATCCGGTGTTCGCTACTCACTAATGACGGCCTTGCATAGGGCTTTTGACGGGTCTTAAATATACTGTTCACTATATCCAATTGTTCGCTATATCCGAGTTTGCTGTATCCGTGTTTTACTGTATAGTTAGTTATATGATCTCTTTCATCTAGGTAAATTAATCTAACCTTATTTATCATTATTGTCAAGGACAAAAATGTATGCGCAAGTTTCAGTCATTACATTATACATGTATAGTTTAAAGGATGATAAGCTGCTTGTCAATGATTTGACATATGATATAGTGATTTTGTTTATCTAATGACCTCGAACATTGACATGAAATATCCTCTACTTCAAAAACACAATGATTGAAATCCTGCTCATTGTTTTATCGTCAATTGATTTTTTATCCAAACTTGATTTTTGTATTGATCACACAAAGTCAAGAAACTGATTAGAAAAATGAAGATTCAAATTGGACGCCCTATTCACTAACTTCATATACATAATAGTTACATTGATTCTCTTGAAAGCATAAATTGCATTAGACAAACTTCCAAAAATGCGTGCCAGAATAAGGGTTTGTTCTAACTATGAATAATTTCATTCCTAAAAAAAGCTAATATTAAATCTACACTATGAATCAGAACATGCGACAACTTCATACGCCAATTTTGAAATTTATATCTCGTTCATTCTGAATTATACTGACATTCAAATCATACACGTAAGACAATAAGTGTTGCGGCTGTTGCTATTCAAATATTCTAATTTGTTAATGTTTTTTTGTCATTGTTCACTATATCGTTAAATTTTGTTTAAAACAGAGCTCGTTTATACATTTCAGGGTCAAAGGGGGAATTAGCGAAACCTGCCACATCAGTCACACAAAAGAAAATACGAGTTGTAATGAATGTCTCAATATTTTTAAACAAAAAATGAATTCATATGAACAGAGAAATAAGATTACTCCATGTTGAATAAGCAAAAGACCCAAAGAGGAAGCAGTGAAGTGTAAATACATAAAATCTAATACTTAACTACAGATGACACATGTGTAATAAAATAAAAAAGAGAACAGAAATTACCCTCTTAAAATTCTCATTAGATGTTTCAGGCTAACATTCTCATTTCCATTTTGATGAGTAATACGTTATGCATGAACTGGCATATTAGAAGTTATGCGTTTGAGTTATTACTTTCCTTATTTTTAATTTGTATTTTATTAGACAATTAACTAGAACGAACAGCCATGATTTCATCTTAACTAATAGGTTTTCTATCATGCAAATTGATGAGAAACTATAAAATTGTTAAAAAGGTGTAATTTATCAAAGATCCCATTTGTGAAAGTTAAAAACCTAGATGGACCATATTCCATCACTTTATCAATGCAATACGGTCCATCTAGGTTTATTATGCATGTTGTTTCCGTGCGAAAAGGTAACTTTACCTGACAACCTATATGATTTCTCATAACCTTTTTGTATATCTGTATACCTTACCTCTTGCTCAGCGCGGGTGCGAAGCCATAGTTTCTTATACGTGTCCATCAATAAATTGACCAAATGTTGGGCACTTACCTGAAATAAACAAGAATGGTTGTTATTTAGTTATCTATATTAATGTTATTGCTTTCTTTCCTCAATGATGGGATATATTTTCAAACTATAAAGTATTTCAAAACTATAAAATAGATACTTAACTTTTAAATAACCTTTTTACGTGGTTAATGGCTACAAAAAACTACTGACAACACAAATAGGCAGAACTTGTAAATTAGTTTCTTACTTGAGAGGGTTTAGAGGAAAGATAAAGGTATTTTTTCAAAATCTTTAAAGGTTACGTTGTAGATAGTTCAAGAACTGACATTTAGATGGCTTAGTGTTGTTCAGAGTTTCAGCGGAAAAGTTGGGACATATTAACAGAAAATCAGCATGATGTCAGAAAATGTTCAAGATACAAAAGCAACAGATGATAATAACAGACGAAAATACTACTTGTAAGGAAATTTGGTTACTGAATGAAGACTTATCTTAACCAAGAAATTAGTTTGAAGTTACAAATTTTACATAATGTAATGAAATGTGATATCGTTAATCAAAAGAAAAGTATTGAAGATTAACTTTCATCTTTATAGCTTTAATGATTTATCTAACCCTCTTTTATTGGAAAACGATTCAACAAGCCTAAGACAAAAACGAGGCAATAATCTCAAATATTCAATTGATCTTTTTGATCATGTTCATGTTTTTATGTTTTAGATGAATGTCTTGACATATGATTTAAAAGAGTCTAGCGAGTTGGCAAGTTTGATTTCTGTTGGGAGTGGATTCCACAAATGGGCAGCTTCAAACTCAAGGGATCTTCTCCCTTGTGAAGCCAGTCTGAAGCGAGGAACGCCCAGTAGATGCTGGGACTGAGATAGAAGGGCACGAGGAGGGATGAACACAGACAGAAGGGTGGATAGATAGTCTGAAGCTAGTCTATTTAAACACTTGTAAACAATGCATAAGATTTTAAAGTCTATGCGGTATTAAACTGGTAGCCAGTGAAGTAATTTAAGAGTTGGGGAAATATGGTAAAATTTTGACTTCAGATGTATGATGCGAGCAGCACAGTTCTGTAGCTTTTGGAGTTTCATGAGATGCTTATTGTTTAATCCAAAGAGGACACTATTACAATAATCCTTCCGGGATATAACTAGTCCCTGCACAAGCCTGTGTGCAAATTCCATTGTGATGTATTTTCACAATTTTCCAATAACTCTCAAATGGAAATGGCAGGTCTTACAAATAGCCTTCACTTGTGTGTCAAGAGACAGCTCATTGTCTATAAAAAACTGAGATCTTTTACACAGATAGAAGTCTGAATACCTGCTGAACATCTTTGATTTTAGCATTTTAGATGTCATTTACTGTTTCACATCAATGACACAGTCATCAACTGTCTGCAAATCAGTTGGTAGTGTAGAAAGAGAAATAGGCTTTATGACTTGCATGTCGTCTGCATAGAAGAATGGATCTACTCAAAAAGTCCTAATAACCAGAGGAAGTTGTCTGACATATATGAGAAACAACAGTGGACCAAACACTGACCCTTGCAGAACAGCGCATGTGTGATCAACTTGGTTAGGAGAATGTGATTCGATGATTATCGCTTGGGTTCGGTTAAATAGCTATGATGAAAACCACTTAAAAGCCATTCCTGTTATTCCAAAATGCTTCTGTAGTGTAGTTTGCCATGATCTACAGTGTCGAAGGCCGCACTGAGATCCAAAAGAACCGAATCTGCCATGCCACCAGAATTCAGAATTCAGAATTCGCCTAAGATCGTTCATTACACAAAGTAGTAAAGTCTCTGTAGAATGTGCTGGACGGTAGGCTGACTGATATGGGTTGAGAATTCAATCAGAAGATAAATGATTCATTAGCTGTTTTGTAGCAGCCCGCTCTATAACTTTTGAGATAAAGCTGACGTTAGTCTATTATTTTTCAGGACAGTCTCGTTTAGGCTAGGATTCTTGAGAAGAGGCATATTAACGGCTTTCTTCAGGCATTCTGGAAACACGCCTGTACAAAGGCGTTTGTTAACAATGTTAGTAATTGTGGGAAGTAACACCTCTTGATGCTCTGTCACCACCTGAGTGGGAACAGAATTTAGCTGACACGTGGTCTTGTTGGCAGATGTTATGATTGCCTCGACTTCACCCTCAGCCAATTTCTAAATTCGACAAGTGGAGTACCCTGGAAGGATGGTTTATCTACCATCGCTTCCTGTGTGTCTTGTGTATGAAGATATGATATGATCGCCTCAATCGTGTCAATGAAGAACTTTCTAAAGTCGTCCACTAACTTTTCGATGTCATTTGTTTGAGATGGGGTGTTATGAGTGTTTTCCCTTGCAACTTTTGAAGAAACTGGTGCAGTTGTTTTGGTTTATTTGAAGAACTGTTATCTTCTGCTTGTAGTATGATCTCTTAGAATTCGCTAGAACCTTTGATACATGATTCCTAAATGATCTCTACATCTGGCGATGTATTTCTAACTGCGATTTCTGCCATCTACGATCAGCCTTCCACTGACCACTATGAACATCCTCACAGTACCAGGAACAACCTGCTTTTAAAGTAATTGTTCTATAGCTATATTTCATATAGTTCATTCAGATTAACTAGGTGTATTTTGTTAATGGTGGCATAGTTTTCTGCTAAGATGGAGAGAAATGGGTGATTTTACTTATCAATAATCTTAGAATTAACATGCTCTACAATATCACATTATAAGACTCTTAAGTTCTTTAAAGAGACACAGAGTATGTTGATAGGATCACATATGTCAAATTTTGAAATCAATGTTTTTACATCGGGAACCACTAACTGTTACTGAAAATAACAAGTTAAAGGTCAATCAGTACATTAAAGCGAAAGTGGTCATTCAAAGTGGGGATTTTGATCGAAAAAACTTGACAATGTGGCTCGAGTGGCGCGCGCAAATTCGCCAAACGTAATTTTGAAACCTTGTCATAAGCTGACAGGAAGATATATTCGATTCTATAATCTTTATTAGGTATTGTAACTAATAGGTAGACTAATTGGATGCATAATTTCGAATTTTAAACGTATTTGAGATGTTTTCTTGATTTTTCCATAAAATCAAGCATTTTAGAGATATTATGCATAAATGGATATATTTGCAAGTCCAGTGATGAGATATGAACTTCAATCAGAATATTATATATTTTGTAGCTTATTGAAACCAAATAAGATTTTAAGAAAGATACTCTGTGTCACTTTAAGTCTTTTGTGTGCATACACATATCACTGGTTATGAAATGTAAGAAATAATATTAGTGGGTCTGCAAAACATCCTATATTTATGTATTTTAAGATGATTTCACATGATAATGTCCTTTGTATGAACGAATGATGTGTATAACACCATGTCCATGAGCCTGGTGGGGATAAATAAATCAACAATAGCCAGAAGACTTGGATATTCACGCCAGTGCATAACTATGTTGTTCCAAAGGTAGCATCAGACTGGCACAACAAGGGACAGACCTCGAAGCGGCAGACCTCGTGTGACAATACCCAAAGAAGACTGCACTTTGCATCTTCAGAATCGGTTTCTTCAGTGACAGCAACGGCACTCGTCTTGAGATTTGTCGACACACAGTAAGGAGACGATTACCTCATGCTGGTATCAGTGCCTACCGACCTCTTTTTGGGATGGGACTGACCCTTGAACATCGTCTTGCCAGAGTTCGATGGACAACGTATACAACACTGGCAGCAACGCGAATGGCAAAGGGTGCTGTTTACCGACGAAAGTAAGTTTAACCATGTCCATGCAGATGGGAAAATACGAGTATATTGTCGTGTACATGAAAGAGCAGCTCCTAATTGTGTTCAAGAGGTCCATCAACAAGGCGGAGGTGGTATCATGGTTTTGGGCGGAATTTTTAGGGACCAAAAGACACGTCTGGTGATCATACGTGGCAACATGAATGCACAACGCTATGTGGATGAAGTTCTGAGGCCAGTTGCTGTATCATTCCTACAGCAGCGACCAATTGGAATCCTTCTACAGTAGGATAATGTGCCTCACCATACAGCCAGGATCACGAAGGACTACCTAACGTCAATGCCAACGTATTGCCCTGGTCAGCACGTTCATCTGATCTGTCTCCCATAGAGTACCTGTGGGATGATCTTAGTAGAAGGTTAAGGAAAGTTGCTAGTGACAATTTATTTGCTATAGACGTTTGCCACAGATGGGCGAAAATGACTTTTTGGACCCTTGGCTGTCTTCAGAGACTCTAACTCCGAATTCCACTGTCAGAAATTGGATTTGTTGTCCTGATTTACTACATATGAATGCATTGAACATATTTCATGATATGAAACTATTCTTATCAAAAAGGGTGACAAGTTTCTTTTGATCTTCAGTGTACACGTCGCTTGGTACATGTAATTGGCAAACTTCAATTGAATTTCAACTTCCATTTATCTTCTGAACTGAAACTACAAGACAAAAAATGTACAGCACACTTTTACAAGTTAAAGCCTACTTCTTCTCAAGAGGATCTGTGTTACTAAAACTTTTAATCGCAGGATTACGTTTTTCAGAAATGTTTCTCAAAGTATATATCAAGTCACGGTTTTAATGCTGGTTGAAGTAGTAGCCTGTTTTCAAGTTCTTTGCAAATGCCCATATACAGACTAACATCAACACTGATATGTTTATAACCTTTTTAAAGTATATAGACTTTTGTACTGATATGAAAAACGTATAAAAGTATGAAGTTCTTTTGATGTTTGAAAATGTTCTATATACTCTGACATGTTCTTTATGTGGCCTATTATTTTTATTCCTTTCGATCCATTTCAAGTCCTATTTTGACAGGAGGTATTTTGTCATGAAAAGAAGTTTATTATTTTGTCAGATCCCATTCCACCACAATCCTCAGGTAATCTGAGGAAATCAATTGTTCTTTTTAGAAAATCTTTTCAAGGATAAAAATGAATTTTGTTAAACTGTAGTAGCATTTGATGTTATATACAAATATCTCTTTGTCGAACTTCTTTATGTTGTTGTTCACACACATCAATATTTTTTCGAGTATTATGCTACCTAAATTTTTTATTCTATCTGACAAAAATCACTATTACCACGAGTAAGAGTTTTGCTCTTAATGAAATTCATATCGATTATTACCCTAAAAAGTCTGTCATATCACCTTTACGAAACAAGTTTGAATATAGGTGTCCGAGTGAGAGTGAGTGTTGCACAAGTTTTGTA
Organism: Steromphala cineraria; assembly: GCA_916613615.1. Classification (NCBI taxonomy): domain Eukaryota; kingdom Metazoa; phylum Mollusca; class Gastropoda; order Trochida; family Trochidae; genus Steromphala; species Steromphala cineraria. The sequence goes on from OU744733.1 coordinate 19,560,560, forward strand.
AAAGTTGTAAAACACTTATTACTGATTCTATTCATTTTATTCTCGTGGATTATTAATAAAACAGGCCGTTTCCCTTGTGTGTTCCTGTAAGTGACGTCACGAAAAATGTATTTATGACATCACAAGCATAAACTATTAGAGCTTGCGCTACAACAACAGTTGCGGATCAAAAGTGATATGTGCTCATATTGTAAATATGCCCCTTTGAATTTTATCCCCTTTCATGAAAACTTTAAAATAGTTCTTTTGTATGGCCTTCAGCTGCCAATAAATACTTCAAAACAATCATCAGTATTCAAACAATGTTGTAAATTGATGTGGAATTGTAGCCCAGGGTAAATTCACAGGGTAGACAAAAGCATGTTTTAAACGTGAGAGATAAACAGAGAATATACTTTATTATGAATAAGGGATCAAAACCTAAGCATAAACACATTCAATATCACTTATATAAACATTCAACAATAAAAACAAACAATGATTTTGATTTACTAAACTCATGTCCAAAAGAAACGATACCATACACATTCCAAAATAACTCAATCCACTGCAGATTAATAAGACTAAAACATAGTAATATCATTTCTTCAGTAGTCAACTTAAGTCTACGCAAAATTTGGAAACATTATCTTTTCATGTTTGCGAGAAACATGCATTTGAAAAAATCATCGATCTGGAATCTCCTTAACTAGGCGAGATAGCAGAGAGAAATTGGACACTTTCGCTTGTTTTAAAACGTTCTAGTGCAGTGACGCGTCAACGAATTTATGTCAAATAAAGTGTATTATATCAACAACATTTTATTTCTGACATAAATTCAATACTTTATAAATTTTAAAGTGAAATGACAAAAGTTCTGTTCATAAAACAATTTGAAATTTCGATTTATGCACTCCATGTACATTTGAAAAGACACAAAATCAAAAGTATCTTTTCCTGAAGAATGAAAATGTGCATACCTTTTGACAAGATATATGCCTGTTAGACACACTTAAATTCGACTCTGTCAGATTATAGAATTTTGTTTCGGACGACTTTGAAAACTAGGTATCGTTTCTTTTGGACATGAGTTTATTCTCTCAGAAGTCGTACCTCAAGGCGGAATAGGCCTGAAATCTTTTTAAGGCTGAGGAATGTCGTTTTTATAGGGTGTCAGAAAATGTAAGTATCTTTCTGTCATATATTAGGGACTAAGATAATAATAGTTTCATTCAGTTTGTTAAAGGGCCAGTAGCATGTTATTAGGGTGATGTCAGGAAAATGAAAATAAATGGTTCCAATTAAAAGACAACGTTTTTAAACTAAATGAAGCAGAAATGAATTAAATATATAATGTAAAGTTGAGTCATGCGATTCCTTTTGCTTACACAAAATGAAAAAAGGTGGTCACACAAAAATGGCCGCCAACGGTTTTTATGTGAATCTTTGTGATTTGTTTTCTGACTATGGATGGTTGTTTTGTGTTATGAGATTTTTGATACGATCAAATAATACATTTAGCGTTAGCATGCAACTAATTGCTGCTGTCCCCTAAAAACACTTAGAAATATGTTTTTTTATGGTGTGATGGTGCTACACTCATAATATAATTGAAATAAAGTCTGAACCAAGAACAGGGATCAATTAGATTGATATGTTTTGGATGATGAATTTATGTATTACAAGGATCCCCTGTCTTAGCTTCCATTCTTGAAAATCACTTGGAAAATCATGAAACGATAGAATACTGACAGTTCATGTTGCCAGTTTCCATCTTTATTAATCAAAATCGAGAGATCAAGATGAATTGATATTAATATTGGATTCAACAGGGTGATGATAATAATTCATATACATATACATAAACGCCTTTTCCACGTCCTCAAAGTGGTAAATTATAACCCTGAAGGGGTGTACTTTGACAGTTACTACTAAGTGCTAATCTAGACCATCTGCGTCAGTTCATACAGTTTTCAAAGCAATTTAAAACCTTGGTGAACTGAGTACAGTGTGGATAAGTCTCTTGTCAAGGGACACCACCATTGATAAGACCCAAGTCACAAATTTTGGTGTCTCCACTGTGATTCAAACCCGAGTCTCTAGTGCGAAAAGCCAGCATACAAACCACTTCACCACTGTGCTCAAGTTAGCGGAATACATTCTAGTGTATTCTTAACTGCAGCTTGCCATTTAAAGAAGCTGTGCTAGTTTTTTTTATAGTTTGATATACACTTTCCAAACAGAAAATATGTATTCCTTTCTTAGATCATTTTCGATTCAATGTGATGATTATTCATTATCAACAAGACTGCAGGTGCAATGTTTATAATGATGCTTAAAAGCTTAGAAAGGACTATTTTTAGACGTTTGTGTGTTTCTTTCGTTAGGCTGAAATTTTCAATTTGTTTAATAATAATTTTGGTAGACAGCATTATGGTAGGAACTGATTACATCAAAGACCAAAAAACAAAATACCAGGATATATGGTTGCCCCATCTCATAACTGTCATAAGTTAACAGATTATGTTACTTAATCCCTCAGAGCAATTGGCAAATATTTTAATTGATAATGGTCATTTTTTAGTTAATTTATCTCAAGAGTGTTACCTTGATTACTATGCTATTGATGAATCGAGATGATAACCAAGTGATGCAAATAGTAACAAGGCCAGACTTCATGCATTATTCATGAAGAATCAATTGTTCAACATGGAACTGTTTGCTCTCGATAGGTTATCGTTACTTGTTTTTGTAGTCTGACTCCATAGAGAGGAAGGTTTGATGAAGAAGTTGAGAATATTTTTGAGCAATATTGCTTTCTCATCTTATATATCTTTTAAAAACATAATAAAACATTTTACAAATTTGTTTTTGTAAATATGAGAAGTGACGTTGACAAGATTTTCAAAATAAAATTTGAAAAAAGACTACCAAAGACATTATAACAATGTTCAAGTTAAGAGACAGTGCTGCCTTAAAGTTACGTTCAAAAGCATTATTATACTCCTGAACACTTCTAAAAAGTATTAGATATCACAATTTTCCCCTCAAGGATGAAATTTTTTGACCGACATGAGCAAGCCTTTGATGAGAGAGCAGTAAGAAAATGGTCAAACGTTTTTTACGCTTAGAGGGCAATGTAAACAACAGGACGATTGATTGATTGATTGGTTCTTTTCTATGAAGTCGTTTACAAGGAGGAGCAGGTTATGATATTGGCCTGAGGCTAGTAATTGATGTTCAGTCAACATCTGACGGCAGATAAGCCGTTACATGTACTTGCCATGATAGGGAATTTCATCCATGTGTAATAGCACTCAACTGAATGAAGAATGTTTCACATATTCTCACATGAACTTTTCTTCATTATTTAATTTGATGTCTTTAATTCAAACAAAGCTTTAAGAACATCACAATCTTTAATAAATGGAAATAAGTATGAACTTAATGTTGAATGGATGCTTTTTTATATTACGATCAAAAGACATATCAAATGGTAACACGAAACAGGTTGGGGCAACATGGTGCTACGCTTTATACTTCTCAGAGGTAAGTTATGTTAACTCCAAAAGTATAATTAACCCTTATTCTACACCTGGTGGGTTCGTCAGTATTGCTGCTGTAACATAATACATCATCACATGAAGTAATGTATGACAGGCATAGAGCAAAGATCAATTATGTTATTTCTAATGTTGCATTATTGATACAGAGACCAAGATACTCAGACATATCTGATGTCTGTTCTCAGTGTGCTTCCGATTTCTTGTCATTATTGACATCGGAAAATGGCGGGGAAAATCTAGGTGACTGGAATTCTGACACTTCTTGTCTTCATTTTCCATCTTCATTTCCGAGTTCTTAAACGTTTGACTTTGTGCTTTGGAAGTTATCTAGCTCTCACCATCTTTAAATCACAAATTCTATCATAAAAGCCATTAAAATTCACTGACTGAAAATGATATAATCTCGCCAATTTTTTCATATTGTTATTTTTTTCAAATGAAATTCATTTAAATACATGTATGACTGACTTTCATTATGTTACAACATCAATGAAGGTTTCTTTAAGCAAAAGTGGCACATGTAATTTTATAATTAAATTTGTTTAAACAAGAAGATGACGCATTACAGTTTTTCAAAAGAGTAATTCAATGTTGCCTTTTTTAAAGAGAACATACATTTTCCAACAAAAACTATATACAACATTTACATGAAAAAAATCCAAAATAAAAGCTTTTTAACAGTTGTTATCTATGCATGTTTAATATCACTTCAGTTATTTGATTGAAATGTTTTGAATATGTTTGATTTAGAACCTATTGCCACATATATATAATTATGTCTTCATATTTCACAAAAGCAGTATGATTTCTCATACAGTGACATAAATACATCTGTTAAAGTTATATAAACTATAATATAAAAAGTAAAAATGTCATTGGTAAGTCTCTTTCTATGACTCCATGTAACAAAAAACTTTGGTTAACATAAAAAACATACATGTATGTATTTTTTATGGACTTCACGTTGCTGTCGGTGTATTTTAGTCTTGGTTAATTCATTGAAATGCTACATGTAACAGCATAGCCAGATATCTGGCTTAATGAATAAGACGCAGTGGCGTGTCAGATGAACTTGTGATGTCAAGGAGTGCCCCGGCTGTGATGAAAAGCTGCTTGATTATCTGAAGTTGTTGGTGGCGAAGACAGAAGTTGTTTGTGGTGAATAATAATCTTAGTCTTGCGAATCATTAATAGGAATTTATGTCACCATGGCCTGATTGCCAATCTGTCTAGTCCGTTGTGTCATGAATAAGCACAATCCAATTGTTTTGTAATTTTGGTATGGATTAACAAATTGATGTGACTAGTTAAACCAGCTATTGAGTATCATTTTCCATCTAATTACAAGATAAGAATAATATTCAGTGTAAAAGAAAAACTAAAATAGTGACTCCAACTCAATAAAGACTTCACCCAATAGCCAATAGAATTATGGATCATTATTATTGGTGCTTTAATGTTTTACTTTTCTGACATCCATATCATAGTATTATCTTAATAAACATTTATTTGTATTTTCTTATTCAAATTATCATGAACTGCAAATGACTAACCTCTCCAACAACACACAGGATGAGCAAAAATAGCTTTCATTCCTTGAAAGTATGTCCACCATGCTTCAGTAAGCATGTTCAGATTGATCTCATGTCTGTAAAGTGATATTGAAGAACAAATTGATCTTAACAAGAAAAAAACATAAAAGGCAAAGTTGGAAGTAACCATATCATGCTAGGAAATATTGTGAAATGTAGGGGTGGGGGTATTTATTATTTTGTATCCGTAAAAGCCGACAATAATGAACTTAGCAAATGTAAACCTTAAAGGATATACAAAAAGTGAAAAATTCTATTAAAAAAACCCATAAAACAACATCAAAATTACAAAATCATAACTTTGTTATACACGGTTATTAATTTAATATTTAACTTCTCTTATTCCTTTATACAACATTCATGCTTATCCATTTGGAAATAAATGAACAGCTCGTTAATTACCTTTGGTATTTATTAATTTCGATGCATCTTGCAATTGATCTTTTTACATGGAATGTTATTTATTTGTCTTGCACTCTAGTATTATAAAGGGAGCTTTTCTTTTTTACATCAATCTTTTTATTTGAAAAATAAAATCACGATCTGGAAATCAATTGAACTAAATGTTTAGTTTCAGAATAGAACTGGAGATTTGAAGTATTGCATCTCTTGCAAGTTATTTTCTATGATAATGATTATCTGCTAAATCCCGTCACGTTGAATGAACTATGGTCTACCAATAGAAGCATTCCATCAGAGTGTTCCCTTTGAACATTATTATTCGTGTCAAATAGCTATTCGTTCGAATAACGTTAAAACCATTGTACCAAGATTCGCGGAGGCAATCTCAAGTAGACAACTTAAAGTTCCCTTTGAAGTTATTTTGTTGTTTGAGAATAATTTACTTGTGGCTGCTGTTTTGTGAAATGAAAAACATGGACTTGCACGCCAGCAAGAAGGAGTTATCACTTACTGAACAGAAAGCATGAAAAATGACAATAAACATTCAAATCCAAAATGCCTAAATTTAGTTTTTTAACTTCTGATGTTATTGTAAAGTGCATTTTGGAAAAAAATTGCAAGAACATAAGAATCACATGAATTGGTTATACACGTTACACAATTATAAATTGATTGTTATGGACAACGTTCATGGAAAATACACTTACAATCCATCAAATGTCATCAAAACATGACAAAAATCAATGGATCCCATCTTAAAAAAATCTACATTGTTCCTGTTTTTCAGCAATTCATACAAGATTTATACATATAACAGCAAAAACAAACATAAATCGCAAGATTTCTCTCAGACTTGACTCGTATAAGATTTAAATGTATCTTCAATACTCACATTTGCAAATAGAATGTTTGACACAGTATGTACGCTAAAAGTACTGTAAATGTTATCTATCTCTTCCACATTATTACTCAAAGTAGAATAACAACAAAATTGTTTTGTGAAACGTATTTCGGTGGTACGAATTGAACGAGAGCTCAAAACATGCAACACGTTTTCGATGAATGCAGAAAAATTTGTTGCCATACCCTATGTATCCATTCTTGTGACGTTAAAAGCTACTGACGCAAAGTCTGGTTTTGACCGTTTTGAGTCAGGGACTGCTGCAAAAGCAGTCTGATTAAAATCGACCGTGCTCCGAGGAATAAAATATAAACAATATTCTCTATCTGGGCTCGAAACATTCGGGATATCCTCTCCGTCTCGGTCTCTATCGCATGTTGCTGTCACCAGTTTAGCGCAGACAAACCCAGTCGTTAGCTATCCAATCACATCCTCGTTATTAAATAGCGTTTAGCGGTGATTATGTATAACGAATGGTACACTGGAGTTACCTGCCCCTAGTATGATATCAAAGCTTTTACTGCGCTCCTTTCGATTGGCTAGATGAGCTTGTGTCAGGAAATGCGGGTAATAGGGGTGCCTTCAGACTGTGAATGAGAGGAAAGCCGGACTGGGTGAGGTTCGTTAGAGATAATATTTGTACACTTTTACAGCATTTATAATTTGTCTTACAGTCTTCAACCCTGCGGTTGTAATAAGTAAATAGTTTCCTCTTCCCAGGAAGATGCCTTCCCCCAACTGAAACAATTTATTTGCTAACTACAAGTCCTCCGTCTTGTTTGCTATCTCATTTTTAATGGTGTGTGATATATTCCGAAACTGCAGATTCCAGTTTAAGTGAACTGTATTTACATGGGCGAAAAACAAAATTAAATCTTCTGCAATTTGAATTAATTGAATCCTTTATTCTGATTCAACTATGTATTGTTTCGTCGTACAAGCCACAATCTAAAGACATTGATGTTAGAGTTTTTTTTAAAGGATTAAGATCAACATCAGTGATAAGTGATTATGTAATTATAAGGATTGTTTTACATGTTTGAAAAATACAATAGAATAAGAGGTAACTGGCATCTAAAACATTGAGAGAGAGTAATTCTATCAAATAATTTAAATTAAAAACTAGCCAAAAGTCCATTGGATTATTTGTAAAAAAAAAAGTTTTTTGGGGGTAAAACGAGTTGATAATTTTGACTATTCACATTAACTTTGTTAAGAAATGATTAACCGTAATTTCAACACTATACATGTAATTCATATAAGAAATAACTGGGTAACTGGTTCGCTTGAAACTATTTTACGATAAACTTTGAATTATCAAATGGTGAAAGCAAATACATCCTAAGGTTTTTTTTATTTTTTAAATCCTTTTTTCGGAATATGCAATCACCATATCTATTCAATAAATTGAAGTGCGTTCATTTAGAACGTTTGTTCAAAATGTGCAGAGGAAATATGTGAATATATTCAACATAAAGATTGCACTTCAGAGAATTACATCGATCTATAATTTTGAGAATTTGGCAAACCAATATAGAATTTGAGTATTGGAAGTTCATTAAAGGCTTTCTTAATCAAGTGGTCATAAAAGGTGCTGAATACCTGACGAATACCTCCAAAGAAGATAAAAAGCTTCGTCTGTACATTGCCAAAGGCTGCTTAAAGATTCAATTGGGCTTGAAATCTTTTCGGGACCAATCAATTACATCTAAGAACTTGTATTTTGAAGTATTTTGTGTTTCTAAGGATTCTTGCATAAGCATCAATTGAGCTACTTCAAGTTTACTTTAGAATATCACACAAGGCTGTCATAGAAGATACAAACGAAAGACTACTCAAAGCCTTCAAAATCTGAAGTATTGGGCAATCAGAAAGGATTCGGCAACCCACTACAGTTAGATGCAATGGGAGTGTTTGATGTCTGGTTTCATGTTTGATTTTAATGTTTGATGATAACTGTAGTCAAATTAAAATCGGTTCTATTGTACTCCATGGTTCAGAGTAAACAAGTAATGCAAGAAGTAATTCCTTTAATCTCATGACTAACAAAATACCACCTTCTCCAGAAACGCAATGAACATATTAAAATCTTCATCGTTCCGTAAACCTCTAACAATCATGTGATATGCACACTCTGAAAACAGTTCGTAACCTATAACTCCAAATTTGGTCTGTATATATTATAATTGGTACTGTAGAAGTAAAAATTAAACAATTTGGTAAAATTTAAGTTCACTTTCACTTAAAAGTATTCTTTGGGTGATGATTAACTCTTGTTGTATCAGTTTGATAAAACAACATAAAAAAACCTCGAAAAATGTGTAATTGAAAATCTTACATATGATAAATAGCATTCAACGGAACTGTGTATTTTCCATAGCCTTTCAGTTTAGATGTCAAATATTTATATTATCTCTCAAGGAATAAATATTGTACTGATGTATATCACAAGAAACAAATGATCCTTACTGAATGGCTTAATGTTGTTTCTGACACAAAGAGATTTAGACAGTCACATTTCTGAGGCACTAGTTGTGCATTTAATATCAGTTTTAATTCTTGTCAAAGGAAAATCACGTTTAAGTCGAATCTTTCATTCTTCTTTTAACATTTTTTATTAACTTGTGATCGGCACTGTATTGTCATAGGTGATGAAGAATAAATCAACGTTTATGTACAATAATAGAATTGTCGATCAATTCCATATTCTTTGAAATTGAAACTGAGCAAAATTTTTATCACAATAAATTCTTAACTGAACTTTAAGTCAATCATTCATGCGAAATCTGAAGTAGGATTTTCATACGTTTTGAACTTCTTTAATTCTAGTTCAGTTTCTGTAGAATTTCTTTATTCAATAGATTGCCCAATTTTCATATCTAACGAAATTTCAGAATGCTTATATTATGGTTCTATTTAACAAAATCACCATCTCCATTAGAATGTTTTGCTGATTATCATGTTGTTAATGAATAACTATTGCATACGAAATGTTGAGATGTAAGATGTTGTCCAGTTTATATTAATATATGTCCGATTGAGATCATGAATGACTACTTGTTCATTGAGCAAATGTTTGTAAGCATATAAAAATACATTTTGCTAATACCTTTGTATCCTCTGTTATCATATACAAATTTCTCCTTGTCAATTGTCTGTACATTGTATGTTGCTGTGTACAATATTTAATTTGGCAAAGATGTTTATGCATAAGGATAGCTCAGACACTTTGGTTCTATCTATGTATGTCAATGAATGCTGTAGATGAATAACTATTTCATACACGATGATTCGAAGGTTTGCAAATAACATGACCAGAATTCATGCATTAATAATGATGCTGCAGTTAGTTGTCCAGCAAAGTTTTACATCAATTATTGTCGGACAGGGGCCATTGATGACTGTTTATTTATTAATCTAAATGTAATGAAATTTGTATTTTTGACTTAGACTAAATGTAACCCACAACTGTCGTTAACATGTAACAAAACATGTCCGTTTTATGTAGAACACATGATGTTTGGTTTATGTTTCAAATTATCCAATACAACATTATTTCTAGGCTTCTTGTATAATACATTAGCAACAGGGGCTTGTCTGATGAACTCATAAAGTCAATGGCTAGCCCGGCTTGACTCAAAAGCTACTTGATTATCTGAAGTTGTTTGTTGTTCTGTCTGGGGTGCTTTATTTGAATAATATTAGGGCAACTTAATGCACTAGACACATACGATGATGGCCACTGTGGTACATGTGTCAGAGGTATTTATAGATTGCATATCTCAGCAGTGATTTATTTGAAAAACATAATTGCATGTCAATGTCAAAACTAAAATACCAAGAATTTTTAGTTTTCACAGTCAGTTTAATATGAACTGTTTACACAATTCCCACTTTTTTGCAGTAGTACGCAGAGGTTAAAGTCTCTCTTTCCCAAAGGTTTTCTATCAGTCCATGATGTAAAACAATATAATTAAGATCTGATCTTAAAGCAATTGTCTGCAGTCTTTCATTTAATAATAAGCAGGGTAACAGTGTCATAAAAGCTTGAGAAAGAGACACAGGGGAAGAGTCTTTCTTCTTGCAGTGAAACATAAAGTTATAATGCAGGGGAATATATGGATGGCAACTTCTTGTATGCGATGTTTCGACACAGATTCAAGCTTGATAACGACACAAGTATCTGTGTTGTAAACGTCCCATACAATGAATAAATATGTTGTCACCCATATATCCGTCTGCATTATTGTCATTTCAACTTTTAAAATGCCTCTCAAAGAAGTTGAAAAATTGGTGTTTTAAAACAGAAATGACCGATATAGAAAATGATAAGCCTGTCCAGTTCTCGTTCTTTGAACTCGTTGTTCCTCCGCGTCCATGACATCTACTCGTTCAATACAAACGACCCAAATGCATACGTATGACGTTCTGTATATAGATAGTGCAACTAAGGTACATGTATAACAAGATGTGTTTGTGAAACACGAATGCCCCCGGATGCACATGTCAAGTATCAAAGACCTAGCTCCGACCAATCAAAAGTTATGACCAAGGTTAAAGTTTTTGTGGACAAACGGACAGACAGACGGACAGACAGACGGACGGACAGACGGACAGGTGAAAAACAATATACCCCCGGAATCTCCGATTCGGGGGCATAACAAACATTGGAAAAAACAAATCATCCTTGAAATCAAATACAGTAGAACTCAGATATAACGAACTCCAAGGGACCAGAGAATTCAGTTCGCTATATCCGGTGTTCGCTACTCACTAATGACGGCCATGCATAGGGCTTTTAACGGGCCTTAAATAGTGTTCACTGTATCCAATTGTTCGCTATATCCGAGTTTGCTATATCCGTGTTTTACTGTATAGTTAATTATTTGATCTCTTTCTTCTAGGTAAATCAATCTAACCTTATTTATCATTATTGTCAAGACAAAAATGTATGCGCAAGTTTCAGTCATTACATTATACAGTCGAACTTGTATTAGCGGCCACCTCTGTAGAGCGGCCACCTGCCTAAAATGGCCACCCTTATGTCCTCCCGATCGATTTTACGTTTTTATTTTAACTGTGTAGAGCGGCCACCTGCCTATAGCGGCCAGCGACCACCCTAACTATGTCCCGAGCGAAAATACAACTTGTCTGGAGCGGCCATTTGCAATCATGTGACTGTCACGTGACCGGGAAATACGCTTGATCGCTCACGGCCTTGTCACAGCCTTGTCGGTGTCAATCAGCGGGCGTGTGGTTGTAATTAATTAAATGAAATGCCATCTCACTCGATAACACAATAGGGTGAGTATGCAAGCTTGTTAGTTTGACAATTCATGGGACAATTCTTTTGTGTCATTGGAGCGTGGCAATGTAAATCGTTTCAATAAAGGTCAATGCAGGTTAGTTTTAATTCATTGTTCAATATGCCTCCCAAACATCGTAATGCATTAACTCTTGATCAAAAAGTGGATGTGATTGAGAAGTCGAATAGAGGAAACAGTGCAAGGAAAGTTGTTTAATTGTTCTTTTGATGATCTCCCATTGTGTGATCATGACATTCTTTTTAAAACAAGATGATTTATTTTTAATGATGTATTTGAAATATGCTCTTATTTTAAATAAAAATATGGTATAAGAATATTTGTTAGTTATCTTTGAGTAGGAGGTCACCCGAACCTCTCTAGAAAGACCACCTCCATATAAAGGCCACGTTTGGTCGTTCCCCTGGGTGGCCTTTATAGACAAGTTCGACTGTATAGTTTGAAGGATGATAGGCTGTTTGTCAATGATTGGACAAATGTTATAGTGATTTTGTTTATCTAATGACCTCGAACATTGACATGAAATATCCTCATTGTTTTATCGTCAATTGATTTTTTATCCAAACTTGATTTTTGTATTGATCACACAAAGTCAAGAACTGATTAGAAAAATGAAGATTCAAATTGGACGCCCTAATCAATAACTTCATATACATAATAGTTACATTGATTCTCTTGAAAGGATAGATTGCATTAGACAAACTTCCAAAAATGCTTGTCAGAATAAGGGTTTGTTCACACTATGAATAATTTCATTCCTAAAAAAATAGAGCCATTGGCTCTGTAGCTCATCAGGCTTCATTATCAATTATGCTTTATATATATTAGGGGTCACAGGACAACCAAAGCTACAATTCATAATCCTCATCAGTCAAGGAGTCTGTACACAAAGTTTCAGCTTTCTAGGCCTCATGGTTCTAGAGAAGATGAAAATAAGTTTTTAGGGCGTGGCCATGTGACCCTTATTAGGGGTCAAAGGACCACCAAAGCTACAATTTATAATCCTCACTAGTCAAGGAGTCTGTACACAAAGTTTCAGTTTTCTAGGCCTCATGGTTCTGGAGAAGAAGATGAAAAAGGTTTTTAGGGCGTGGCCCCTGTGACCCTTTTTAAGGATCACAGGGCCACCAAAGCTACAATTTATAATCCTCACTAGTCAAGGAGTCTGTACACAAAGATTTAGATTTCTAGGCCTCATGGTTCTGGAGAAGAAGATGAAAATAGGTTTTTAGGGCGTGGCCCCTGTAGTCCTTATTAGGGGTCACAGGGCCACCAAAGCTACAATTTATAATCCTCACTTGTCAAGGGGTCTGTACACAAAGTTTTAGATTTCTAGGCCTCATGGTTCTGGAGAAGAAGATGAAAATATTGTTTTAGGGAATGGCCCTTCTGGCCCTTATTAGGGGTCACAGGGCCACCAAAACTACAATTTTTAATCCTCCCTAGTCAAGGAGTCTGTACACAAAGTTTTAGATTTCTAGGCCTTATGGTTCTGGAGAAGAAGTCGAAATTCCACAAAATTTACGGACGGATGGACGGACGGACGGACGGACGGACGCCGGACACCATGCCATGCCATAAGCCCATCGGACCTTACAGGCCAGATGAGCTAAAAAGCTAATATTAAATCTACACTATGAATCAGAACATGCGACAACTTCATCCGCCAATTTTGAAATTTATATCTCGATCATTCTGAATTATACTGACATTCAAATCATACACGTAAGACAATAAGTGTTGCGGCTGTCTATTCAAATATTCTAATTTGTTAATGTTTTTTTGTCATTGTTCACCATATCGTTAAATCTTGTTTAAAACAGAGCTCGTTTATACATTTCAGGGTCAAAGGGGGCATTAACGAAACCTGCCACATCAGCCACACAAAAGAAAATACGAGTTGTAATGAATGTCTCAATATTTTTTTTAAAAAAATGAATTCATATGAACTGAGAAATAAGATTACTCCATGTTGAATAAGCAAAAGACCGAAAGAGGAAGCAGTGAAGTGTAAATACATAAAATCGAATACTTAACTATAGATGACACATGTGTAATAAAATAAAACAGAGAACAGAAATTACCCTCTTAAAATTCTCATTAGATGTTTCAGGCTAACATTCTCATTTCCACTTTGATGAGTATTACGTTATGCATGAACTGCCATATTAGAAGTTATGCGTTTGAGTTATTACTTTCCTTATTTTTAATTTGTATTTTATTAGACAATTAACTAGAACGAACAGCCATGATTTCATCTTAACTAAAGGTTTTCTATCATGCAAATTGATGAGAAACTATAAATTTTTTAAAAAGGTGTAATTTATCAAAGATCCCATTTGTGAAAGTTAAAAACCTAGATGGACCATATTCCATCACTTTATCAATGCAATACGGTCCATCTAGGTTTATTATGCATGTTGTTTCCGTGCGAAAAGGTAACTTTACCTGACAACCTATATGATTTCTCATAACCTTTTTGTATATCTGTATACCTTACCTCTTGCTCAGCGCGGGTGCGAAGCCATAGTTTCTTATACTTGTCCATCAATAAATTGACCAAATGTTGGGCACTTACCTGAAATAAACAAGAATGGTTGTTATTTAGTTATCTATATTAATTTTATTGCTTTCTTTCCTCAATGATGCGATATCTTTTCAAACTATAAAGTATTTCAAAACTATAAAATAGATACTTAACTTTTAAATAACCTTTTTACGTGGTTAATGGCTACAAAAAACTACTGACAACACAAATAGGCAGAACTTGTAAATTAGTTTCTTACTTGAGAGGGTTTAGAGGAAAGATAAAGGTATTTTTTCAAAATCTTTAAAGGTTACGTTGTAGATAGTTCAAGAACTGACATTTAGATGGCTTAGTGTTGTTCAGAGTTTCAGCGGAAAAGTTGGGACATATTAACAGAAAATCAGCATGATGTCAGAAAATGTTCAAGATACAAAAGCAACAGATGATAATAACAGACGAAAATACTACTTGTAAGGAAATTTGGTTACTGAATGAAGACTTATCTTAACCAAGAAATTAGTTTGAAGTTACAAATTTTACATAATGTAATGAAATGTGATATCGTTAATCAAAAGAAAAGTATTGAAGATTAACTTACATCTTTATAGCTTTAATGATTTATCTAACCCTCTTTTATTGGAAAACGATTCAACAAGCCTAAGACAAAAACGAGGCAATAATCTTAAATATTCAATTGATCTTTTTGATCATGTTCATGTTTTTATGTTTTAGATGAATGTCTTGACATATGATTTAAAAGAGTCTAGCGAGTTGGCAAGTTTGATTTCTGTTGGGAGTGGATTCCACAAATGGGCAGCTTCAAACTCAAGGGATCTTCTCCCTTGTGAAGCCAGTCTGAAGCGAGGAAAGCTCAGTAGATGCTGGGACTGAGATAGAAGGGCACGAGGAGGGATGTACACAGACAGAAGGGTGGATAGATAGTCTGAAGCTAGTCTATTTTAACACTTGTAAACAATGCATAAGATTTTAAAGTCTATGCGGTATTAAACTGGTAGCCAGTGAAGTAATTTAAGAGTTGGGGAAATATGGTAAAATTTGGACTTCAGATGTATGATGCGAGCAGCACAGTCCTGTAGCTTTTGGAGTTTCATGAGATGCTTATTGTTTAATCCAAAGAGGACACTATTGCAATAATCCTTCCGGGATATAACTAGTCCCTGCACAAGCCTGTGTGCAAATTCCATTGTGATGTATTTTCGCAATTTTCCAATAACTCTCAAATGGAAATGGCAGGTCTTACAAATAGCCTTCACTTGTGTGTCAAGAGACAGCTCATTGTCTATAAAAAACTGAGATCTTTTACACAGATAGAAGTCTGAATACCAGATGAACATCTTTGATTTTAGCATTTTAGATGTCATTTACATCACATCAATGACACAGTCATCAACTGTCTGCAAATCAGTTGGTAGTGTAGAAAGAGAAATAGGCTTTATGACTTGCGTGTCGTCTGCATAGAAGAATGGATCTACTCAAAAAGTCCTAATATCCAGAGGAAGTTGTTTGACATATATGAGAAACAACAGTGGACCAAACACTGACCCTTGCAGAACACTGCATGTGTGATCAACTTGGTTAGGAGAATGTGATTGGATGATTATCGCTTGCATTGGGTTCGGTTGAATAGCTATGATGAAAACCACTTAAAAGCCATTCCTGTTATTCCAAAATGCTTCCGTAGTGTAGTTTGCCATGATCTACAGTGTCGAAGGCCGCACTGAGATCCAAAAGAACCTAAACTGCCATGCCACCAGAAATCAGAATTCGTCTAAGATAGCTCATTACACAAAGTAGTAAAGTCTCTGTAGAATGTGCTGCACGGTAGGCTGACTGAAATTGGTTGAGAATTCAATCAGAAGATAAATGATTCATTAGCTGTTTTGTAGCAGCCCGCTCTATAACTTTTGAGAGAAAGCTGACGTTAGACACAAGTCTATTATTTTTCAGGACAGTCTCGTTGAGGCTAGAATTCTATTCACGACTTTCTTCAGGCATTCTGGAAACACGCCTGTACTAAGGCTTTTGTTAACAATGTAAGTAATGGTGGGAAGTAACACCTCTTGATGCTCTGTCACCACCTGCTTTCTAAATTTCGACAAGTGGAGTACCCTGGAAGGATGGTTCATCTACCATCGCTTCCTGTGTGTCTTGTGTTTGAAGATATGATATGATCGCCTCAGTCGTGTCAATGAAAAACTTTCTAAAGTCGTCCACTAACTTTTCGATGTCATTTGTTTGAGATGGGGTGTTATGAGTGTTTTTCCCTTGCAACTTTTGAAGAAACTGGTGCATTTGCTTTGGTTTATTTGAAGATCTGTTATCTTTTGCTTGTAGTATGATCTCTTAGAAATCGCTAGAACCTTTGATAGATGATTCCTAAATGATCTCTACATCTGGCGATGTATTTCTAACTGCGAATTCTGCCATCTACGCTCAGCCTTCCACCGAGCACGATGAACATCCTCACAGTACCAGGAACAACCTGCTTTTAAAGTAATTGTTCTATAGCTTTACTTCATATAGTTCATTCAGATTAACTAGGTGTATTTTGTTAATGGTGGCATAGTTTTCTGCTAAGATGGAGAGAAATGGGTGATTTTACTTATCAATAATCTTAGAATTAACATGCTCTACAATATCACATTATAAGACTCTTATGCTCTTTAAGTCTTTTGTGTGCATACACATATCACTGGTTATAAAACGTAAGAAATAATATTAGTGGGTCTGCAAAACATCCTATATTTATGTATATTTAGATGATTTCACATAATAATGTCCTTTGTATGAAATAATGATGTGTATAACACCATGTCCATGAGCCTGGTGGGGACAAATAAATCAACAATAACCAGAAGACTTGGATATTCACGCCAGTGCATAACTATGTTGTTCCAAAGGTAGCATCAGACTGGCACAACAAAGGACAGACCTCGAAGCGGCAGACCTCGGGTGACAACACGGAGAGAAGACCGCTTCCTTTGCACTTTGCATCTTCAGAATCGGTTTCTTCAGTGACAGCAACGGCACTCGGTCGTCAGATTCGTCGACACACAGTAAGGAGACGATTACCTCATGCTGGTATCAGTGCCTACCGACCTCTTTTTGGGATGGGACTGACCCTTGAACATCGTCTTGCCAGAGTTCGATGGGCACAACGTGTACGACACTGGCAGCAACGCGAATGGCAAAGGGTGCTGTTTACCGACGAAAGTAAGTTTAACCATGTCCATGCAGATGGGAAAGTACGAGTATATTGTCGTGTACATGAAAGAGCAGCTCCTTATTGTGTTCAAGAGGTCCATCAACAAGGGCGGAGGTGGTATCATGGTTTCGGGCGGAATTTTTGGGGACCAAAAGACACGTCTGGTGATCATACTTGGCAACATGAATGCACAACGCTATGTGGATGAAGTTCTGAGGCCAGTTGCTGTGTCATTCCTATAGCAGCGACCAATTGGAATCCTTATACAGCAGGACAATGCGCCTCACCATACAGCCAGGATCACTAAGGACTACCTAACGTCAATGCCAACGTATTGCCCTGGCCAGCACGTTCACCTGATCTGTCTCCCATAGAGTACCTGTGGGATGATCTTAGTAGAAGGTTAAGGAAAGTTGCTAGTGACAATTTATTTGCTATAGACGTTTGCCACAGATGGGCAAACATGACTTTTTGGACCCCTGGTTGTCTTCAGAGACTCTAACTCCGAATTCCACTGTCAGCAATTGGATATTTTGTCATGATTTACTACATATGAATGTATTGAACATATTTCATGATATGAAACTATTATTATCAAAAAGGGTGACAAGTTTCTTTTGTTCTTCAGTGTACACGTCGCTTGGTACATGTAATTGGCAAACTTCAATTGAATTTCAACTTCCATTTATCTTCTGAACTGAAACAACAAAACAAAAAATGTACAGCACACTTTTACAAGTTAAAGCCTACTTCTTCTCAAGAGGATCTGTGTTACTAAAACTTTTAATCGCAGGATTACGTTATTCAGAAATGTTTCTCAAAGTATTTATCAAGTCACGGTTTTAATGCTGGTTGAAGTAGTAGCCAGTTTTCAAGTTCTTTGCAAATGCCCATATACAGACTAACATCAACACTGATATGTTTATAACCTTTTTAAAGTATATAGACTTTTGTGCTGATATGAAAAACGTATAAAAGTATGAAGTTCTTTTGATGTTTGAAAATGTGCTATATACTCTGACATGTTCTCTATGTGGCCTATTATTGTTATTCCTTTCGATCCATTTCAAGTCCTATTTTGACAGGAGGTATTTTGTCATGAAAAGAAGTTTATTGTTTTGTCAGATCCCATTCCACCACAATCCTCAGGTAATCTGAGGAAATCAATTGTTCTTTTTAGAAAATCTTTTCAAGGATAAAAATGAATTTTGTTAAACTGTAGTAGCCTTTGATGTTATATACAAATATCTCTTTGTCGAACTTCTTTTATGTTGTTGTTCACACACATCAATATTTTTTAGATTATTATGCTACCTAAATTTTTTTATTCTCTCTGACAAAACACTATTACCACGAGTAAGAGTTTTGCTCTTAATGAAATTCATATCGATTATTACCCTAAAAAGTCTGTCATATCACCTTTACGGAACAAGTTTGAATATAGGTGTCCGAGTGAGAGTGAGTGTTCAAAAAAAATGTGCACAAGTTTCGTAAAAGTCTTAAGACACTTATTACTGATTCTATTCATTTTATTCTCGTGGATTATTAATAAAACAGGCCGTTTCCCTTGTGTGTTCCTGTAAGTGACGTTACGAAAAATGTATTTATGACATCACAAGCATAAACTATTAGAGCTCCCGCTACAACAACAGTTGCGGATCAAAAGTTATATGTGCTCATATTGTAAATATGCCCCTTTGAATTTTATCCCCTTTCATGAAAACTTAAAAATAGTTCTTTTGTATGGCCTTCAGCTGCCAATAAGTACTTCAAAACAATCATCAGTATTCAAACAATTTTGTAAATTGATGTGGAATTGTAGCCCAGGGTAAATTCCCGGGGTAGACAAAAGCATGTTTTAAACGTGAGAGATAAACAGAGAATATACTTTATTATGAATAAGGGATCAAAACCTAAGCTTAAACACATTCAATATCACTTAAATAAACATTCAACAACAAAAACAAACAATGATTTTGATTTACTATTCTCTCAGAAGTCGTTCCTCAAGGCGGAATAGGCCTGAAATCGTTTTAAGGCTGAGGAATGTCGTTTTTATAGGGTGTCAGAAAATGTAAGAAATCTTAGTATCTTTCTGTCATATATTAGGGACTAAGATTATAATGGTTTCATTCAGATTGTTAAAGGGCCAGTAGCATGTTATTAGGATGATGTCAGGAAAATGAAAATAAATGGTTCCAATTAAAAGACAACGTTTTTAAACTAAATGAAGCAGAAATGAATTAAATATATAATGTAAAGTTGAGCCATGCGATTCCTTTTGCTTACACAAAATAAAAAAAGGTGGTCACACAAAAATGGCCGCCAATGGTTTTTGTGTGAATCTTTGTGATTTGTTTTCTGACTATGGATGGTTGTTTTGTGTTATGAGATTTTTGATACGATCAAATAATACATTTAGCATTAACTTGCAACTAATTGCTGCTGTCCCCTAAAAACACGTAGAAATATGTTTTTTTATGATGTGATGGTGCTACACTCATACTATAATTGAAATAAAGTTTGAACCAAGAACAGGGATCAATTAGATTGATGTGTTTTTTTATGATGAATTTATGTATTACAAGGATCCCCTGTCTTAGCTTCCATTCTTGCCTCCGAGACATTGTCATATTTGCCAAATGAAATTCACTTGGAAAATCATGAAACGATGGAATACTGACAGTTCATGTTGCCAGTTTCAATCTTTATTAATCAAAATCGGGAGATCAAGATGAATTGATATTAATATTGGATTCAACAGGGTTATGATAATAATTAATATTCATATACATATACGCCTTTTCCACGTCCTCAAAGTGGTACATTATAACCCTGAAGGGGTGGACTTTTACAGTAACTAGTGCTTATCTCGACCATCTGCGTCAGTTCATACAGTTTTCAAACCAATTTAAAACCTGGGTGAACTGAGTACAGTGGTGATAAGTCTCTTGTCGAGGGACACCACCATGGATAAGACCCAAGTCACAATTTTTGGTGTCTCCACTGTGATTCAAACCCGAGTCTCTAGTGCGAAAAGCCAGCATACCAACCACTTCACCACTGTGCTCAAGTTAGCAGAATACATTTTAATGTATTCTTAACTGCAGCTTGCCATATAAAGAAGCTGTGCTAGTTTTTGTATAGTTTGATATACACTTTCCAAACAGAAAATATGTATTCCTTTCTTAGATCACTTTCGATTCAATGTGATGATTATTCATTATCAACAAGACTGCAGGTGCAATGTTAATAATGATGCTTAAAAGCTTAGAAAGGGCATATTTCTAGACGTTTGTGTGTTTCTTTTGTTAGGCTGAAATTTTCAATTTGTTTAATATTAATTTTGTAAAGACAGCATTATGGTAGGAACTGATTACATCAAAGACCAAAAAACAAAATACCAGGATATATGGTTGCCCCTTCTCATAACTGTCATAAGTTAACAGATTATATTGCTTAATCCCTCAGAGCAATTGGCAAATATTTTAATTGATAATGGTACTTTTTTAGTTAATTTATCTCAAGAGTGTTACCTTGATTACTATGCTATTGATGAATCGAGATGATAACCAGGTGATGCAAATAGTAACAAGGCCAGACTTCATGCATTATTCATGAAG
This sequence comes from Steromphala cineraria, assembly GCA_916613615.1. Lineage (NCBI taxonomy): Eukaryota > Metazoa > Mollusca > Gastropoda > Trochida > Trochidae > Steromphala > Steromphala cineraria. The sequence goes on from OU744733.1 coordinate 19,581,700, forward strand.
AATCAATTGTTCAACATGGTACTGTTTGCTCTCGATAGGTTATCGTTACTTGTTTTTGTAGTCTGACTCCATAGAGAGGAAGGTTTGATGAAGAAGTTGAGAATATGTTTGAGCAATATTGCTTTCTCATCTTATATATCTTTTAAAAACATAATATAACATTTTACAAACTTGTTTTTGTAAATATGACAAGTGACGTTGACAAGATTTTCAAAAAAGAATTGAAAAAAGACTAACAAAGACAATATAACAATGTTCAAGTTAAGAGACAGTGCTGCCTTAAAGTTACGTTCAAAAGCATTATTATACTCCTGAACACTTCTAAAATGTATAAGTATTAGATATCACAATTATCCCCTTTAGGATGAAATTTTTTGACCGACATGAGCAAGCCTTTGATGAGAGAGCAGTAAGAAAATGGTCAAACGTTTTTTACGCTTAGAGGGCAATGTAAACAACAGGACGATTGATTGATTGATTGGTTCTTTTCTATGAAGTCGTTTACAAGGAGGAGCAGGTTATGATATTGGCCTGAGGCTAGTAATTGATGTTCAGTCAACATCTGACGGCAGATAAGCTGTAACATGTACTTGCCATGATAGGGAATTCATCCATGTGTAATAGCACTCAAATGAATGAAGCATGTTTCACATATTCTCACATGAACTTTTCTTCATTATTTAATTTGATGTCTTTAATTCAAACAAAGCTTTAAGAACTTCACAATCTTTAATAGTTGGAATTAAGTATGAACTTAATGTTGAATGGATGCTTTTTTATATGACGATCAAAAGACATATCAAATGGTAACACGAAACAGGTTGGGGCAACATGGTGCTACGCTTTATACTTCTCAGAGGTAAGTTATGTTAACTCCAAAAGTATAATTAACCCTTATTCTACACCTGATGGGTTCGTCAGTAATGCTGCTGTAACATAATACATCATCACATGAAGTAATGTATGACAGGCATAGAGCAAAGATCAATTATGTTATTTCTAATGTTGCATTATTGATACAGAGACCAAGATACTCAGACATATCTGATGTCTGTTCTCAGTGTGCTTCCGATTTCTTGTCATTACTGACATCGGAAAATGGCGGGGGAAATCTAGGTGACTGGAATTCTGACACTTCTTGTCTTCATTTTCCATCTTCATTTCCGAGTTCTTAAACGTTTGACTTTGTGCTTTGGAAGTTATCTAGCTCTCACCATCTTTAAATCACAAATTCTATCATAAAAGCCATTAAAATTCACTGACTGAAAATGATATAATCTCGCCAACTTTTTCATATTGTTATTGTTTTCAAATGAAATTCATATCAAATACATGTATGACTGACTTTCATTATGTTACAACATAAATGAAGGTTTCTTTAAGCAAAAGTGGCACATGTAATTTTATAATTAAATTTGTTTAAACAAGAAGATGACGCATAACAGTTTTTCAAAAGAGTAATTCAATGTTGCCTTTTTTAAAGAGAACATACATTTTCCAACAAAAACTATATACAACATTTACATGAAAAAAATCCAAAATAAAAGCTTTTTAACAGTTGTTATCTATGCATGTTTAATATCACTTCAGTTATTTGATTGAAATGTTTTGAATATGTTTGATTTAGAACCTATTGCCACACATATATAATTATGTCTTCATATTTCACAAAAGCAGTATGATTTCTCATACAGTGACATAAATACATCTGTTAAAGTTATATAAACTATAATATAAAAAGTAAAAATGTCATTGGTAAGTCTCTTTCTATGACTCCATGTAACAGAAAACTTTGGTTTACATAAAAACATATGTATTTTTTATGGACTTCACGTTGCTGTCGGTGTATTTTAGTCTTGGTTAATTCATTGAAATGCTACATGTAACAGCATAGCCAGATTTCTGGCTTAATGAATAAGACGCAGTGGCGTGTCAGATGAACTTGTGATGTCAAGGAGCCCCCAGGCTGTGATGAAAAGCTGCTTGATTATCTGAAGTTGTTGGTGGCGAAGACAGAAGTTGTTTGTGGTGAATAATAATCTAAGTCTTGCGAATCATTAATAGGAATTTATGTCACAATGGCCTGATTGCCAATCTGTCTAGTCCGTTGTGTCATGAATAAGCACAATCCAATTGTTTTGTAATTTTGGTATGGATTAACAAATTGATGTGACTAGGTAAACCAGCTATTGAGCATCATTTTCCATCTAATTACAAGATAAGAATAATATTCAGTGTAAAAGAAAAACCAAAATAGTGACTCCAACTCAATAAAGACTTCACCCAATAGACAATAGAAATATATGGATCATTATTATTGGTGCTTTAATGTTTTACTTTTCTGACATCCGTATCATAGTATTATCTTAATAAACATTTATTTGTATTTTCTTATTCAAATAATCATGAACTGCAAATGACTAACCTCTCCAACAACAAACAGGATGAGCAAAAATAGCTTTCATTCCTTGAAAGTATGTCCACCATGCTTCAGTAAGCATGTTCAGATTGATCTCATGTCTGTAAAGTGATATTGAAGAACAAATTGATCTTAACAAGAAAAAAACATAAAAGGCAAAGTTGGAAGTAACCATATCATGCTAGGAAATATTGTGAATTGTAGGGGTGGGGTATTTATTGATTGAAACATATTTTATTGACAAAAGGTCAAATGGATTGGACAAAAGTGAAAACACTTACTGGGCCCTCTCCAATACAAAATGGATTAATATACATATGTTATAAAGATTTACAATTTTTCAAATGTTAACACAGGTTTTACAATTAAGGTTTGTGCAATTATGTACAGTGCAGCTTTGTAAAATATAATTGATTACAATGTGAATGATGATTCTATTTACACAACAGTAATACAATTTGACACAGGTATATACAACAAGAGAGATAACAATTTATAAATGGATAGTACCTGAAAGTGAACATTACTGGAATCTATTAGTTTTACTGATATACTCTGTACATATTTGAAGAGGAGGGTATTATCTTCCACGGTTAACCTATCATTGCCTTTCAAAATTGTTTCTAATGATGGAGTAACTCCGAGATCAAGGACTTTGGAGAATAACATTTATTATTTTGTATCCGTAAAAGCCGACAATAATGAACTTAGCAAATGTAAACCTTAAAAGATATACAAAAAGTGAAAAATTATATTAAAAAAACCCATAAAACAACATCAAAATTACAAAATCATAACTTTTTTATACACGGTTATTAATTTAATATTTAACTTCTCTTATTCCTTTATACAACATTCATGCTTGTCAATATCACGATCTGGAAATCAATTGAACTAAATGTTTAGTTTCAGAATAGAACTGAAGATTTGAAGTATTGCATCTCTTGAAAGTTATTTTCTATGATAATGATTATCTGCTAAATCCCGTCACGTTGAATGAACTATGGTCTACAAATAGAAGCATTCCATCAGAGTGTTCCCTTTGAACATTATTATTCGTGTCAAATAGTTATTTGTTCGAATAACGTTAAAACCATTGTACCAAGATTCCGGAGGCAATCTCAAGTAGACAACTAAAAGTTCCCTTTGAAGTTATTTTGTTGTTTGAGAATAATTCACTTGTGGCTGCTGTTTTGTGAAATGAAAAACATGGACTTGCACGCCAGCAAGAAGGAGTTATCACTTACTGAACTGAAAGCATGAAAAATTACAATAAACATTCAAATCCAAAATGCCTAAAGTTAGTTTTTTAACTTGTGATGTAAATATAACGCGCATCTTGGAAAAAAATTGCAAGAACATAAGAATCACATGAATTGGCTATACACGTTACACAGTTACAAATTGATTGTTATGGATAACAGTCATGGAAAAAACACTTACAATCCATCAAATGTCATCAAAACATGACAAAAATCAACGGATGCCAATCTACATTGTTCCTGTTTTTCAGCAATTCACACAAGATTTATACATATAACAGCAAAAACAAACATAAATCGCAAGATTTCTCTCAGACTTGACTCATATAAGATTTATATGTATCCTCAATACTCACATTTGCAAATAGAATGTTTGACACAGTATGTACGCTAAAAGTACTGTAAATGTTATCTATCTCTTCAACTTTATTACTCAAAGTAGAATTACTACAAAATTGTTTTGTGGAACGTATTTCGGTGGTACGAATTGAACGAGAGCTCAAAACATGCAACAAGTTTTCGATGAATGCAGAACAATTTGTTGCGATACCCTGTGTATCGATTCTTGTGACGCAAATTCTGGTTTTAACAGTTTTGAGTCAGGGACTGCTGCAAAAGCAGTCTGATTAAAATCGACCTTGCTCCGAGGAACAAAATATAAACAATATTGTCTCTATCTGGGCTCGAACCATTCGAGATATCCTCTCCGTCTCGGTCTGAATGCACCCATCTCTATCGCGTGTTGCTGTCACCAGTTTAGCGCAGACATACCCAGTCGTTAGCTATTCAATCACATCCTCGTTTTTAAATAGCGTTTCGCGGCGATTATGTATAACGAATGGTACACTGGAGTTACCTGCCCCTAGTATGATATCAAAGCTTTTACTGCGCTCCTTGCGATTGGCTAGATGAGCTTGTGTCAGGAAATGCGGGTAATAGGGGTGCCTTCAGACTGTGAATGAGAGGAAAGCCGGACTGGGTGAGGTTCGTTAGAGATAATATTTTTACACTTTTACAGCATTTATAATTTGTCTTACAGTCTTCAACCCTGCGGTTGTAATAAGTAAATAGTTTCCTCTTCCCAGGAAGATGCCTTCCCGAAACTGAAACAATTTATTTGCTAACTACAAGTCCTCCGTCTTGTTTGCTATCTCATTTTTAATGGCGTGGGATATATTCCGAAACTGCAGATTCCAGTTTAAGTGAACTGTATTTACATGGGCGAAAAACAAAATTAAATCTTCTGCCATTTGAATTAATGGAATCCTGATTCTGATTCAACTATGTATTGTTTAGTCGAACAAGCCACAATCTAAAGACATTGATGTTAGAGGTTTTTTTTAAAGGATTAAGATCAACATCAGTGATAAGTGATTATGTAATTATAAGGATTGTTTTACATGATTTGAAAAATACAATAGAATAACAGGAAACTGGCATCTAAAACATTGAGAGAGAGTAATTCTATCAAATAATTTAAATTAAAAACTAGCCAAAAGTCCATTGGATTATTTGTAAAAAAAATAGTTTTTTTGGGGTAAAACGAGTTGATAATTTTGACTATTAACATTAACTTTGTTTAGAAATGATTAACCGTAATTTCAACATTATACTACAATTCATATAAGAAATACTATTTGAAAGGATAACTGGTTCGCTTGAAACAATTTTACAATAAACTTTGAATTATCAAATGGTGATAGCAAATACATCCTAAGGTTTCTGATTTTTTAAATCCTTTTTTCGGAATATGCAATCACCATATCTATTCAATAAATTGAAGTGCGTTCATTTAGAACGTTTGTTCAAAATGTGCAGAGGAAATATGTGAATATATGCAACATAAAGATTGCACTTCAGAGAATAAGATCGAGCTGAAATTTGAGAATTTGGCAAACTGATATAAAATTCGGGTATTGGAAGTTCATTAAAGGCTTTCTTAATCAAGTGGTCATAAAAGGTGCTGAATACCGGTCGAATACCTCCAAAGAAGATAAAAAGCTTCGTCTGTACATTGCCAAAGGCTGCTTAAAGATTCAATTGGGCTTTAAATCTTTTCGGGACCAATCAATTACATCTAAGAACTTGTATTTTGAAGTATTTTGTGTGTCTAAGGATTCTTGCATAAGCATCAATTGAGCTACTTCAAGTTTACTTTAGAATATCACACAAGGCTGTCATAGAAGATACAAACGAAAGACTACTCAAAGCCTTCAAAATCTGAAGTATTGGGCAATCAGAAAGGATTCGGCAACCCACTACAGTTAGATGCAATGGGAGTGTTTGATGTCTGGTTTCATGTTTGATTTCAATGTTTGATGATAACTGTAGTCGAATTAAAATCGGTTCTATTGTACTCCATGGTTCAGAGTAAACAAGTAATTCAAGAAGTAATTCCTTTAAGCTTATTACTAACAAAATACCAACATCTTCAGAAACGCAATAAACATATTAAAATCTTCATCTTTCCGTAAACCTCTGACAATCATGTGATATGCACACTCTGAAAACAGTTCGTAACCTATAACTCCAAATTTGGTCTGTATATATTATAATTGGTACCGTAGAAGTAAAAATTAAACAATTTGGTAAAATTTAAGTTCACTTTCACTTAAAAGTATTCTTTGGGTGATGATTAACTCTTGTTGTATCAGTTTGATAAAACAACATAAAAAAACCTCGAAAAGTGTAATTGAAAATCTTACATATGATAAATATTATTCAACGGAAGTGTGTATTTTCCATAGCCTTTCAGTTTAGATGTCAAATATTTATATTAACTCTCAAGGAAGAAATACTGTAGTGATGTCTATCACAAGTAACAAATGATCCTTACTTAAGGGCTTAATGTTGTTTCTGACACAAAGAGATTTACACAGTCACATTACTGAGGCACTAGTTGTGCATTTAATTCTTGTCAAAGGAGAATCACGTTTAAGTCGAATATTTCATTCTTCTTTTAACATTTTTGATTAACTTGTGATCGGCACTGTATTGTCATAGGTGATGAAGAATAAATCAACGTGTATGTACAATAATAGAATTGTCGACCAATTCCATATTCTTTTAAATTTAAACAGAGCAATATTTCTATCACAATAAATTCTTAAATGAACTTTAAGTCAATCATTCATGCGAAATCTGAAGTAGGATTTTCATACGTTTTGAACTTCTTTAATTCTAGTTCAGTTTCTGTAGAATTTCTTTATTCAATAAATTGCCCAATTTTCATATCTAACGAAATTTCAGAATGCTTATATTATGGTTCTATTTAACAAAATCACCATCTCCATTAGAATGTTTTGCTGATTATCATGTTGTTAATGAATAACTATTGCATACGGAATGTTGAGATGTAAGATGTTGTCCAGTTTATATCAATAGGTGTCCGATTGGGTTCATGAATGACTACTTGTTCATTGAGCAAATGTTTGTAAGCATATACAAATACATTTTGCTAATACTTTAGTATTCTCTGTTATCATATACAAATCTCTCCTTGTCAATTGTCTGTACATTGTATGTTGCTGTGTACAATATTTAATTTGGCAAAGATGTTTATGCATAAGGATAGCTCAGACACTTTGGTTCTATCTATGTATGTCAATGAATGCTGTAGATGAATAACTATTTCATACAAGATGATTCGAAGGTTTGCAAATAACATGACAAGAATTCATGCATTAATAATGATGCTGCAGTTTGTTGTCCAACAAAGTTTTCCATCAATTATTGTCGGACAGGGGTCATTGATGACTGTTTATTTATTCATCTAAATGTAATGAAATTTGTATTTTTGACTTAGACTAAATGTAACCCACAACTGTCGTTAACATCTAACAAAACATGTCCGTTCTATGTAGAACACATGATGTTTGGTTTATGTTTCAAATTATCCAATACAACATTATTTCTAGGCTTCTTGTATAATACATTAGCAACAGGGGCTTGTCTGATGAACTCATAAAGTCAATGGCTAGTCCGGCTTGACTCAAAAGCTACTTGATTATCTGAAGTTGTTTGTTGTTATGTCTAGGGGTGCTTTATTTGAATAATATTAGGGCAATTTAATGCACTAGACACAGACGATGATGGCCACTGTGGTACATGTGTCAGAGGTAATTATAGATTGCATATCTCAGCAGTGATTTATTTGAAAAACATAATTGCATGTCAATGTCAAAACTAAAATACCAAGAAATTTTTAGTTTTCACAGTCAGTTTAATATGAACTGTTGATACAATTCCCACTTTTATGCAGTAGTACGCAGAGGTTAAAGTCTCTCTTTCCTAAAGGTTTTCTATCAGTCCATGATGTTAAACAATATAATTAAGATCTGATATTAAAGCAATTGTCTGCAGTCTTTCATTAAATAATAAGCAGGGTAAAAGTGTCATAAAAGCTTGAGAAAGAGACACAGGGGAAGAGTCTTTCTTCTTGCAGTGAAACAAAAAGTTATAATGCAGAGGAATATATGGATGGCAACTTTTTGTATGCGACGTTTCGATACAGATTCAAGCTTGAGAACGACACAAGTATCTGTGTTGAAACGTCGCATACAATGATGTTGTACCATATATTCGTCTGCATTATTGTCATTTCAACTTCTAAAATGCCTCTCAAAGGAGTTGAAAAATAGGTGTTTTAAAACAGAAATGACCGATATAGAAAATGATAAGCCTGTCCAGTTTTGAAAATTATTATGTAAGTCATACTGTATTTTTCTCTTGGAGACTACCTAATGATTTATTAAGTTTTTGGAGGTATATGTATGGTTAAGTATGATCCCATATTAACTGACACTAGATATGTGCATAGATAGTGCAACTAAGGTACATGTATAAAAAACTTTGGAAAAAACTAATCATCCTTGAAATCAAATACAGTAGAACTCAGATATAACAAACTCCAAGGGACCAGAGAATTCAGTTCGCTATATCCGGTGTTCGCTACTCACTAATGACGACCATGCATAGGGCTTTTGACGGGTCTTAAATAGTGTTCACTATATCCAATTGTTCGCTATATCCGAGTTTGCTGTACCCGTGTTTTACTGTATAGTTAGTTATATGATCTCTTTCATCTAGGTAAATTAATCTAACCTAATTTATCATTATTGTCAAGGACACAAATGTATGCGCAAGTTTCAGTCATTACATTATACATGTATAGTTTAAAGGATGATAAGCTGCTTGTCAATGATTTGACATATGATATAGTGATTTTGTTTATCTAATGACCTCGAACATTGACATGAAATATCCTCTACTTCAAAAACACAATGATTGAAATCCTGCTCATTGTTTTATCGTCAATTGATTTTTTATCCAAACTTGATTTTTGTATTGATCACACAAAGTCAAGAAACTGATTAGAAAAATGAAGATTCAAATTGGACGCCCTATTCACTAACTTCATATACATAATAGTTACATTGATTCTCTTGAAAGCATAAATTGCATTAGACAAACTTCCAAAAATGCTTGCCAGAATAAGGGTTTGTTCTAACTATGAATAATTTCATTCCTAAAAAAAGCTAATATTAAATCTACACTATGAATCAGAACATGCGACAACTTCATACGCCAATTTTGAAATTTATATCTCGTTCATTCTGAATTATACTGACATTCAAATCATACACGTAAGACAATAAGTGTTGCGGCTGTTTCTATTCAAATATTCTAATTTGTTAATGTTTTTTTGTCATTGTTCACCATATCGTTAAATCTTGTTTAAAACAGAGCTCGTTTATACATTTCAGGGTCAAAGGGGGCATTAACGAAACCTGCCACATCAGTACGAGTTGTAATGACTGTCTCAATAGTTAAAAAAAAAATGAATTCATATGAACTGAGAAATAAGATTACTCCATGTTGAATAAGCAAAAGACCCAAAGAGGAAGCAGTGAAGTGAAAACAAATAAAATATAATACTTAACTACAGATGACACATGTGTAATAAAATAAAACAGAGAACAGAAATTACCCTCTTAAAATTCTCATTAGATGTTTCAGGCTGACATTCTCATTTCCACTTTGATGAGTAATACGTTATGCATGAGCTGGCATATTAGAAGTTATGCGTTTGGGTTATTACTTTCCTTATTTTTAATTTGTATTTTAATAGACACTTAACTAGAAAGAACAGCCATGATTTCATCTTAACTAATAGGTTTTCTATCATGCAAATTGATGAGAAACTATAAAATTGTTTAAAAGGTGTAATTTATCAAAATCCATTTGTGAAAGTTTAAAACCTAGATGGACCATATTGCATCAATACGGTCCATCTAGGTGTATTATACATGTTGTTTCCGTGCGAAAAGGTAACTTTAACTGACAACCTATATGATTTCGCATAACCTTTTTGTATATCTGTATATCTTATCTCTTGCTCAGCGCGGGTGCGAAGCCATAGTTTCTTATACTTTTCCATCAATAAATTGACCAAATGTTGGGCACTTACCTGAAATAAACAAGAATGGTTGTTATTTAGTTATATATATTAATGTTATTGCTTTCTGTCCTCAATGATGCGATATATTTTCAAACTATATAGTATTTCAAAACTATAAAATAGATACTTAACTTTTAAATAACCTATTTACGTGGTAAATGGCTACAAAAAACTACTGACAACACAAATAGGCAGAACTTGTAAATTAGTTTCTTACTTGAGAGGGTTTAGAGGAAATATAAAGGTATTTTTAAAAGGTTTTAAAGGTTATGTTGTAGATATTTCAAGAACTGACATTTAGATGGCTTAGTGTTGTTCAGAATTTCAGCGGACAAGTTGGGACATATAAACAGAAAATCAGCATGATGTCAGAAAATGTTCAAGATACAAAAGCAACAGATGATATTAACAGACGAAAATACTACTTGTAAGGAAATTTGGTTACTGAATAAAGACTTATCTTAACCAAGAAATTAGTTTACAAATTAAGTTACAAATTTTACATATTGTGATATCATAAATCAGAAGAAAAGTATTGAAGATTAACATACATCTTTATAGCTTTAATGATTTATCTAACCCTCTTTTATTGGAAAACGATTCAACAAGCCTAAGACAAAAACGAGGCAGTAATCTCAAATATTCAATTGATCTTTTTGATCATGTTCATGTTTTCATGTTTTAGATGAATGTCTTGACATATGATTTAAAAGAGTCTAGCGAGTTGGCAAGTTTGATTTCTGTTGGGAGTGGATTCCACAGATGGGCAGCTGCAAACTCAAGGGATCTTCTCCCTTGTGAAGCCAGTCTGAAGCGAGGAACGCTCAGTAGATGCTGGGACTGAGATAGAAGGGCACGAGAAGGATGTACACAGACAGAAGGGTGGATAGATAGTCTGAAGCTAGTCTATTTAAACACTTGTAAACAATGCATAAGATTTTAAAGTCTATGCGGTATTAAACTGGTAGCCAGTGAAGTAATTTAAGAGTTGGTGAAATATGATAAAATTTTGACTTCAGATGTATGATGCGAGCAGCTTTTGGAGTTTCATGAGTTGGTTATTGTTTAATCCAAAGAGGACACTATTACAATAATCCATCCGGGATATAACTAGTCCCTGCACAAGCCTGTGTGCAAATTCCATTGTGATGTATTTTCGCAATTTTCCAATAACTCTCAAATGGAAATGGCAGGTCTTACACTTGTGCGTCAAGAGACAGCTCATTGTCTATAAAAAACTGAGATCTTTTACACAGGTAGAAGTCTGAATAACAGCTGAACATCTTTGATTTTAGCATTTTAGATGTCATCTACTGTTTTACATCAATGACATAGTCATCGACTGTCTGCTTTATGACTTGCGTGTTGTCTGCATAGAAGAATGGATCTACTCAAAAAGTCCTAATAACCATAGGAAGTTGTTTGACATATATGAGAAACAACAGTGGACCAAACACTGACCCTTGCAGAACACCGCATGTGTGATCAACTTGGTTAGGAGAATGTGATTGGATGATAACCGCTTGGGTTCGGATGAATAGCTATGATGAAAACCACTTAAAAGCCATTCCTGTTATTCCAAAATGCTTCTGTAGTGTAGTCTGCCATGATCTACAGTGTCGAAGGCCGCACTGAGACCCAAAAGAACCGAAACTGCCATGCCACCAGAAATCAGAATTCGTCTAAGATCGCTCATTACACAAAGTAGTAAAGTCTCTGTAGAATGTGCTGGACGGTAGGCTGACTGAAATGGGTTGAGAATTCAATCAGAAGATAAATGATTCATTAGCTGTTTTGTAGCAGCCCGCTCTATAACTTTTGACAGAAAGCTCACGTGAGACACTAGTCTATTATTTTTCAGGACACTTTCGTTGAGGCTAGGATTCTTGAGAAGAGGCCTATTAACAGCTTTCTTCAGGCATTCTGGAAACACGCCTGTACTAAGGCTTTTGTTAGCAATGTGAGTAATTGTGGGAAGTAACACCTCTTGATGCTCTGTCACCACCTGAGTGGGAACAGAATTTAGCTGACACGTGGTCTTGTTGGCAGATGTTATGATTGCCTCGACTTCACCCTCAGTCAATTTCTAAATTCGACAAGTGGAGTACCCTGGAAGGATGGTTCATCTACCATCGCTTCCTGTGTGTCTTGTGTTTGAAGATATGATATGATCGCCTCAGTCGTGTCAATGAAAAACTTTCTAAAGTCGTCCACTAACTTTTCGATGTCATTTGTTTGAGATGGGGTGTTATGAGTGTTTTTCCTTTGCAACTTTTGAAGAAACTGGTGCAGTTGTTTTGGTTTATTTGAAGATCTGTTATCTTCTGCTTGTAGTATGATCTCTTAGAATTCGCTAAAACCTTTGATACATGATTCCTAAATGATCTCTACATCTGGTGATGTATTTCTAACTGCGATTTCTGCCATCTACGCTCAGCCTTCTACCGAGCACGATGAACATCCTCACTGTACCAGGAACAACCTGCTTTTAAAGTAATTGTTCTATAGCTATATTTCATATAGTTCATTCAGATTAACTAGGTGTATTTTGTTAATGGTGCATAGTTTTCTGCTAAGAAATGGGAGATTTTACTTATCAATAATCTTAGAATTAACATGCTCTACAATATCACATTATAAGACTCTTAAGCTCTTTAAATCTTTTGTGTGCATACACATATCAATGGTTATAAAACGTAAAAAATAATATTAGTGGGTCTGCAAAACATCCTATATTTATGTATATTTAGATGATTTCACATGATAATGTCCTTTGTATGAAAGAATGATGTGTATAACACCATGTCCATGAGCCTTGTGGGGACAAATAAATCAACAATAGCCAGAAGACTTGGATATTCACGCCAGTGCATAACTATGTTGTTCCAAAGGTAGCATCAGACTGGCACAACAAGGGACAGACCTCGAAGCGGCAGACCTTGTGTGACAACACCCAGAGAAGACCGCTTCCTTCGCACTTTGCATCTTCAGAATCGGTTTCTTCAGTGACAGCAACGTCACTCGTCGTGAGATTTGTCGACAAACAGTAAGGAGACGATTACCTCATGCTGGTATCAGTGCCTACCGACCTCTTTTTGGGATGGGACTGACCCTTGAACATCGTCTTGCCAGAGTTCGATGGGCACAACGTGTACGACACTGGCAGCAACGCGAATGGCAAAGGGTGCTGTTTACCGAAGAGGGTAAGTTTAACCATGTCCATGCAGATGGGAGAGTACAAGTATATTGTCGTGTACATGAAAGAGCAGCTCCTTATTGTGTTCAAGAGGTCCATCAACAAGGGCGGAGGTGGTATCATGGTTTCGGGCGGAATTTTTGGGGACCAAAAGACACGTCTGGTGATCATACGTGGCAACATGAATGCACAACGCTATGTGGATGAAGTTCTGAGGCCAGTTGCTGTGTCATTCCTACAGCAGCGCCCAATTGGAATCCTTCTACAGCAGGACAATGCGCCTCACCATACAGCCAGGATCACTAAGGACTACCTAACGTCAATGCCAACGTATTGCCCTGGCCAGCACGTTCACCTGATCTGTCTCCCATAGAGTACCTGTGGGATGACCCCTGGTTGTCTTCAGAGACTCTAACTCCGAATTCCACTGTCAGAAATTGGATTTTTTGTCATGATTTACTACATATGAATGCATTAAACATATTCCATGATATGAAACTATTATTATCAAAAAGGGTGACAAGTTTCTTTTGATCTTCAGTGTACACGTCGCTTGGTACATGTAATTGGCAAACTTCAATTGAATTTCAACTTCCATTTATCTTCTGAACTGAAACTACAAGACAAAAAATGTACAGCACACTTTTACAAGTTAAAGCCTACTTCTTCTCAAGAGGATCTGTGTTACTAAAACTTTTAATCGCAGGATTACGTTTTTCAGAAATGTTTCTCAAAGTATTTATCAAGTCACGGTTTTAATGCTGGTTGAAGTAGTAGCCTTTTTCAAGTTCTTTGCAAATGCCCATATACAGACTAACATCAACACTGATATGTTTATAACCTTTTTAAGGTATATAGACTTTTGTGCTGATATGAACAACGTATAAAAGTATGAAGTTCTTTTGATGTTTGACAATGTGCTATATACTCTGACATGTTCTTTATGTGGCCTATTATTTTTATGCCTTCCGATCCATTTCAAGTCCTGTTTTGACAGGAGGTATTTTGTCATGAAAAGAAGTTGATTGTTTTGTCAGATCCCATTCCACCATAATCCTCAGGTAATCTGAGGGAATCAATTGTTATTTTCAGAAAATCGTTTCAAGAATAAAAAAATAATTTTGTTAAACTGTAGTAGCCTTTGATGTCACATACAAATATCTCTTTGTTGAACTTCTTTATGTTGTTGTTCACACAGATCAATTTTCTGGAGATGTTTATGCATGAGGGTAACCTAAATTTTTCGGTTCTATCTAACAAAAAACAGTATTACCACGAGTAACAGTTTTGCACTTAATGAAATTCATAACGATTATTAGTCTAAGAAGTGTGTCATATCACTTTTACGAAACAAGTTTGAATATAGGTGTCCGAGTGAGAGTGAGTGTTCAAAAAAAAAATTGCACAAGTTCCGTAAAGCTCGTAAGACACACTTCCGAGGGTAACTTTTTCTATTCATTTTATTCTCGTTGATTATTAAGAAAACAGGCCACTTCCTTTGCGTCTGCCTGTTATAAGGGACGTCACGAACAATGTTTTATGACATCACAGGCATAAAATATTAGAGCTCGTACTACAACAATCTTTGCGGATCAAAAGTGATATGTGATCATATTGTAAATATGCCCCTTTGAATTTTATCCCCCTTCATGAAAACTTAAAAATAGTTCTTTTGTATTGCCTTCAGCTGCCAATAAGCACTTTAATACAATCATCAATGTTCAAACAATTTTGGAAGTTGAAGTGGAATTGTAGCCCAGGGTAAATTCCCGGTGAAGACAAAAGCATGTTTGAAACATGAGAGATAAGCAGAGAATAAACTTTATTATGAATAAGGGGTCAAAACCCATAGGCCTGAAATCGTTTTAAGGATGAGGAATGTCGTTTTTATAGGGCGTCAGATAATGTAAGTATCTTTCTGTCATTTATTAGGGACTAAGATGATAATGGTACCATTCAGTTTGTTAATGGGCCAGTAGCATGTTATTAGGGTGATATCAGGAAAATGAAAATAAATGGTTCTAATTAAAAGACACTTTTTAAACTAAATTAAGCTGAAATGAATTAAACATATAATGTAAAGTTAAGCCATGCGATTCCTTTTCGCACACATATTAAAGGAGGTGTTCACACAAAAATGGCCGCCAATGGACTTTATGTGAATCTTTGTGATTTGTTCTCTGACTATGGCTAGTTGGTTTATGTTATGAGATATTTGACACGATCAAAATAATACATTTAGCGTTAACATACAATTATTCAGTGGAAAATTTGCTGCTGCCCCTTAAAAACACTTAGAAATATGTATTGTTATGGTGTGATGTTGCTACACTCATAATTTAATTGAAACAAAGATCAATTAGATTGATGTGTTTTTGATGATGCATTATGTATTACAAGAATACCTTATGGGATACAAGGATGTCTAAGCTTCCATTCTTGCTTCCGACATATTGTCATATTTGCCATCAGAAAATCACTAGGAAAATTATGAAACAACAGAATACTGACAGTTCATGTTACCAGTTTCCATCTTTATCAATCGAAATCAGGAGATCAAGAATTAATATTAATATTGGACTCAACAGGGTTATAGTAATAATGATATACATATTTATATGGCGCCTTTTCCACGTTTTTAGATATGCTCAAAGCGCTACATTATAACCCTGTAGGAGTGTACTTTTACAGTTGCTACTAAGTGCTAATCGAATTTTATATGGACTTAACATTGCTATCGGTGTATTTTAGTCTTGGTTTATTCATTAAAATGCTACATGTAACAGAATAGCCAGACTTCTTGCATAAAACATAAGACACAGTGGCCTGTCAGATGAACTTGTGATGTCAAGGAGTGCCCCGGCTGTGATGAAAAGCTGCTTGATTATCTAAAGTTGTTTGTGGCGAAGACAAAAGTTGTTTGTGGTGAATAATAATCACAAAGTTTACGTGTCATTCATAGAGATTTATGTCACCTTGACCCGATTGTAAATCTGTTGTGTTAAGAATAAGCAAAATCCAAATATTTCATAGAAATTTGGGTGTATATATTAAAAAACTGATGTGACTGCTTTAACCGTCCTTTTGATCACCATTTCCCATCTAATCACAAGATAAGAATACTATTCAGTGTAAAAGAAAAGACAATATAGTGACTCCTACTCAATAAAGACTTCATCAGTCCGTTTAATAGGGTTTGTTTAAAAGGGAAACCAAATTTAGAGGGGCAGTAGCACGTTTTATGAAAATGTTATATTTTCAATGTTTCACTAATAATTGTACTTTAATGCTCAATGTATATTCTTTTGAAAGTGTCAAAAAATTATCATTACACAAAGCAGAACAAATTAAAAAGATTCACATTCATTCCACTGGCGGCCATTTTTGTGTGAACAGTTTTACTGCATTTTGTGTATGAAAAAGGAATCGCATAGTTGAACTGTACATTATATATTTGATTTATTGCTGCTTCATTAAGCTTAAGTACATTGTCTTTTTATTTGGAACCATTTATTCTTGACATCACATTACATTCCCCCTAAAAACGTGCTTAAGCCTCTTTAAATGTTAGGTAATTTCGGTTTAACATTTTATTACATATCAAGGATTCAGAAACCATTAATAGAACAATAAGTGACTAAATTCTAATCATAGTAAACACAACTATAATATTATGCCAATAGCGATATGGATCACGTATCAAAACTTAATGAAATTTCCTCAAGTTATTTTAATATTGAATAAGACTTAATGGAACCAACAACTGTCGGTTAACAAAAATACCCGTTCTATGTAGAAAACATGTTAGCAAATAAGCTAAAGCAGCATACTGGTGTTTGGTTTGTGTTTCGAAGTGTTCAAGACAACATCATTGGTAGGCTTCTTACATAATACAATAGCAATGGGGGTTAGTCTGATGAGCTCATAACGTCAATGGCTAGCCCCGCTTGACTCAAAAGCTACTTAATTATCTGAAGTTGTTTGTAGTTATGTCGGGGGGATGTGCTTATTTGAATAATATTAGGGAAACTTAATGCACTAAGGCACAGACGATGACGGTCTCTGTGTTACATGTGTCACACACTCGAGATTGCATATCTCAGCAGTGATTTATTTGTAAACATAATTACATGTCAATGTCTAAACCAAAATACCAAGTATTTTCAGTTATCACAGCCAGTAAGAATTTCAACTGTTTATACATTCCCCACTACAATGTTTCGAGGTAATTTATAGATTGCTTACCTCAGCAATACATTATTTGAAAAACAACATAATTGCATGTCAATGTTTCAACCAAAATACCAAGAATTCCCCCTTTTTCTGCAGGAGTAAAAATACACAACGATTAAAGCCTCTCTTTCCTTTTAAGGTTTATATCAGACCATGATGCAAAACATTATATTTTAGATCTAATATTAAAGCAATTGTCTACAATCTGTTCATTAATTAATAAACACGGTAAAATTATCACAAAAAGCTCGAGAAAGAGATACAGGGGAAAAGTATATCTCCTTGCGGTGAAACAAAAAGTTGTTTTGAACTACTTTTATAATAGTTTAAAACAGAAATGACAAACAAAAATCATGCTTGAAATAATACATAGGTAAATCTATGATCTCTCTCATCTTGGTAAATTAATCTAACATAGTGGTTAACTTCAATCTATCTTCTGAATTGAAACTACAAGCCTAAATATGTAAAGCAAGACTCAAATTCTATACTATACTTCTCCTCAAAAGGTTCTGTGTTCGTAAAACGTTTAATCAAAAGCATTTTTCAAGTTATAGTTCTAATGCTGGTTGAAGTAGTAGCTTGTTTTCAAGTTGTTTGCAAAAACCCATAACATGACTAACATCAACATTATTTATAAGAATTAAAGGGCCTGTTCGACCGCGTTTTCACCGATAAGCTTAGGCTGCTAACGAAGCTATTTTTAGACACAGCCCGCCAGCTGTTTAGCAGATCTATAAATAGATTGAGAAATGTCCCTTCCCATAATGCAATGTAGTGTGCAGGGATAATTCTGGATGGGACCTATGTTTTCAGTGCCCATTCAAATTTGACAATAGCCCTTCGTTTTTTTAAAAACAGTCACTCCGGTACTATCATGGAATTTACATAGTTATATCTGTAGGCCTATATGGCCATTTCATCCCGAGAAAATCTTTGTCGTGTGAACAACAGCAAAATCAGTTGCATTTAGGCCTCATGCAGTGACCTTTCAAGTCATGATTGTAAAGAAATTTTTGGAAAGAAAATCCAGTTAAAATCCGTAAATCTAATGTAAATTTCAGGTCATTTCATTTTAGGGAAATGTCTCCAAAACAATCCGCTTGACATTTCTCTCTTTTATTCTCGCATGCGAATTTCCATCGTACTTTCGTCGTCGCCCTCGACTTCGCACATCCTCACTAATAGTAAAACAGTTTGGTTTTTTTTTCAGAAAGATATCTAAGTCACTGAATTCACATAAAGTTTTTATGTTTGGAAAGAGTGCAGCACTGTGTATAATTGGGAGTGCGGCAGCGCTGACGAATCTTTGCTTATGTTTGAAAGCCGAGGCAAATCCACTTTTCTTCTCAGTGTCACATTGATTGAGCCTAGCCATTTTAGGTGTCATATGTAGACTTCAATAAACAAACTGTCTGTCTGTCATATTTACTTATGCAAACATTATTACAAATCCCCTACAATATAAACATCCAAGTAACTACAACACCAACCAAACAATCAGTTTACAATAATCCTAATGGCCACCATGATCACAATAGAGTTCAAGGCTTCGAGTTCGATTGGCTTTCATCCGCCATTTTGAATTGTTAGCATTGCGAGAAAACAAATGTGTAGTATCATGCCAATTCATTAAGTTAATCAAGAAAACCTAATTGATTGATAGAAGAGGGACTTTTTTACAAATGATTCATAATAAAGGTTATCAGTAACGACAATGTTTTGTGGCAGTAAATGCCAGTAATGCATCCCACGCTCGAAGCTCCGATGATTGGCTTCATTTCACGATGTTTTTCTTTTTTGAGCGATACACTTTAGTCTTTGTCAAATTGTTAAATCATAAACAACTAAAATGTTAACCCCATGAACATATATGAAATTAAATGTGAAATAATCATGTTTATTTGGTAATAGGAAAGTCTCCTGAATTTCGTTTCAACAAAAAAAACATCGCTCGAAGTGCTTGTCAGTGGCTTTGATTATTTTCGCTATTTTTTTTTCGAAGGGCAGATTAGAACTTATTACCAAATATGACATAGTAATAAACATAAAACATAGAAAACAAATTGAATTAATAAAAAGTGACGTGTCGTGTGCAAAAGGGGATTACAAAATATACCCAGTCGAACTGGCCTTTTGTGCTGATTTGAAATGTAATAAAGTATGAAGTTCTCTCGATGTTTAAAAATGTGCGTTATACTCTGATATGTTTTTTGCGTCGCCTGTTTTTTTATTCCTTTTGATCCGTCTCATGTCCTGTTTGGACAGGAGGTATTTTGTCATGAAAAGGAGCAAATATGCTTTTGACAGTTCCCATTCCACCATAATCCTCGGGTAATCTTAGGTAATAAATTGTTATTTTTTAGAAAATCTTTTCAAGGAAAAAAATTAAAATGTGTATCAACTGTTGTAGCCTTTGGCATCATATACTAATATCTCTTTGTCAAATGTCTTTATGTTGCTGTTCACACACAGCAATTTTGTAAAGATGTTAATGCATAAGGGTTACCTAAATACTATCTAACAAAAATCAGAGAAAGAGTTTTGCTCTTGATGACATTCATAACGATTATTAACCTCAGACGTGTGTCTCATTCGACTTTTATTTATTTATATTTCTGTCCGAGAGTGAGTGTTATACAAACATTTTCACGAGATTCATAAAAGTCGTATGATACACTTCCGAGGGTAATTGTTTTTATTGCCCATGTTTCTCGTGGATAACCATGAAAACGGGTCGCTTACTTTCTGTTGACCGGTTGAAGTTATCGGGCTAAAGTGACATCACGAAGAATGATTTTATGAAGTCACAGGCGTAAAATACGAGAACTCTCGCTACGAAATCATTGCAGGGTAAAAGTGATATGTGCGCATATGTCACTTTTTATTTCATATTATATATGATATTTATACTACATGCTATGAAGGTTGTTAAATGGACTTCATACATTGATAATGACGATGCATTAGTTAAATAAGGTAATATTGGTATCGGATAGGGCCGGGTTCATGGATGACTGCATTCATTAAATTTGTTGATTGAGATTTTTCTACAGAGTGATGAATTTATATTCTAAATGGCTAAAATTCATCCCACATAGACTTCTTATACAATTGAAGAAAAGTCTGCTGAACCAAAAACAAAGATCAATTAGATTGATGTGTTTCTTGATAATGCAATTTGTATTCCAAGGATCCCTTGTCTTAGTTTCAATTCTTGCTTCCGACAGATTGCCATATTTTCCATCAGAAAATCACTAGGAAAATCCTGAAACGACATATATCTGACAGTTCAAGATACCAGTTTCCATCTTTCTATCCGAGCCCATGCTCGTTCAGCAAAGATGAATGAATACTTGATATTTCTACAATTAAGCTGTCCTTTGTAAATTTTATATGAAACGACTAAAGGTTATATACTGAGGATTTTTTTGGATATGATAGCAAAATCATTCACCAACTATTCTTGAGAGAAAAACAGATACATTATTATTCATGTTTACATCAAGACAAAATAGTAAACTTTGAAATAATTGCATTACATATAATGATATTATATCTGTTAAGACAATGACAGGCACAAATTATTTTCTTTGATGGTTGTTCAGATGGTGTTATGATCGATACAAAAATAGTTGTCAATTTTCTGATACTATTATTAACGGATTGTTTCTTTCATGTTTGTGAGAATCAGAATATTGATAGGCAAAGTAGCATATGATTTGAGCATTTCTCATTCTGAGCTTTCTTAGCATTATTGTAACATCTCATCTTCTCATCTGCTGATTCAGGAGATGTCAAATGCAAGTGCATCATTGTATCATTGCATCAACCCTGTTTTTCATACTAGTACATTATTGTGACAAAAAACAGTAGATATTGTCTTGAGGAAAACCCTGATATAAAACTGCATACATGTTCTTCCAATATCAATTCTTGTTTTGTGTACTTCGAGGACCAGCTTTTTACATGCCGACATTGAGTACTGTCATATTAGTAAAAGAATAAATGTTCATGGTTTGACTCTCTTCATTAGCCCTTTGAATTCATTTCAATGTTTGATTCAATAAGATTTGTTTCTTAAATGATTAAAAAAAATATTGGATACAAAAAGGGTTATATATACATGTATTAAAGTGATTAATGGGATTGGGGGTTGTTAAATATTAATAACATACAGTTGCAGCTATATAAGTATCAATACCTACAGTATAAGTAAGATTGAAATTACATTCAAAACGTTTATTCCTTTAAAAAAAGTCAATCATATGCGTTGATCATTGTGCACGAATATTACGCTGTTTGCTTGATGAAATGTTATACATATACTGATATGACTAGACTTAGTTATTCAAAATAGCTACTTGATTATCTGTGGTTATTTGTAGTAAAGACAGGTGAGTTGGCTTGCTCGATAAGCAATATGACAGAATGACCTACATAAACCTGCTAAGTCCATGGCGTTACGAATAAACAGAAAATCAATTATTACGAGAAAGCTGTCTGCTAACTTTAATTATTTTTCAATCTATAAATCCTGCCAGGTCAAGACTCCGTTTTGTCTCTCACAGAAAATTTAATAATTGAGATATGGCCTTTAAAAGTGCGGATATCCTTGCATCATTCATTGATAGTTCTCCCTTTCATCCGAAATGTAAACAGTAAGGTGATTGACAATCGATGGTGTGTTGAGATTTCTCTCTGGCTAAGTTGCAAGTCATAACTGCTCCAGAAAAGACAAAATTGTCCCTATTGGTGTAATATAAGTTTTCTTCAAAACATATCAATAAAATGACAGGTTCTGATCCCAATAATGATAAGATATTTATTTTAACTTTAGCTTACAAGTATTTTTAGATGTCTCAATATTTTAACTGGGCTGAGTCCCTTTCATTTTCGTAAATGAACCTCGTGTATTATAATACATCATATATTAATCATCAGGATGAAACATAATTTATTCATGGTGATGAAACCTTAATATATCACGGCGTCACATGTCTATATGACGTCAAATGTCTGCTATGACGTTGTCATGTTGTATTATTACAAGCATATTTGATAGGCTGACTTTTATTGGAAGTTACTTACTTAAGTCCAGGAAGATGATATCAAATTTGGTGAACGTTTTGTGTCAATATAATTTAAAAGATATCTATTGCTACGTATACGATGACTATAAAACGGCCATCTGCATTTTTCAAGGATCCCTACGGCAGGTTAACTTTATTTCCTTACTTTTGAACTAGGTACTATATGTAGTTGGGAGTTGCATGAAACAACTCATTAAATCATCATTAATTTTACAAATAGCTACTTTATAAGTTCATTAAGCAGAGAAAGGAAAATGATTTAAAAAAATTAATGAAATAACAATTTGGTCGATCAAAACTCAAATGATAAAACAAAATTCAGATTAATTTAATTCATCTAACTGCAGCTATATAAACAAGTAATTTGTTTTGGCCGAGTCTCAAATTTGGTGTATAAGCATAGAAGTAATTAGCCTAAATTGAGACATAGACATATTTAATTACTTTCAGGGATAGGTAATGATTATAAAATCCGATTGAAAAGGTGAGTTGATTAGTTTTTCAACAAAAGCATACGGCGATCTTAGCCTCAAGGTAATCAGTGTATTGGCTCATTTTATATAAATCCGCCTCTACAGACGGATAATATATTCAAATCTCACCTCATACAGTTAATGGAATAAAAATATATAAAATTTTACAAATAATATATGTGTCGCCCAATAAGTTTCATCACAGTTTATGGAATGTGTTTACACAACTATGTAAATGGGAAATGTTAAATAGATATATACACTATATAAAATGACATTGCAATATTTCAATAAAATCTAAGTGTCATATAAAATGCAGAGATGACGGTAGAAATGCACCATATTTTTTCATCGTCATGTCTCCTACTAACCCACAGCATTTGGGATATATTTAAAAACACTCATATCAACACGCATAGCGATTCTGGAGAGAGTTGACAGCAGGAATAGCATACTGTCCCCATAAAACAGATCCATAGCCCACGACCCACCACACCATTGAACCTAGAGCTCAGATAGTTGTGATAACTCATTCCTCCAAGAATTTTGAAATTGGATATCAATAGTCCACGGCTGGCAGCATTGGCGGCAGCTTTTCCCGTTCGATAGTAATCCAAATATTCAGTTAAACAAAGGCCGAGACATATAAATACTTGCTTCATCCAGCTGGCGGTTACTATATCGAAAAAAATAGTGCTTGTCTTTCCATAGACGGAGTTCGGAAGTGGATAACTTTAGATTTTCGTGGGTTGTTCAACATCTTATGTTTTTTTCACGAGTTGTTTAGACAATAGAGGAGAAGCTTGATTTGTCCTCGTTCTCTGCCAGACACAGTTACTATATCATCGGCATAAGCAACTATTGCCACATTTCTGTCGTAAACATCTAGCTTCCTGGATTGTTGATAAATATATTAAGAGTAATGGCAAGAAAAGGCAGGCTTGTCTTTGTCCACACGCGACATCCAACCACCGACCTGTAACTCCATTCAATCTTTCACAACTTTTCACGGACTCGTATATAGCAATTAGTGTGTCGTACATATGATGATTTATTTCAATAGTAGAAGCTACTTCCATAGTAAACCTCTGTCTTTACAGTCATACGCATTTGGAAAGTCAATTAATAAAGGCAGCATGTGTGTCTCTTCAGTTGCTTTTCTTGGATCTGACTATAGAAGTAAGTGCACAACATGCTTGACTGAAAACCAATATCTCTCTGCTATACTGCTTTTGAAATCTGAATTCATTACAAAATCCATTATCTGGTTTAAACTCACTAGATATATATCTCTTTATCTTCCACTCAATTTCTCTATCTGTCTCTAATTCTCTCTCTCTCCCTATCTATCTCTCTATTTAAAATTGCACATGAAGAACATCATTAAACTGGGAGCAGTTGGTGCAACGGTTTATGATACAGACATAATATATAAAGAAAGCATGAGTTTAAATAGCAATCAAAGTACCATATCTGCATTCATATATAACATACAATCCTTTTCTCGTAGTATTATGATAGTGTCAATAAAGAGACAATTCATGAGATGTGTAAAAACTGATAGATACAAATAGATAAAACATGGTAACAAAGATTTCAAATATGAAACTTAATTACAAAAAAAAACATCGCATTCATTTCAAATGAAGCAAGACTATTACGTGTTTCAGAACAAAATACACCAAATAAATATCATTAATTTTTGGCGTTATTGGGTCATTGATTTAAATCAATGGAACTAGATTCGAGACCTTAATTTCACATATCACATATCAATAGGATGCCAAACAGAGTATAGGAGTCGATGTAGTTTTTAAGATTGCTTATAGCATACATGCAGTAATTAAAAATGATTAAAATAAAAACATGCATTTTCTTTCTAGCCATTTTGCACAACATTGTTCATCAGTATGTCTCTGGTTCGCCTTGCCTATTTACAAGACGTCCTCTTGGTTTCCTATCGCCTTATTTACTAATGACCATGTTTAAATGTTTATTAATGTAGTTAGTTTGATTTATTATCACGATTTCGAGATTCCTTTTACATGATTTTACCAAATAGTGGTGCTAATTATCAAACAAATAAGGAATTCCGATATCGATTGTGCGTACTTGGTCCTATTTAGTTTAAATGGTGCTTGTTGTTTTCAACTAGTTATGACCCCCATAACCAAATTCTCAATTATCAGATAAGACCATGAATAATTTTTTTCGTGTCTTATCATATTTGCCAATAAGAACAGGTCGTTAGATTTGTATGATGATATCAATAAAAACAATGGTATTGAATTAATTTCCAACCCAAATAACATTTGCTTCTCTTTAGAATGCTTACATCTTATTTCATGTTACAAATAATAAATGTATCGATTTATCAATTATCGATTATTTAAATGTCTAATTTTCAAAGTGAAACAAACTTGGCCAGTGTGCACTATTATTCACAAAGTAACTCGTCAGTGGCTGGTGACTTGTTTGCTTTAAATTCCCATATAGATTTTCTGGGTTTTTTACTTGGAAATTTCCTGGTTTAAGTAAATACTCCAGTGCCCTTATTGATTGCAGTCCGTGCACGAAATGATCAATGAAGTGTTTACCTTTTGGTCAAATTTAGCAGTTATTTCTATTTTGGGCTTTATGATTGCTCATCACTTGTTTTACTGTTCATGTTTTAACAGTTTTTCAGTAACCTGTTTTAGTGGATTGTACTTCTTGTCATGCCATAGCCAGGATGTTGTTTTTTTTGGGGGAAAATTATGTTTGAAATATGTTTTGTCAATCTTTGATGCTGCTGTTGCTGCAACAACATCCAAAAAGTCGTCTTTTTATTGGATTTTGGACAAGTGATCGTTATAGTGCTCGTAACAGCACATATAGGTTTGATATTAATAGAAATTTCAACAGATTTCAGAGATTCATCAAAACTGTTCTTTCAAATGACCATGATACAATGACGTCAGAGTGAATTCCATAAGAAAATTAGAATTTCCAAGAGTGAAAAGAGTCAAAACATCAAGAGATAGTTACAGGGGTCCTGCTATTTAGAACTCATTTTGTTTCTGACATCCTTAGTTTTGAAGCTCTTGGGTATTTAACAATGTTCAATAACGTTTCTTCCACAAATTCAAATTCACGCTACAGTTTGATTTATTGTTCGTCATGAAATATGTCACTGACCATTTATTATTGAATATCTGTCTCGTAGGATTCCTGAATATTGGGAAGCATTAGAATTTCTCATGCTTGCATCACAAGATGGTGAGTTTCTAAAGCCTTTACGAAGGAATACTGAGCATCACTTCAGAATCACGACTTTAACCTGTAAATTTAGATAATTGTCTCTCTCGAAATTTAAATATTAATGACTGAAATTTGCATTTAATGAAGGGCACATTGAACATTAAAGACATTTACATGTACATGTAGCACACTTTCTTCTCTTTACAATATCAAAAATAAAATCTCAAAATTTTGTATTTATAGTCCCAAATATCAATTAGTTTAAATGTGATAGAATGCAGAATAATGATGAATTCAAACATTAGACAAAAATATGATTAAATAAGAAACCAATTGATTCTTAATTTTATTTTTTTGCTCATAATATCTTATTACCCTCCAAAAAAAGCAAATCAAACTTATAAGAACATTTAAATGAAAAAAAATACTTATCACCCTGTATATCTCAATTCATAAGACTATTGCTGGTCAATTGCTTTCAAGGGCAGTGACCATGTCTGAGAGCTAATCACATCATCATCCTTGAATATGTTATATACTGTACATAGACTCATAACTTCTTTGAGAGGCATTTAGAAGCTGGTTGATGAAGAGGTCATTATCCATTTATGTATATATAACCCCCATCATCATGTCCAGTATCATTTGCTTGATAACGGTGTTTGTATCTACACCGAAACGTCGCATTTCATGCAATAAAGAAGTTGTCTATCCATATAATTTGTTCTTCACTAGATTGAGATCACAAAACACATACGATCATAAAGCCTGACATTTCAATATATCAGTATCTACACAATAGCTTCAATATATCAGTATCTACACAATAGCTTCAATATAACAACCTTAGAAAATCCATTGCTGAACATATCTGAATATACATGATATCAAGCGTGGCCTTGTGTTTAAATTAAGCAATAGCATTCAGATATCTGGTTCAATTTGCTATGATACTAGGTCACAAAAGGTTTCTTAATTTTTTTTCAGAATCACGACATTAACCAATTAAGGTGTTGATGACAATGTAGATATTTGTCGCTTTCGAACATACATGTGAATGTCAGAAGATTCTTTAATGAAAATTCCGTTTTATTATAGTCTCTTATATGTCTCCTTTCCCAAAGATCTCAACATCAATCAGCATCATTCAGCGTCGTGTGGTTTACTTACTGATTAACTGAATACTTAGATTCAATCACAGGTTCAAACAAATATTTTACAAGAGGAGTGACATTTTAACAGCTTGTTATAGCGGCAGTAGCACGTTTTTAGTGGGAATATAAGGTGATGTATTTAAACTAAATGGAGTAGTAATAATTCAAATATATCGCAAAGGTTAGCCATGCGATTCCTTTTTCTTACACAAAATGAATTAAAGGTGTTCACAGAAAATGGCCGCCAATGGATTTTGTGTGAATCCTTATACTTCGTCCTTTGACTATGGATGGTTGGCCTGTGTAATGACATTTTTGACACTGTCAAAATAATACATTTAACATTAACTTACAATTATCAGTGAACATTTAAAAAAATAAAATTATCAAAAAACGTGCCACTGCCCCTTTAACATTACTTTTAAATTTCTTGAATGTTATATCTCACATACAGTACATGAGTTGAATATACTAGTGATTGATAAATCACACACATTTGTACATACTTAATATGCACTAGTACTTCCATTTCAAATGTAACAGGAGTTATTTAATTGTTTAGCCTATGTGGATATGCTATCAATCATCATATATAAGGTTGTCAAGTCATTGTTTTCTCATTCCACAGAGGCAACTCACTGGAAGAATATCACAATTACTGAGGCTTTAAAAATACATACGAGCAAAATGACATACGAGCAGGTTTTAGCTGAAGGTAGAAAAATAATTCATTTTGAAACGACCTTGCTGATTGCACAAACTACCTCCCTTTAAGCCCGAGTGGTGCTCGTATTAAACAGAGGTTGCATCAAGATTTCATGATTTGAGTGACCTATGTGGGGTGAGTTCTAATCGTTCGGGAACATCAACCTTGTTGATGCATGTGCATGACAATGATTACTGAGTTGGTTTCAATTGCCAGCTATCTAAACTGTTATCAGTCATTGTGTTTCCAGCTCTGGTGCATTGTCGATTAGCTTGCTCTATATTCAAGACACATCTGCAAGTACAGGACATTTTCAAGAACAATCTATCATTCTTAAAGTGTCTGGTGGTTTTGCCAAAGCCATTGATCTATAAGGAATGCAAAGTGACTAGGTAACTAGGCTTAAACTATGCTCATGATGTCAGATGTTTAAACTGTTACATGGACGAACGTCAGAGCATATTCTATACGACAGATGTTTTAAATTTCCTTACCACATTGAACTGTTGAAAAGTTCTATCTCTCCAATCAACTACAGAGGACTAATGTGTAAAAAATAAAACAGGGAACAGAAATTTCCCTCATAAAATTCCCATTAAATGTTTCAATCTAATATTCTCATTTCCATGTTGATGAGTAATAAGTTATGCATGAACTGACGAAATATGAGTAACGAGTTTGTGTCATCCATTTCATGCTTTAATTGGCATTATTTTTGTCTTCGAAGATGAACGGTGTTTGAAGAATATCTAAAGGTGACAATGAAGATATTTCAAGAACTGACATTTTGATTTGATCCTCGAGCTGAGCGTTTTTCAGAGTTTTAGCGGGAAAATAGGGATATATTAGCAAAAAGTCAGCAGGGTGCACGAAAATCATGATACAAAGATTACAGTCGAAAAAACTAATTGTAAAGAAGATTTGGTTACTGAATGAAGATTTAACTGAGCCAAAAATAGTTTAAAGTTTAATTTCTTTTAATTATTGTGTTAAACCAGAAAAAAATATCAAAGATTACACTGCATGGTTTAAAGGTTGAATGGTATTTCTATTCTAACCCTTCTTCATCGTACAACTTTTCAACGAGAAGAGGACAACTACATGTATGCTACAAGCGGCAATCTCTCCTGGACCAACTTCAATTGATCTTTTGATGTCATTTTTGTATGTTTTAGATGAATGCACTTTAGGCTACAGTCTATTAAGTTTTGTGACAAACACTTCATAAAAGAAATGTGTGTCAGCTTTAAAGAAATAACAAAATAATTATTAGTTTAAACTTGCAACAAAACAGTTCAGTAACCTGATAAACAGCAAAAATATTAGAGCAGTTTTTCAGACGTGGACTTGATGATAATCTCACTTGAACATAGAATGTTTCAAACATTCTTTATCAAATTAGTCTAACAAAAAGAAGTACAGGAGAAATGTGCCCTGAGCGATTTTGATTGTTTTTAGGTTCTGTTTAGATTGAAAACTGCGTAAAAACTTTATTTGTTTTTACCAATAATGGATCATGTCGTCTCGCACAATCGTGATATACAGATATAAATAAAATATATTGTGCTGTCTAACACATACTTAACTATTGCCTGTGCACAACCACAACACTAAATATTCAAAAGTTCCAAAAAAGTGGTGTAGACAGTTGCAGAGGATAATTCTAGGATATAAATAAGATGAAGGTTTGTATACAGATATCATAAAGATGATATATTATTCCATCATATATTTAGAATGGAATCAAACTTAAATGACAGGGCGAACTTTTGCCAACTTCAGTCGTCTGAATTTAAAATAGCTGTCTGTCCACTAGAACACACTAACCTTGATTATTCATTTAGAAACAGTACTTTCAGAATTCAACATAATAAGATAATATCATTAATTGCAAACAAAATTCAACAAGCTCATAACAAGCCCCAAAACAAATTTTAATAATACATATATACTATTTTCATTAATATCACTCTATTACGTTACCAAAACATGTTTGTTCTGAAATATTGTAGTACCATTTCTTCCCTGTAAGGTTCGTTTCCAGTTCTTTTGTATCCCCAAAATATTCTGTAAAAATATTTGAACATTACCAATTTCATGCAGAAATCCATCTGTATCAGAGCAGCAATAATTCAAGCGAATTTTGTTATTGATACGTTGATGTTCATAATGTGATTTGTTAATGGGTTTGATTTGATATTTATCAAAATCGTATTTCTTAAATGTATTGTAAAGAAGTTAAATCATTTTATAAAGGAACGTGTAACATGCAGATGTAAATATGCCATAAAGTCTCTGAGCCTGCTTAAAGATGCTGTATCATACTTGCAATATTTTAAAAAGAATTTTTAATGTATTCGTTGTATTTTTAGAAAAATTTAGCGACCAACCTAGGGAAAATCGGACCAAAATCCATTAATTATGAGATAATTTACCAGAATTACGGAAACGGCAGCCAAGATAAAGGCGAATCAAGTGTGGCCATATCACAACTTCCGGTCTCTAAATATACGCTTGAAAACCGTCTTTGTCGCGCACGACTAGATTTCTTTTCTTTTTCATCGAATCAGGTATTCGTTGCTGCCACAGTTGACACCCATCGAACGCAGTACGCTAGTTGTGACACGGTGTAAATCCTACACGCGTAATGATTACGTCACCGAAAGCGGGGTCGTTAAATGCTATGCCCTTTCTACAAGGGGTAGTGTGCTTTGGGAGTCGAAATAAGTATGTTATTGTTGATTAAACAATTTAAATATGATGTCAAAATTTCGACGAAAGATTTTTCTACAAAGTGATGTATTTCTTTTCTCAATAGCTAAATTTCAGCCTGAACAGCATGCAAGTATGAAACAGCATCTTTAAGGTTTTATGTTGTCTTTAGTCTTGTCAGGGCCAATCGATTATATTCGAAAATATATTTCAAGTATCAATAAAAACTTCTCTGCGAAATCATCTTCAGAGTTCCTTTACAATATCTTTGAAGATATCATTGGATTTTCCATCCCCTCCCTACAGATGCAGATCATGTAATGAAGATTTTAGAACAGCGTCGCTAATTGCATAACTAGATTTTATTGCCTCCAATCAGGCACCTCCCATTCTATCCCACAAAATCGGCGAGTTAAAACAGAGGCCCAATCTACATGACTTGAAGATAATGATAATTTTCAGAGAGGATATAAATTGATAAGTAAGCTTATTAGTTAGTCGCGTAGAAATCCTAAATAAATGTATCCTTCTATTATTTTAAATGAAAATGTCTTTTGTACATAAGTATGATGTGTACGCATGCAAGTCAGACACATATTACTGACAACATCCGGCAAAATTATATTCTTCACACCACTATACAGTAGGGAATAAGTGTATGTGATTTTGGCATTGTTCCAGGTGTTATCGAGGAAACTTGTAATAGGATACATGATTTATCAATAACGTAAAATTTTCAAATTTTACGGGAATAAAGTTAACTGAACATTCAGGAAAATCCTTCAAATTAAGGTCTTGATTTTGGTTAAATAGAGTATTTCTAATATTCACATAATACTAATTTATGTTCAGTTAGCAAAAGTTCTCCCTTTATGAAGTACCCCAAGGTCGGACATAGAACGTTAACATTTACGAGTGTATCAAACTGAATATGCAGTAATACAGTTATATTTATTTAAACTAACATGTCGCTTGGTGTAAGTTGTATATATATTGTACTTGTATATTTTGTTCATAAACGATGAATTACAAGTAGTGACACGTTTGTACTCATATGAAAAACGATAAAGATAAGTTATCGATTTTTGCAAATGTCCAATACAATCTGATATGGTATTTAGATGATTGGTATTATGTATATTCTTTATTTAGGCATTTCAAGTCCTGTTTGATATTTTTAGATGAAAAGGAGAAAATATGGTTTTGACAGATCTCATTCCAACATAATCCTTACACAATCTGAAGTATTTAATTGTTAATATTAAGCAAATCCTTTCAATGATAGAAAACGAACATTGTTATACACTAACCTACATAACCTGATATTGTATACAAATATATCTTTGTCATAGACTTTATGTTTGTTTTCACACTCATACTTTTGGCGTTGATGTTAATGCATAAGGGAAACTGAAAATTTTGGTTCAATCTGACAAAAACACTTTAACCATGAGTTAATGTTTTGCTCTTGATAAACAAAGGTTTTATTCAAAATGACATGAAGTTTGGTAAATAAAAACATGGTCAGACTTCAGGCATTGATAATGAACATGTAGTTGTTCGGCAGGTTTTATGTCAATGGGTGTTGGGCAGGGTTCATGAGAGAATTTGTTTAGTCTGTTGACTGAGACTAATGGAAATGTTTGCCTAAGTGACATACGGAGTTGGAGCGATTAATGTGCAACTATGGCTTTACTGTCTCTAGTCTTCTGGTTAATCATGTAGAACATATTGTTAACCAACACAAGACAAAATGTCGAGATATTTTTATACATTTTTTATGTCAAGCATGTATTCAATATAGTTTCGTCATAAAACGCTTGTATAAACATAGTTACGGGTCCTCATTAAAAACCTAAAATGGTATGCTATCACATGTCATTTCATACATTCGTGTCGTCATGGTTGCTTTTACATTGCCTTCAGCTGTTAATTGGTTCTTTAATACAATTGTTTTATGTTCGTTTGTGGAAACAACTGGTTGCAACTAATTTTGGAAGTAAAAGCAATGGTAGCCAATAGCATGTTTGGCACATGATGAATACGTAGAGAATAACCCTTATTATTAAAAAAGATCAAAACCTTTTAAGCATAAAGGCACCAAATATCGGTTATGTAAACATTCGGCTGATTGATTATTGATTTTGATTTACCTTTCTCTCAGATGTCAATCTTCGAGGAAGAAAAGGCTCTCATACTTTGTTGAGGCTTACGAATATCGTTTTCATAGGGCAGACACTTTTTGCCATTTATAAAATAATTTCTCCAAGACTTTAACATAAGTTTAACTGCCTTTTTGCCAACTTTTAGTGACTTATTATAATGGTAAATTTTAGAGATATGTTATGTTATGTTATGCGATCATGGTGTTACATATACATATGACCTTTTCATAAATGAAGTAAAGTCTGCTGAACTGAGAACAAATATCAACTAGATTGATGTATTTTCTGATAATGCATTATATATAACGATCCCTGTCTTATCTGATATATGTTTCCATTCCTGCTTCAGTCATCTTGTCAAATTTTCTATCAGAAAATGTCTAGGAAAATCCTGAAATGACAGAATACTGATAGTTCATGTCGCCAGTCTCCATCATTATTTCTATGCCTATGCATATTCGCCAGAGATGAATGACTACTTGATATTTCTGCAATTAAGCCGCTCTTTGTAGGTACGTAAGGTTCCTTGTATATTAATTGTTAGAGCCAGATAAGTGTCATAAAAAATCATTTAAGGCACCCAATAAATATTAAAATCTCATCTTCTGTTTCTGAATTTGTAAAATGCAATTGTATTATAACCTCGATCCGTTCATTATTTTTTCATAATTTTATATTTGTATTTGACAAAAGTTGTTATATAAAACATTGGAATAAAAACCTGAGGTAAAGCCCCTTTGCTTTTTCATGTCGTCATTGCAAAACTGCCACATCGGAAAAATAAATATTTTAATCACTTTTTATGTATTCTATCTGATTGAATGTTGTATGATTCAATAAGATTATTCTGGATGACTAAGAAAATCTAATATTTTCCACAAAAATTAAAAATATTTATAAAAGTATTCAACAAAAAATAAGCAGCTGCACATATCATGTTATATGTAAATATCGATATCTCTTAGGGGTGACTATTGACCCGCAATGGATTCTTGCGAAAGCCTATTGTGAGTAACTTTTGCAGTAGCGGTAGTCTAGTGCGGGGTACTTTTGCGATAGTTTTTGCGATACATGTACTCTATTAATAAAGAAAAGGCAGAGTTTGCTGATTTGTTTGTGATGGTGTTGACTATAATATCGATACCATTGAAAGTTAGACTTGCTATCGATATGATTGTTTAAAAAATGACTATAAATAAGTTTTATCGGCACAGCAGCTTTTGCGATAAGTCAATAGTTTGATCTATCGTTCACCCTATAAATGTAATAATTACAACCAGAACGTTTTCTTCCAATTAAAGGGGCAGTAGCACGTTTTTAGGGGGAATATAAGGTGATGTCAGGAAAATGAAAATTAATGGTTCCAATAATAAATGTATCTAAACACAATGGAGCAGTAATAATTCAAATATATAACGTAAAGTTTAGCTATGCGATTCCTTTTTCTTACACAAATGAAAGGTGTTCACACAAAAAATGGCCGCCAATGCATTTTATGCGAATCGTCATACCTGTCCTCTGACTATGGATGATTGGCCTGTGTAATGAGATTTTTGCCTCTGTCAAAATAATACATTTAGCATTAACTTACAATTATCAGTGAGAATATTGAAATATTAAACTATAAAAAACGTGATACTGCCCCTTTAAGTACTTACAAATTAAAAAAAGTTTGAAAAAAAACAAGAAAAGGCATGATTGGTGCCACATGAAGGGGATTGTGATTATTCGACCAATTTTGGTGATTAGTGAACAGTGAACAGTGAACAAGACATGAGGGTGATATTCTATCTATCATCCAAAGTCACTCTTTTTTACATCTCAGAGAAAAAAATTACATCTCTGAACACAACAATACTAGATTTTCCAGACAGTGATGTCATTGCATAGTGACGTAAAAGCACTGTGTTTGTAATGACAGAATATTGTGCAAAATGTACTGCCTGATTATAAATACATGTTTTCAACGTAATCATTTAGCGACATTATTAGCGACATCGTTAAGTATGACTTATAACGTGGTCGTTAATGCTCCACCTATTTTAAAACATTAGTCTTATTTCAATGTCACCATCGCGCTTACAGAAACATTACTTTTATTTCGCCAGGCGAGCCCAACGTGAAATTAAATAGCGTGGGTTATAAAATCCTGGATTCTGCGATTATTGAATGCAAAACAGTGCTCTTTTCTAGAACGAATGCAGACTCTTCTTCACATGAGGTTGTTTTTAATTGAGTCTGTTAACATTTATCAGTGTCTTGAATAGAAAATATTATTACTCTCTCATTATGACATTTAAATTTAAATTATACTCCAAAGTTTAATGTGCCAAACATTTTGTATTACCCACATGGTGACGTAATACATTTTTTGCTACAGCTCTGTTCATTGGTCATTTGATTTGGATGCAACATATGTGATTGGCGCGGCTTCACTTTGTAACAACAGTTATATTTAGAGCAAATTCGACAAAAAAAAATCAAAACATAACTTTGGGTACCAAGCAAATAAGTATGATGTTGATGTTTTGTTGGGGCTTTTTTAAATTTACGATCAACAAACATATCAAAGGGTAACAAGAAAATATTATTACTTGATGACTTTGTTTTGTAATGCTACTGTAACATAATACATCATCACATGAAGTAATGTATGACAGGCATAGAGCAAAGATCAATTATGTTATTACTGATGTTGCATTATTGATACAGAGACCAAGATACTCAGACATATCTGATGTCTGTTCTCAGTGTGCTTCCGATTTCTTGTCATTATTGACATCGGAAAATGGCGGGGAAAATCTGGATGACTGGAATTCTGACACTTCTTGTCTTCATTTTCCATCTTCATTTCCGAATTCTTAAACGTTTGACTTTATGCTTTGGAATTTATATAGCTCTTACCATCTTTCAATCATAAATTCTATCATAAAAGCCATTAAAATTCACTGACTGAAAATAATATAATCTGGCCAACTTTTTCGTATTGTTATTTTTTTCAAATGAAAATTAATTTCAAATACATGTATGACTGACTTTCATTATGTTACAATATCAATGAAGGTGCTACTACCCCTTTAAAAAATGTCATTCATATAGATTGATCATTATGCAATGTCCGTATTACACTCTATTGTTGAGGACATGTTGATGAGATGAGACAAGACTTCATTTATTATTCAAAATTATCCGTGCCTTGGTTATTTGATGTGAAGACAGGCGAGTTTTGTTATATGAATAATAAAACACTTGGTTCATTGATAAGATAACGACACAATGACCAACATAAATCTCCCCAATCCGTAACCGCCTCTAATGGCTGCAATATTTCACAAGCGGCGTTAAGCAGTAACTCACTCACTCAACAAGTATTAATAAACAGAAACCAAATATCATAAGTGGAAAGCAAATCATCAGTACTCATTAATGAAAAAGATCCAGCAATCACTTTCCAATCTATAAATCATAACGGGCTGAGTATGGCATGTCTAATTAATGCTAATTAATTAAAACTAAACACAGCTTTGCAATTTAACTCTTCTTTTTTCAAAATCACTGAATATTTCTTAAAGCAGCAAAGGCAAGGCATTTGTTTTATATGTTCTTTCCCTCTCATTTGTAAAGACCGATTTGTAAAGACCGATTGTGCGAATACCAATCGTGTTTTGAGATATTTGGTTGGTAAAGTCCTACTGAGCTATCAGTTTGAAAACTGAAATGAAATGATGTGAGATTTCTTGAACATTTACCAAAACAATAAAAGTTTATGATCCATTAGTTTTAATGATACGATATTAAAATATATAATGATATATTTAAATGTGTCAATAGTACAAATATGCCCTAATCAACGTAAATTGTTAGACTTTGGAAGATTATGTTAATGCTAAAGTTGTATACAGTCTTAGTAGAAATTACACAAACTACTCTTTTTACTGATCTAAAGGTAAGGAAGACGATTATATGTATGACAACCTCTTTATTCATGTTAGGCGACATTTCGACACAACTCCTTGTGTCGTTGTCAAGCAATGTGAAATGATCTAAAGGTAATATAATGCAAGACACCTGATAAAGGTAATTTTCATTAATTCGAACCCAACGGTTGTAATTGAACTGGTTTGCATCATCTTCGTAAATGAAGTTTTTGTATTGACCCACGCCTTTTTTGTGGAATGCGAAAGTATTTTAACCTGCCAATATTTGCCTACATATATATTTATAGTATAAATACATCCATAAGTTTTTACATTGCGGTATTTGAGGGAACAATTTTGTTCAATATATTTTTATATTACATTGTAACTCTCACAATGACAATTTGACAATTTAGTATACATCTGTAGAATGGGTATATTGACAAACACAGATCAAGGGGTAACATTTGAGCCACATGTTAATTTGACCGCTGGTCATATCAGTCACATCATATGGCATGCATAGTCATATATGATAATCGTTACTGTTTTCTTAATAAGATTAAATGCATGGACACATAATAATATAGCCAATGATTTCTCTATGATATGGAACATGTTGATATAATCGTTATTAGAATCTTTGACTTTAAATGGAGCCATAGTCACTCTGTATCAATTAAACAAAATCATAATTTTGTAATAAATCACTACTGGAAAGATGGAAAACGTTCAGTACTATTTGATTCATCCAATTCTAGCTACAGACAGAAGTGATATGGTTTGGCTGAGTCTCTAATTGAATTTCTATAAGCATATGTCTGATATAAGTAATGAATCAACATCGAGACGTAGGCATATCTTATTGCTTTCAGGGAAAACAATCACAAAAACTGATTGGTAAGGGGGGTTGATTAGTACTCCAAATCTTTTTTTTCCATCTGTCTCTCTGTTTCTGTATCGCTGTCTCTTTCTTCTATTTCTGTCTCGTCTCTGTGTGTCTCTGTCACTGCGTCTCTGTTTCTTTCTATCTATATATGTATTTCACTATTTTTTTTAACAAAATGAGAAACTATCTTAATCACTGTATTCGATGTTTTTTCTATTTCTGCCTCCATCTGTATCTCTGTCCCTCTTTGTAGGTCTGAGTGTAATTATGTATTCTCTCTGTTCTTTTGTTTCTTAAGAACGTATTTTGAGATTGTTGATTGCAAAAACAACTGCAAGAAATACCACTCCTTTTAATGTGAAGCCTGTGCCGTGAAATTTGAACTTCATGAAAATAATGTGATGGAAACCATTATCAATTTTTCTTTATGTGATTCCCTCAAGAACTTTTTACAAATGTTGAAACACTTGAAGCAATGGTCATCGCGAAGTGGTCAACGTGCTGTCCTTCACAATAGCCATAAAGGTCAATATCATTAACTGACGTAAGTGATAACACCCAAATCGAAATTCCGCAAGAGATAATAAATCAAAGAGTTCATGAGATATCGAGTAAAGCATAGTTTGAAAGCGGTCAAAACGCCGAGATAAACGTGAAAATAAGGTCAAGGTCACAACAACCAACTTGTCGCTGTGGAATCCCCATATTAAGGCTCTTAAAATTTACGGTTAGCGCGTTAAAATCAGTTTAAAGGTCAGTCTCTCTTAGTCTCAGTGAACTTGATATAGAGTTCCATGTAACTGTCGGTGTCTGTGATATCTACAATGTCGGTTGTCACAAATTAGAAAAGTTGAAAAGAGGTAAAAAAAAAAGCCGTGGTGACGAAACCTACATTTTCTTTTCCTGTTATATTGTGACAGTTGTGGCATCAACACTTGGGGGACAGCATCATGGTGTGTACAGAAACGAACGAAAGCAGATAACAAATAAAGTCAAATTATTGAAACCATGAAATTACGAAACATTCCTTTCAAATGAAACTGACTTTCAAATTATGAAGTCAGAATATTAATGGTTTTCCGCGTAAAATTCAATATTTGAATCATCATAAATGCATTTTTGTCGTTTTCGGAGTCGTGAATTTAAATCAATGTAACAAGTTTCGAGGAATCAGTTCCTCATATTAATAATATGTCAAATTGAGTATTGGAGTCGATTAGAATTTCAAGGCCTTTTACTGTTGTCTAATCAAAATGATTAAACAAGAGATGACTTGATAAAGTTTCTCCCATTTGACTTCCTTGATGTAAAACACTTCATCATTTTGACCACATTGTCCATCAGTTTGTCCCTCTTTCTCCTTGCCCATTTACAAAAGGTCTTCAGCAACAGCTTCATCAATTATTAATGACTTAGCTTAAATGCTTATCAAGATAATCAGTTTGCTTCACATCACGATTTCGAGATTCGTGTCAACACGATATAACAAAATAATTGTGCTAATTAGCAAACAAACCATTTATTTCGAAACATCGTAAGTGGAGAGTTGATGTTCTTGGTTGACAAGGTATTTGTTCTTATTTAACTTATGAAAATTTCCAATAATCATAATCTCAAGTTACAGATATGGCACAAATAAGCATTCATTTTGCACAAGTTCTTGTCGAAAAGTTTTGAAACATGCTACCAGCCTTTTAATTCGTATCAATAGAAAATATATGCATAGACAGTCTAGAATGAAATCAATATATTTTGAAAGTCGATGTAGCTGAGACTGTTATTTATTTAGAATCGCACACATTTTCTGATGCCATGAAGCTAGTTTATGAAAAAATGTTTTATGTTTATCCCAATGAAAAGTTAAGTATTTAACATTCAACATTCTCATAAGAAATGATGGAATCGTGATATTTTCACTGGAAATGATATCTTCATTTTCAATTGTAGTTATGAAATGTATATGATAACTAGATTAGCGTTTGCGGGACACCGCAAAAGCAGAGCAATCCCGAACTGAGGGTTTTCGCCTTCCCTTGTTCCTCCCTCTACAAAACCTCAGTAAAATTGACATTTGCTAAGAAACGCAGTGTTTATAATAAAAAAAAATTACCTTGAGCTTTTATCGTAAATGTGAACATGTCAAAAGAATTCCCAAAGGGAAATTTGGTGTACATGGCAATAACTCGTATCTCGTTACATTTGACATGCAAGGTCACACAACTAGTGAACACGTTTCATTGGGACTAACAATCATTTAATGATTCAAAGTGTTAAAAATTAAAATAAAGCATATTCTCGTTAAACAATGCTTAAGTCGCGTCCTTGTTGTTACCTTCCTCTTTGATGGATTATAGCGGAAACCTTTTCAATGTTTTTACTTCTCAAACGATAATATATACCAAGTAAGAGCTTCATAGCACAAACTGTTTTCAAGTTATAATGTTTTCAAGGAATTGTAATGCGATTTTACATCTCGTGACCTTGACCTTTGACCTATGAGTTCTGGAAAACTTTGTGGAAAACAGTTATAGCCATTAGAACGAGTGCGGCGGCGGGGGCGGTGAAAACTGCACATAACCTTATAGCAGTGCTGACTAGTCACCACCTACAAGGAGGTTTCAATAAAACATATAAATCATAAATAAAATTAAAGGTGTTGACGTTAAGGTAATATTTTCAATGACATGTAGACATATGAGAGATATTACAACGTAATGTCTTTAATGTAACACAAATCAATGCCGTTTTATTGGAATGTATAGTGTCGCCATGCAATTAACCCCAAGGTACCCTGTCAGTGCTTTGTGATGTATTTCCTTTAACTTCAGATATAGATTTTCTGCTTTTGTCCTCGGAAATTTCCTGTTTTAAGTAAATATGGCGGTGCCCTAAGTTCCTGGTGTATATGCACGAATAGTGATCAATGAAGTGTTTTTAGTTTGTTATCAAACACAAAGATCAAGAAGTGTTTACTTATTGGTAAACACAGAGGCAGTTACTTCAATTGTAGGCTATAGTGAGTCAGAAACCGCCAGTTAGCTGTTAGCTGTTCGAATAAGACCAAATCAATGATTTCCGGTAGTTCACCCTAACGGGAAAAAATGCAACACAATCCATTTGAATTTGTTCAGCAAATGACATAACTTGGAACGGGTGGTTCATATCACAATCCCTTTTCAGTAGCCAAATTATATAGCACAGCGCAGATTGCAAAACTGACTTTGATTGCATCCCATCAGACATCTCCAATTTCATCCCACAAACGCGGCTTATTTGAACAGAAGCTAGATTAACATTTCATGACTTGATCTGCCTTGTCAGCTGTGGAGAACATTCGATCGAAATCCTGGTTAACTTGAGATACTATTCTAAAAAGTCCTTACTTGCCTGTTAAAAATTAATAGTAACTAAACAATAGCCAGTAGGTTGGTTTCGGGAATTGATTGAAATCCGTCCATTTTTTTGTTGCCTCGATATCTTATTAAGGATGGTTTCAGGATTCAGATACAAATTATTTGTGTATTTGTTTTTAGACAACATGTCATGTCTGCCATCTATATGTTATCATAGACTGTTGAACCTGTTGTTAGTAACATATGTGTTCATGATGTTTTTGTTACTATCTCTGACATTTAAATGTTTTAATTTATACAATATTTTTTGAAAATAATGTTTTTGGTAATGTGTCATTCACAAAATGTACGTTAAATTGTTGATAACAAAGAATAAATTTAGCAA
This sequence comes from Steromphala cineraria, assembly GCA_916613615.1. NCBI lineage: Eukaryota > Metazoa > Mollusca > Gastropoda > Trochida > Trochidae > Steromphala > Steromphala cineraria. Next base: position 19,623,357 of record OU744733.1, read on the forward strand.
GATATCTGCTCACATACGATCAAAATAATTGTTTTTACAAAAAAGTCATTTTGCAATAACGAATTTAGACTTTAGAGTTATATCTATTTCCACAGAATTGTCATTCTAAATTCTGAAGTGTCATCAAAATGGAAATTGAAGAACAGCAGGTTAATTGAAAATCGATTTCAAGGAAGTCGCATTGAATTCCCAAGAAAATGTTAATTTCCAGGAAATTCGAGGTCATTAGAACCGATTTGTGTGAAAAGTAAAGATCAAACATCAGGAGTTATGTACCGGGGTTCTATTACTTTAAATTCATGTTGTTTCTTACATCCTCACGTTGAAGGCTTTCAATATTTCACAACGTTCAGAATTTTTTTCCACGAATTTAGATTCAAGGCACAGTTTGATTTATTATTCGTCACGAAATGTTACTACTAACCCTTCATTTCTTAATATCTATAATTTCTGATATTGGGAGGTGTTAGAATTGAAATATTGGTTTAATTTTTATGATTCCATGGTCACATTTTAAGATAGTTTTCGCGGATATACTTAAACTGAGCAGAAAGTGTTTAGCACAACGTGAATTTTAACAGTTCATTTAGAATTCATTATTACGTTATTGTAATGATAAACCTACCACCAAAATAATAGTATGCAGATGTTTTTCATAAGCTATGTGCAGACTGTGTTTAAGTTACCGAGGACAGGACTCATATATCTATATGAATATAGTTTAATGTTGAATATAGTGAATGAAATATTATAACACTTCAAACTGGTCCGACAGCGAGTATGATCAGCTCCTATATTCATATCGGCCAGACAAGCTCAGAAGTTTACAAAATAATTGATTTTATCATATTCTTACCCAAGCGGGCAAGGATATGCCGGGTATTAAAGTTTGCATAATGGTCATGGGAATTACAGTTTTTCTAAAAATAACTCGCATTTTGATTGGTTGACGGAACTATTTTGCATTCATTCATGATTCGCTTGGATCCTGTATTTCAGTTGAGAGATATAGATGAAAAGTCTTATACTTAAATTGCGAAAGTCACACACTACTACAACATTTTAAATGAGAAATCAATACCGTCTGATGTTTTCTTTGCCGTAAATACAAGTTTAAATCTTCAAGGCGGCGCTAGGTGGGAGAGGCGCCGGCCGTACAATCGTTACGTCATAGCTTTATGACGTCATTAAACATGACGTCAAACAGTGACGTCATACATTCCTCACTAGGTTTGTCAAACGTAGACGAAAGCTAGCGACGTCTTATTTTTTCTTTCCGGTTGTGCGCAGCCAATAAAAACGTTTTTTTAATGATATGAGACAATAATTGTATTGATATAATGTGACATCAAAATAAAAAACTATTTCAAATTAGATTGTGAGTTGCGAACTACTTAAACCGCCCATCCTGAAGTAGTGAGCAAAATTATGAAGCGTAGTTTTTTAATGTTTCCCTTTTTCCACCCTTTTTACGCATCAAAGTTATCTTGGGTAAGAAAAAGAATAACCAACGCGATGCTCGGAATTACGGATTATCTGTCCCTCGTGAATTATTGTGTCAAACTCCTCGCTGAAGCTCGGAGTTTATCACAATAATTAACTCAGGACAGATAATCCGTAATTCCTCGCAACTCGTTGATTATTCTTATATACTTGCTTATAAATACAGAGATTTTGAATGCACGATACACCCTTCGTCAAGCACCCTGTATCAGCCCGCAGGGCAGATAACCTTTATCAGCCCGTCGTCAAGGGCAAAAACCTGTATCAGCCCGTCGTCAAGGGACTTGAACATGGAACCCTAGGCAACGAACGCAAAAAATAGATGGAAGTCGCGAGGAATTTAGAGTTGTCTCCCTTTGTACAGCTGACGTTAGAACGTGGCCGACATCGCGTAAACGCTGCAGTCACTTGCGGATAGGATTTGTCAGTTTGATTATTAATACAACCTTTCTTTCCAGTTTGGATACCAGAGATTAAATGAACTCAAAAGTCGCAAGAGGCGTAAGCTCGGGAACTGAATGTTTATTGGTAATTTTGTAAGTTAAGCGGCAACTTAAGCCACATGTTAATGTTATGAATTAAAGTTTAAAAATGTGACAATTGTATAGTTTGTTTAATAAGTATATATATGATAAAAAAAAGTATGATATGAGTATTTTCATATCACATTCGGTATCATCCCTCGACCAGATCAGCCCTCGAGCTAAAGCTCTCGGGCTGATATTGGGGTCTCGGGCTGATACCGAATGTGATATGAAAATACCCATATCATACTATCTATTTAGTCACCTTAACGGATTTCCTTTTAAAACTTCAAGCAGACAGTTTAGCAACGTAGAACAAGTCGAGAGCGAAAGCTTAATTGTGATCGAATGGGTGATATTCATGACAAGCAAACAACGAAAAGCAATAATCTATATATATAAGTCATCAAGTGATCCTTAACTCTTTCCCCTCAATGCTTGGTATATGTTCAAGACATCAAGATAAGAACATTTCGAGGGGAAAATACTTGACGTCTTGTCTCAATTTATCAGATTACTCAACTTACATGTGATTCAAAGGCATCGACCGTGTCTATGAGTTAATCAAATAATAAAACCTTAAAGTACATTAATTGAGAACACAAAACGCCCACCGCAATATACTACATTCTACACAATAGGTGTGATATAAAAACATAAATATTAATCGCTGAACATTTGAGTTATTAAATTGTAAGTAAAACGTCTCAGACATATCAATTTTAATTTCTACGAAAAAAGGTCAAAAGAAGTATCTCAAATTATTTCAGAATCACGACTTGATGTCATTGTATTGTATATAAGGTTCATATAGATTTAATATCTTAAAGGGGCAGTAGCACGTTTTTTGAAAAAATTATATTTAAAACTTTTCATTGATAATTGGACGTTAATGCTAATGTATTATTTTGATAGTGTCAAACATCACATTACATAAGCCAATCTTCCATTAATAGATAACAAAGTATGAAGATTCATCTAAAATCCATTGGCTGCCATTTCTTGTTAATTCATTTTGTGTAAGAATAAGGAATCGCATGGCCAAACTTTACGTTATATATTTGTTTTTTTCACTGCTTTATTTAGTTTAAATACATTTTCTTTCAATTGGAACCATTAATTTTCATTTTTCCTGATATCACATTGTATTCCCCCTAAAAACGTGCTACTGCCCCTTTAATATCTCAAAGGGCATATTGAAAATACATTTACACTTAGCATACGTTAGATTAGTCCAATTTCATATCGTCATATCATTAGGTATGTATTTTCAAAGTGCCGTATTTACAGGGTGTGTCATATTTCTCCTTTCCAAAAGCTTTAAATGATAAACAGCAGCATGTTTTGTTTTTCTAACTGATTAACTGAATACTTAGATTCATCGCACGAGCATGTTAAGGTCACATAATTCTCTTTCAAATTCAAATTTTATTGAATGTTATATCTCATGTATAGTTCGACGATAGTTGAATAAACTTGTGATCAGTAAATCAAGAACACATATTTGAATATACATTTAACACTAGTATACATATTGAACTGTTACAGTAAACATGAGTTAGATATTTTAGCCCATGTGTACTCTCAACCAACATATGCATTTATTATGTGAGCGTATTTTTCTGGCAGTCCGATTGGTTGAGAACCGTTCAAACAGAAAGGGATATTTACTTGAGTTACAACAAATAGAGCTAATGACGTCAAACCATTGTTTCATGACGTCATGTTATTCTTATCATGGCGTCATTGACCAGTCTGTACCAACCAAATGTCGTTTTTTGCTGTAGTTTTCTGTTGTCTTTTGTTTTTTGACCGAGACATAATAAAACAATTATGGACTGGTGAGTTCGGTTTTAAAGACCCGAGGACACTCATTTCAGGGACACTCATATAATATCCTCTATTGCTGATGAATCTGCATTATATGACACTGAAGTAGATTCAATTGCCAGCTACTTAAAGGGGCAGTAGCACGTTCTTGGGGGGAATATAGGGTGATGTCAGGAAAATGAAAATTAATGTTTCCAATTGAAAGACAATGTATTTAAACTAAATGGAGCAGTAATAATTCAAAAAGAATAACGTAAAGTTTAACCATGCGATTGCTTTTCCTTACACAAAATGAATTAAAGGTGTTCGTACAAAATGGCCGCTAATGGATTTTATGTTAATCCTCTGACTATGGATGATTAGCTTGTGTAAGTAGATTTTTGACACTGTCAAAATAATACATTTAGCAATAACTTACAATTATGAGTGACAAATTTGAAATATAAAATTATCAAAAAACTTGCTTCTGCTCCTTAAAAGTATTATCGGTCATTGTGTTGCCAGCTACAGTGCACTGTCGAAAGGTTTGCACTCTATTCAAGACATCTGTAAGAACAGGACATTTTCAAGAACAATCCATCATTTTCTGGTGGTTTTGACAAATCCGTTGATCTATAAGGAGCGTTAAGTGACGAGCTAACTGTGTTTAAACTATGCTCCATCCTGCAGCTGCTTATAAATAAACATGAATGAAAACCAGAACATATTCTGTTAGACAGACGTTAAGAAATTTCAAAATTGGACATTCGGTCGCATGACAAACTTGTGTTATAAACGCAAAAAAAATGAAATTGTTTAAAAATCATAATCAATCTGTAACATACCTTTTCAATATGAAGAAAATATGTTTCTATTACTTTTAGACCTCAAACTGTTAACCATTACGAATTTAATGATATGTTGAAAAAGCGAAATGATTTGGACTTGAAATAAGGTTATTAGACCTTAAAAAGCACAGTTGGGACCTAGGCTACCACACCGTTTACTTAATAATTATGTAAAATCTTTTCTGTACTCAATATACATTTATAACTTTGTAACACAGCAATCAATACTTGATTTATGTATGTATATCGTAACATATACTAGGACATATATACAGAGGAAAATTCAAAATCAAATCTGTCATTGATGTAAACCTAAATTTGCATATAACAATCTTTTAAGATTAATTAAAAGAAGATAATTCATTGATAGATTTCAGTTTTGGGAAGTATAATTGATAAACGTTGTCTCGATGTGTTTTTCAAAACAACGTATATATTAGGTACTAGAAAAGAACAATACTCGAAATTAAGAGACATTGATCTATATTTTCTTGCTTATATTCATACTAAATGTATTGTTTTACTTAAGGTATATATGCATTCATATTTTCTTTTACACACACACACACATAGAACACCGAAAAGTTAGTCACACGATATCTCGCTGGAAATAATCTTACCTAAGATTTATAGGTACGAACACTAGATTATATAATTATTGACCACATGGAACTCAACTCGAATACAATAACCTAAACTGATATATACGAATATCATGTCTTAAACGCGAATGTCACTGACTTATACGAATATCATGGCATTGTCAAAATGAAATACATGTATCAGTGATTATCGACCTCCAAGAACGTCTACAGGGGCATTTACATATGTCAAGTTAAGATAATACACCCAATGAATCAAGATATCCCATGTTGAAGGGATTAAATTTATACATATTCATCACTCATGTTCTAAACTACGCCGATTAATTCTAAAACAAGAAACCGGGTTAAAAGTATTACCTGTACATGAGAATGACATCTTGCAATATGTGACAAATTGGTTGGAGATGCTCGCTGAATCGACCATGATTCGAGACATCTACTCAAGTTTCATCAATGGTAATCACTTCTTAAATTTAATTTAATTTCATTCGTAAGAAGTATTTGAAAGAGTTTTCAATACAAAGCGAATCTTAACAAAGGAAGCTTGCCCATGCTTGGCATAAAACAGTGCAACAATTCATGTCAAATGTAACAATTTAGTATGGTAGTCTCTTAATCATGTCCTTCAAGCCGTTTAAGTATCAATTTAAAATATAATTGAAATTAGAGAACTAGATTTTATAAAATCTTCACTTGATAAAGTTTATGTATGATAGTGAGAGTCAACACTCACCTCTCTTTAAAGATCCATGAAGAGCCATCAAGTTGTAAATGCAGGATTCCAATGTCATGTTATAGAAAGACATAACACTCTTTACAGTAGCACCAGGCGTGTCACTCATGGTTAAATCCTGGATATACTCTTGTCTTATCGAGCAGTCACTGTGTAACCTCTATGTCCTACAGATCACTCGCTACTGCCCTCATAAATAAGGTCTATGCAGTGAGAGCAGTGTTACAGGGACTGATTTGAGGAGCAATCACTAGGGTGTTCGTTATTGGTCGATTAGGTCCGTGAATACCAAATGAAGTCCTACTTCATTGTAAGGTATTCGTATTCTCCTGCTCGTTCCCAGATTTGACTATGGCTAGTTTGGCCCGATGCATGATAGTTATAACTTGTTCTCTATTGGCGGCGTGCTATAATTACTCTTATCATTGATTTCAGCGCTGTCCACTCGCTGTCAATTGGAAGATGAGGGCTAGAGATATTCAAGATATTCCGCAAGCTCCGTTTCAGCAATAAAGTGAAATGATACACTCACTCAGGCACATATAATATATTCACGGATTCGTGGAAGGATCGATTTTAGTACATCCAATATTTCGAACATGGCAATTTAATCTATCCAATCAAAATAAAATTATGTCGATCTGCTTGATATTGATATAACATATATAGATTTAATTCTAAAAATGAAAACGGGTCATTAAATGAATCATTAGAGGTGTTGTTGTCAGATTCAATTTGATATTTATAGTTAAGGCCTTGTATCTTAACTTATTAGGTGCAATCGCTATAAGATTTGTCTTACCATAATTGTTATGGTTTGAAGAAATCTATAGAATCCGCTATAAGTTAAGGAAAATAGATAGGTTCTTTTAGCAATTACAATTTGAATAATGAGTAATGTCTTGATTCATATCACTGAATAGAATCGGAAGAGAAATGACTTAATGTATCGGTCGGAGATAAAAATTGACAGATTATATAACTAATAAAGGCCTAACAAAATAAACGTTTCCCCTTGCAAGCATATTTTGCAAAAAAAAGTCCAAACGTCTGAAACAAAATGCAAAATGAAACTTTCATTATTACATTCTAAAAAAGTATTCGAACTTCATACTTTCTTTACAACTTTACTAATACTATTTATAATGTTTAGTGTTACCTCAAATACTCTGAATCTGTAAACATAGTCAGGGATATTCTTTCGTAAATACAAACTAAAAGGGTTCACAGCACTAGGACATACTGCCTAAACGCATGTCAACGTAATGTTGGAAAGTTATGGAAAACTAATGTAAAATGACATTTGTGACTTCTTAAGACCGTGGGTATTCCATAACCTTTACATTTCTCATGCAAAACAGAATGTGATATTGACCAACTTCCAGTTCAGACCCAAAGTCAAGACAACTGGATTCGTCAGACGTAACCCCGGAAATGTTTCAAGCCAACAACAGACACGGTGACAACTATTGCTTGATTGTGGCGGACATTTAAGGAGTTCTCGAGTTATCGCACGACGCCAAAAGGACGTCGCATTTTGACGTTAGAACATCGCCAACGACGTCTACAATGGTCAACACAGCATGTGAGATTAACCCTTTTCATTGACGTCCTGAATTCCTTTCCGAACGAGTTGTTGAGGCACTGGACAAATTTGGTGAAATTGAAAGACGTTTGTGATGCCTACCAAATCTGCCTCTTTACTGAAGAAACTGTAACAAGGTTTTGGTGAGAACTTGAATACCATCTGTCAATAATTTCACATAAGCCCGATACTTCCAGGCGACAGGGATATGCCCAGTGTATCAACTCAGCCGCTTGTCAAATCCGGTTTTAAGAGTGAATTTAATCTAACCGCTTATTCGAATCCTGCTAGGGACTCGACAACTTTATCTGGAGTAGAGAACCACCGCTGGACTCATTACCGTATCGTGGTGTGGTGGTTTGTGTGCTTCGAGGACCCCGAGAGCTATGCCAGCTGGAGCTTACATGCTCCTGGTAGGGTCACCCAAGCTGGACAGGTCGACGGGTAGAAGCCAGACCAAATTTGAGTCCTTCTAAAACCTGCTTTCTATCTCTTACTATGCCTTTATTTCCGTCTTTTCCCTCATCTTTTCTATCCCTTTCTCCCTGATCTGTCTACTCTCTATTGGATGGCAACATCCACGTGTTTAATAACTGAAATATTGTTCAAAACACATTAAACACAATCTCACACACTCACTCACTGGAGTAGAGAAGTCATCTACACGCAGTAAGTGAAATGCTACACTGAATTCCAGCGCCGTACCACCCTTGTTCGCTAGTTCCAGTCGTTGTTCGCAGGTTTCACCGCAACGAAAAGCACATTGGTCTTCCGGGCCTTCTCCCGAAATAATAATAGCAGCCGCGTTATTAGTGAAATACCGCATCTCACCCCATCTGCTTATTCATTCTGATTTGTGTTTTAATGAAGGTCGTCATTAGTTTGAAAATGTCTGTCTTTGTAATTCAAGTGAAAAGCTTTATGAAGTGATATATTCTGGACACCAATGGCATCACAAGAACTTTAATGTCTATGTATATCTTTAAAGGGGCAGTAGCACGCCTTAAGGGGGAATATAGGGAGATGTCAGGAAAATTAATGGTTTCAATTTAAAGACAGTGTATTTAAACTAAATGGAACAGTAATACTTCAAATATATAATGTAAAATTTAGCCTCGCGATTCCTTTTTCTTACACAAAATCAATTAAAGGTGTTCACATAAAATGGCCGCCAATGAATTTTATGTGAATCTTTATACTTTGCATTCTGACTTTGGATGATTGGCTTGAGAATTTTGACACTGTCCAAATAATACATTAAGCATTAGCTTGCAATTATCAGTGATAATTGTATAATATAAAATTATAAATAAACGTGCTACTGCCCCTTAAATACACGAGAGTTTTACCTCATAACCTTCACCTTTCATGTCACATCTGTAGTAGAGACGTCAATAATTACTTACGATGCGAAGACGAGAAGGTAAAGAAGTCGAGGACATGTCTTGTTTACATTGACCACGATTTGGATTTGCACTGGTAATAGGTGCGAGGAAAATATGAACTTCAAATATTGATAGGAGAAAGGAAAAGATATCGATGGCCGAAATATTTTTACCAAAATAATTCGAAGACTTTATTTTCGCACGTGATAGGATGAATTGCAAATGGTTTCAGTTTGCGGAACAATTGCAAAAGCATGTCGTATTGAGTAATAGGTTTATCATGTAAATTAGCAAGAGTTACCATATTACAAATAACACAAAAATATGAAACAAAAGCCCAAGTTAGTTGAGCTAAGGAATCCATTTCTTTATCGCAAATAGTCAAAGGGTGTGAACACTGAAATTGTAGCCAGCAGTTTTCGCTTGATACTTGATTATATATACTTCGACTATGGATGAAAAGTGTGAGTAACAAGAAGGGAATACATTTTGCATAAACTAAACTATGATTAATGATGGAACGTCAAGAACAAAATATCCAGTAAAAGTGTGTTAGTCCCTGAAGGGATCTGAAAGGCCACAATACAATCGAACTGAAAGTTATTTCCCCCTGTGCTAATTTTATAAAAGCATATTCATTTGGAAAACATCGGTTAGGATATTATTTTGTTTTTTATTTGCTAATAATTTCACTGGATAGTTTCATTCTTGTTTCATTTGATTCTACTTGATTTCTAATTTTTATATTATATTTTTATTTCGTGAAAATGACGTCTTCCCTCAGCTTGGAGTTACAATTCTTAGGTCAAAAACATTTTTAGAACAGGACCCAAATCAGATACGCATTTCTCCAGTTTTCAATATAACATATATAGCAAACATGTATGTCCCTAGATAGTATTGTCAATATTTAGAGGGTAGAATACTGTGTTCAGTATCTACTCCTCCGTCTGGAGACGTTTTGTCTGCAGTTCTTGGATTCATTCCGTTTACAGAACATAACAGGATATTCCATTACATCTGGTAAGTCACTTCATTGGATATTCACAAATATAGCGCCTACTGTTCCATTCTGTTGCAATTCATAAAGATAAACACATGCTTGTAGTCAATTCATGTATACAGATAATTATTACTGCATTACTTTCTTCACAATTGTTAGAAATAATCTATGGCATGTTGTAATGATTACTTAACACGTAGCATGCTGTGATGAAATAAATCAGCAATCGATTCAAAATTTACAAGTATTGTCGCCATCACTTACAATAGGAATGATTGCAATAGGTAATTGTGGATTCAGTTATTCTACACCTTGCTGTATTATAGTCGCAAAAAGATAGAGTTAGACATGTGTTAGTCAATTCAAGAAGCATAACAGATGAGTATAAAGTGTGAATTATGAGAAATCAAAATCTGTTCAGCCATGTTCTATTTGGCAGTAGATCAGCAGATACGAGAACAGTACTGCTGCTGAACAAAGATTATTACACTGTGGAAAGATCCTTTAAGCAAAACTCATAATTTTAAGAAATTTGAAATCGTCATGATTTTAAATACAGACACACAGACATACACACATGTTTATTCAGTATATAAAGCTCAGTGGCTCAAAGTACAGTTGAATTTTTAGTTATCGTAGTTGGTCACGTGACTTTACAGATTTGACATAAGATTTCATTTTGTACATTAATTGTTTCACATAAGTGGCAACATTATAAATAACTTCAGGATTATTTGAATTTAGCAGATTGTTCATCTTTTGTGGATTGACATTCTTACATTTCCAAAATCTTCTTCTATATGCAGAGAAGGCTTTACAAACAAATATGAGCTTCATCCTCCGTCTCGCCTGAGGAGCATTATGAACATGTTAAATCGCTCAAAGTATGATGATCCTTTCTAAAGGATTAAATCTTCAGGGAATGAGTTAGAATACTATCGACACAAAACTTTTGGATCAATATGTTGAGACTTCATATCTACACACTATATACAAGATACATATCTGTCGTACGCTGAAGTTACTGATTATAATCCAAATGAAAAAATTCCTGGTTTGTACAACTTTCTTAATAAAAACTACATGTATATTATATACAAAATATAATTAATATTTTTTTCGGTACAAGTTTAAAAGCTACTTGCAAAAGTGGTTACCGGTATGATATCCATAATAATTTTTCCAAAAACATCTTAATTTAAAACTATTGTGAGAAAACCTTTAAAAAAACAGTTAAAAAAGTTCTTTAAAACATTTTGGACCCAAATAAAGCATAAATCCATGCCAAATGTGTACTGGATTGAAATGGAATTCTATAATGAAATATGACATAGGAACATGATTAGAGTCGAGTTTTGGATAAAACATAATAATCAAAATTTATTTTCGCAAGATAAGTAAATTTAAGCAGCGGATCACGTTTTTTGGGGTGTATTATTTCTCAAAATTGCCCACAATAAATACCAGTTTATGCCAACCTATCATCTCCAGCGGGTAACACATCTCATTTCTCAACTATATTTTTGTAGTCGTCAAACACATTGTCAAGTACCAAATGAAAACTGCTGATTGGCATTCTATGTGACTATTTGTGTAATCACTTGCGATAAAAAGATTGATGATTTAGCTCTATCAAACATGGTACCTTCGTAAATAATTATTACTTTTGATCTTAAACACGGTCTTGCAATTTGTAAACAATTAATTTCGTTTTTTTTAAAATCACTTAATTTACTGAAACCATGCTACCGCCTCTTTCGAATTCCGCAATGGTGAACAAACACTAAACGTTGACATACATTTGATGAAACCTTGACCAATGACCAAATGAATGTCAATTGTTATTCAGAAGGTATGTTGTAAAAGAAGAAAATACGAAGCTCAAAAATACAATAATTTCTTACCTGACATTCGTTAGACAATTTGTTTTCAGCCAATTTCAGCTCTATACTTGATGAAATCGTTGGTAATGAAATGTATCAAATGTCATTGGCTTGTCAGAATGAATTTTTTAAAAGAAAAAGATAAGGATTTAATAAATGAACTGACATAAGTTTGACACTGTGGCACAGCTAATTTGCATATGCTTGAAATCAGTGCTAATTTAAAAATTTAAAAAATATTTCCGCGTGCTTCATTACGTATATATATATACGTATGTCATCAGTTTGCATATCAAAAGATTGACTGCAGCATATTTTAAGAATGTAAGATGAGTCAATTAAAGGTTTCATTTAGTATATAAAGTAATATTTTATACATATCATTCAATAAGATACATAAAAGGGATTGGGTCAATGATGTTTATGTTGATTTACAGCATTATCAACTATTTGTAAGTAGTTTTCATAATTTATAAAAACTTCTTTTTGTGCAGATGCTGAATTCTCACATAATAACTCAAACACTACAAATTGCGACTTGCTTTTGTGCCTTCTTTAGATATGTTCTGAAATACGTTCAGCTTACAGACTAACGCCATCATTCGTTAACTTTCCGAATCATGACATTCTGTCACTGTATTAACACTGTTCTATATCGATAGAAAATTAATTGATTATTCTCAGCAGTAGTCTGTACATATTGATAAAATGACATGAATAAAACCATTAATCAAACGCTTAATTCATTGAAATTTGTTTGATATATTCAAATCTTTAAGAGCAATCACTAGTAGTTGGTAATGTATATATAAACATATCCAAACATTCAAGTGTTTTCGTTGAAGTTCATGATTATAAAATCATATCAATATGTCCTTATCTCGACACCCTTTAACACACTCATATCGATGATGGCCAGCTGTTGTTGAGACATTATGTGACAAACTGGTAATTCCCAGCAGTGGCAATACAAGATTTACATATCACGGAAGTATTAATGAAGGATTCCTTAAATCAATAATTACTAATCTATTAGTATTGGCTGAACAGTAAACATTGATCTTTGGCTTACACGTTGCATTGTTACATTTGTATAGAATATATGAATGTGGTCTTTATTTAAGACAGTACTGACAAAACGAAACATTGAATCGTTTATCATTTTTGAGACTGGGTATCATTATAAAACATTAAATTTAAAAAAATGAAAAGGAACACTTGAAATTGTGAGTAAACTGTCAAAGATGTTGATGGTTTAATTAAGATGTAAATTTGATGTACATCAGAATATCTTCCTACCTTAGATTTTTAACTGTGATTCAAAATGTCACAATAAAAAAGAGAAAGGCACGAATTTGTAATAAAATGTAACAATAGATCATTACGAATGATGCAACAATAGAAAATGTTCATCTAAACATCTCTACTCATGAGGAATATTTGAAAATTAATCCCCTCCACTAACCTATTTAGTGTAAAATGATTTTGGTTTTCTGATGATGAAATATATTGATTGCTAAAGGGTTATTGGAACTTCCCTCAAGGGCTTATCTTGAATTACTCGTGTTGCGTTAGTCCTTAGGGATCCTAGAAAATAGCTTTGCGATATTGAGATGTTCTAACAAGATCTGATTCATATCGCATGTCTAATTTCGTTTTAAATTTCGACCTTGTTTTATGAATTCCCTATTCGTGAATCCGTTGCATTATTTGATGATGAATAAATTAATTTTGAAATATCACAAGTAGCATGTTAAATAGTTTGGGATCCATGCACGTAGGGTTTAAAGCTAATTGTACTCTGAACAAGAGAAATTGCAGCAATCGCTCTTTTTGAATGCTTCAAAACCTAACATTTCCTCTTTGATGTCGTGAAATATCAATTAATACAGTTCTTTACTGAAAAATACATTTTTGCCTGAAGGTTACATAGATTGCATTTCACGAGCCACAAACATCATTCATTGATGTTTTTTATACTGTTGTACTTCATCGTGAATTGTTCTACTGTACCTGACATGAACAATATTTTATAAAATTGAATATCATATTTATATTTATACATAAGCCTATTGGAACAAATGTTGTTTTATGATCAATTTCTAATGTATCCCGTAAATGGCTTCCGGATATCAAGTTTAATGATCTAATCAAAAACGACAGTTTGAACAATATTCAAACCAACATAGGCAATTGTGATTACCAAGAAAAGTTGAAACTGTTTTTGAAATTGACAATTTTGGTAAGAAAAGTCAGACATTGAATAGTCAGTGTCAACTGATGTTACAATATGTATGCTTTGCAATTTAACATCACAGAGATTCAGTGTAGCTTCACACAAGTTAAAAGTTGTTGCTGTGTATTCTTGTCATGTCATGTCGGCTGATTATGGCAACTCAGGAACTAGCAATCTCTTCTAGCACACAAACCAAATCACTAAACAATTAGGGATACGGATTCCTGTTCCGAATCAAAGTACACAATGATCTGTTATTCAATTGTTAAATCTGTCCATATTTAACATTTTCAATTCTATATCATGATTACATAGTATGGAGGGTGAAACACGTACAAGATGATTGAATTGAAAAAAAAGCAATCTGTGTTTCAATCCGTAAAGTTTTGATTTTAAAGTCATGTTTCAAGTTCGAAACTTATCATTAGACAACATGTCTTATCTCAAATCGCCAAGTCAATAACAGATTCACTTAGACAAGTTCATTAATGATATATAGTTATTTATTTTAATGCAATGCTTCAATGTTTCAATAATGTAGCATCAATGTAAAAAAGTTCTATATTTTTTATGAAAGTCATATAATGTGATATATTTGCAAAAATGTAATAACTAAAACTAGATAGATTGACCATTTGACGATTTGTTTATACGTATTTGTCCAAATGTAATTTATATGTAATTGACCATTTGACCATTTTTTTAAAATTTGTATACATACATATAGCTCGTTTTGGCTTTGTTAAGGCAGTTTTCTGCTTCACTGTAGAACTCTGGATGAATTACCATGGATGGCTTGTAAACACTCTTAAAAACTCCTGTGATACATCTGTTAGAATGAGATCTTAATAACGTTGAATGTATCATTTCGGAGGATATGATTTTCGATCCTACACTATGAATTCCCAAAACGTGTATTCGTTACATTGTTTGACAAAAATAAATTGAAAACGTGACCAGCATTTTAAGGTTGTTTGCAGAGATACAATGTTCTGATTCACGTTTCTTCAAGTAATAATATCTGACATTCAATTCCACTTAGGAGCCAAAAAGGACACAGTTAGACAAAGTAAATTAACAATATTGTGTTTGATGGGTGTTCGGAGATATATGTAATGAGTTAGAGTATTACACCGCTTTTGCAGTACTTAAACCATTTCCAGCGATTGAGATAGCTGTAAGTGTTGAGGTTGTTTGTACAACAACATACTTAATCCTAAGTATTAAGCTGTCCTCTTTTTCGCTTATCTTGCGTTTTTCCTTTCAATAGACAACTTTATAAACTGTTAAGGCAAGCCATCTACTATGATGTTTTATGCATATAGCAGCATACACTTTCAATAATAAAGTGTTGTTAACAATAAAATCTTTTCAAGAGAGGATTTCAGATTTCAGATTTCTGTATACAACTCCTTGAATATCCTAACTCCTAGCATATCAAAATAAGAGGCCATTAACCAGATAAACAAATCATCTTATCATGTGAAATAAATAAATATCATACATTTTGCTTTTTATCTTATTTATTTGTTATTTATAAGCTCTAAAAAGAGTACAAGTGGAAATGACGGCATTGTATTTATATTCAAATATTAATCATAATTAACCACACGCTGCTCTGGCTATTCAGTTAGTGTTTCCTTGATGAAGAATAACTCACAACTACATGTATATGAACATTGAATGGAGAAAATGGGTCAGCGTTTTGTTTTAAAGCATGGAAATGAAAGCTGACAGGTTTATTCACATTTTACTTTGCAAGTGCGCTTTTGTGAAACATTTATTTATATATATGCCAAGTGTTAAACTTTATTTTCTCTGTCTTCATTACATTACATTTGTTGTGCTATTTGGGTTTGTTTTAAAACAAAGTCACTGGTCAAGGGGAGAAAATGGAAGAAACGTGCACAAACAAAATACAAAAATCCTACCAGTTCTGAGAAACAGGCAATTGGTCTCTTAGCGATATTTATGCAATTTGCTATTAACAAGGACTACAATGTCTACATAATAATCAGGTAAGTTAATCTCAGCTTTAAAACATAAATCGTAAAATTATAAAAAGGTTGAAAATATACGACAAAGGCAATATTTAATTCAATTCACGAACAGAAAGACATATATCTTATCATCTTATCAAAAAAGTTTATGATCCCAATCTTGTAGCAATGATCAAACAAGTATTCAAATCAACAGACTAGCAATAAATATTCCTACATTACTTGTCTGAATTCATGATGACTTGACACAGTGGAGATTGACCAAAACCTCTATAATTTCAATTTCACTGAACATTCAGAGCACACACTTCGCGTTTGAAAGCAAAAGACATCATTAAAACCGCACATGCTGCGGAACAGGAATCACCAGTTGGTGTCTTGCATTCGTATCATGCTGTGCAGGCTGATTGGGGTAATTCAAGTTGGAAGAACTTCCCCTTATTACGCAACTAACATGAACAACTAGCATGAAACATTCTAGAACACTTGATTGAAGACAGGCGATATAGTTATGTTATGATATAGTTAAAGGTTATATAGGAAATTAAATTTAAGGACTATATTCAAAAATATGTATTGACATATTTATCATTGATTTGTAATTATCTTAAACAAATTGTCTGAATATATTGCACTTGTTTGAATAATACTCTTAATTTCTGAATGAAATATCATCTATCTTTAAATACCATATCATGTCCTTTATGAGATACCCCCCTCTGATATTAAATGCAATATATTGAAACAAAATCTTTTTTTGATTCATGAACTTTCATAAAATGATTGAACGATTTGAAATTGGAGGCAGAAATGGTTTGATAAATCATGAAATGCGAGATTTTTTAATCATTACGCAAAGAATAATTGACACATAATCCCGCCCAACACTTAGTCAATCAATTTCAAGTTAATTCCACTAAGAGTTCACAGAGTTATTTCTCTTCAACACCTTGAGACGAGAGATATAAAGAAAGTAAAAAAATAAATTTTGTAGTTAGTTTTGATTTGACAGAACAAGTTTTCTTTCAGTAATCTTGTTTAATACATGAGCAGGAATGAAGTGTATAATACAGTTGCTGATTCGTATTCCTAATTAACTGCATTTGACTTATAGATAAACACATTTACTTATGCTTATCAATTAATGTGATGATTTATACTTACAAAAGATAAATAGATGGTATCATTAAATGTACGTCAATAAACATTCAGCATACATAATAAGTTGTATACACTTGATAAGTCCTTACATCCTTATCTTAAATCTCTATTTAACCACCAACAAGGTCTGACTGTTTTGATGCTTTTCACTTTATCACACCTTGGATTTTACAAAAAGATAAATTGTACTAGAATATTCTTCCCTTGATTTATGTTATAATGTAGCATTGCACATTAAATTAAATTGTTCATTTTTAAAATTCTTTGAACATGAACTGACATAAAAGCTTGTCAAGCTAAAAGAATACCATTACTTTTCGTGAACTCGACCTAAGACTATGAATTCCTACCTCTCTATTATACTGCTTACGATAAGTTCCATTATTATCCTCATTCACCGGCGATGTTGACACGATCCATTTGAAAGTCAGGACAAAATGCAATTGATTATAACTGTACTAAATCGTTTTGTATTTTACATATAGTTTTCAGAAAGAGTTATTTTCTATGATAGAATAACGCTTCTCACAGAGTGTCTCTTTGACAAAAGTAGAATACATTCCACATTGTTTGACATATCCAATTTTATGAAAAAAATATTTGATAGTCTTATTTGTCAGTTTGTTATGACAAAAACCTTTATAGAAAATTATATTCAATACTTCTCTCTTCATAACCATACATGTATTTTCTAAATATAGCGCCAATCTCTATCACATCCCTATAAGTGACACCAAGCTCTTGATGTGACAATATGTGACAAATCATTAATTAATAACAATGGTGAGACACGTTTGACACATCACGAAAGTATTTATGAATGATATCTTAAATCAATGATTACTAATCCGGTAGTAACGGCTGAACAGTAAATATTGATCTTTTGTTTATACGTTTGATAAATGCATTTGTCGGATGACCTGTGAATACAAAGATCGGAACTCTTTCATAATAAAAGAATGTGGTCTTCTGTCAAGACAATTCTTATAAAATGAAACATTAAACCATTTATCCCTTTGGAGACTGAGACACACAGTACGCATTATTCTAATGTAAAAAGTAAAAGTAGATAATGATGACACAATATAGAATAAAAACATGTCAACATTTAAACACCAATCAGGAACATTTGGTGAAGAAAAAATCCTCTCTACTGACCTACTAAGATTTAAATGATGTTTCCTTTCAGATGATGAAATATATTGATGGTAAAATCGTTACTTGAACTTCCCTAAAGGCTTTATCTGAAATTACTCGAGTTGCGTTAGCCCTACGGGATCCTAGAAAATAGCTTTTACAATATTGTGCTGTTCTATAAGACCTGAATCATATCGCATGTCTAATTTCGTTTTATACTTATTCCCCAATCGTGAATACATTGCGTTAGTTGATGTTAAGTGGTTGCACAATATTCTGAATTCAAGCATGTACTTCTTCAAGCAAATTGTTTTCTGAACCAGATCAATCTTAGAAATCGCTCTTTTTGAACCATGCTTAAATTAACATTTCCTCTTTGATGTTGTAAAACACCTCTGTAAATACGTTGTTTTGCGCCTTAAGGTGGCATATAGTGGTTGTTCAAGTCACTTGAATGTATAGCAATCAAAATTTGTTGACATTGTTTTTGATCTTAAATGTATTGCTCATCGGTTCAGTACAATGTCAATAGAGATGGCAAAGTCAAAGTTTATGTTCTAAATGCATTTTCCCGTTTGTTTAACATATCTGCATATCTATTTCTGTAACATAACAAATCAACTGGTTTCATTATTGAAGATTTATTTGCATTTTATGAATAATGTTTTTAAAAAGGTTTTAAATTTGTGTTCTTAATTAATACAAATCTATCAGTTTATTTTATATAAATAATTTATTCATGTTAATGATTTACAAAAATGTGTGTACTTATACATCGTGGGAAAACAGACAATAAAAAAACCTTTGAAGTTGACAAAAAGTATTTGGGATAGATTATGTTATATGGTACAGACACTTATCGAGTATTCAAAACTCTGAAAAAGAGTTGTAGGGGTCAACAAAGTAATTTTTCTTGACATCTTTTATGTGTTTTACATGCGGTTATCTACACCTTTGTTTTATTTTCTATATATTGTACTTACAATATAATTTATGACTTTTTCAGAAGCTGTTGAAGGCAAATTGATGTAAAATGGTGTAAAACTCAAACTAACATACATTTTCAGATTAATGACGAGCTTAAACTCAACGAGAGTTGTTCTTTGATAGTAAAACTACAATGTAAATTTTGTTTAGTTCACTAGACTCAAACTCAACAAGCAGTATGCATGTCTTCAATTATCATCTCCAGACAAGGCACATTTAACATAAACTTAACCATTTAACAGGAATTTTGAACTAATTGTTTAAATCTACACAAACTTAACAATATCTCGAATATGTAGCTTTCACTTTTTCCCAAAAATATTGTATCCTGGTTTTACGTTGTTAAATGAAGTCATTAGATAATTATTGGATATGGTAATAGTAAAAATGTCATTACTGAAACTTGCTACTACTTCTGCAGTATTATTTCATACTTCCAAAAGCTCAGTTTGGCTGTGGTATTTCTTAGCTACAACGCAAAAACTCTGGAGGAAGCACCAAGGAGGCTTTGTACAAGAAGGCTGTTAAGAAGCTTCTGTAAAACCACAGTTAAAATGAGATCTTAAAAGACGTGTATCTATCATTTCGGGAATATTTCGATCCTATGTTATAATTCCCGATCCTATGTTATAATTCCCAAATCGTGTAATCGTTGTTAAGGCCAAAAAAGACTGAGAATGTGTCAAGCATCTTAAGTTGTTTGCATTTTCTGATTAATATTTCTTCAAGTAATAAAATCCAATATTTAATTCCACTCAGAAGGCAAAAAAGAACAAACTGAGACAAAGTCAATTCTATCAAGACATTTTCTTAATTTCAATTTAATTGTAATTTTAAAATATAGTAAACATTAAATATTTCCTTTTATAATATTTGTCAAATGACAATGCCAAAAATTTACATAAAATCTAAAAAATTCAGGGGGGGGGGGGGGGGAAAGATGTCAATACGATTAGGTTTTCTCTTTGTCTTAGCTTGCAACTACAAATCAGAAAATATT
This sequence comes from Steromphala cineraria, assembly GCA_916613615.1. Taxonomy (NCBI): domain Eukaryota; kingdom Metazoa; phylum Mollusca; class Gastropoda; order Trochida; family Trochidae; genus Steromphala; species Steromphala cineraria. Next base: position 19,643,756 of record OU744733.1, read on the forward strand.
AAACAGGAAGATATTATGGGAGAAAAGTCATTTAATCAATTAAACAATAATTCACGAACAGAATGAAATGGAAAACAAGAAAACTGCCTATCAAAGAAGTTCATGAGACCGGTTCCTGAAGCTACGTTTAGACGGTATTCAAGTTAACAACACTAGCAAGAAATATTCAAAAATACCAAGTCTGATTACTTACTTGACATAGTGGAGGTTGATACAACACTCTATAATTTCAATTCAAGCATTCAGAGCACACACTTGGTGTTTGAGAGCAAAAGATATCATTAGAACCGCACATGCTGCGGACCAGGAAGCAACAGTTGATGTCCTGCATTCGTATCATCCTGCGAAGGTTGATTTGGGTAATTCTAGTGGGAAAAACTTCCCCTTACGACGCCAAAAAACATGCACAAATAGCATGCAAGGCATTCAAAATTCTAGGACACTTGCTTGTAGACAAATTCCTCACATTGTTGTTATTTAATGATACAGGTAAATGAACATTTTATATGGTCCTACTCTACAAGTTTACTGTGGTTCAAAGGGACAAAGCACAAGACCGTTTTTCTCAAAGATATCATATAAATATCCATACCATGCTTATTTCCATGTGCATAGTCACAAACATTTGATCAAAGATGATCTTATAATCTTACTATATGCCAATAATTAAACATGTCAGAGTCTAGACACGGTTTCCCAAAATAGTATCATAATAAAGACAATTTCTTGCTTCTTGCATTGAACTAATGATTACATACTCTGTTGTAAAATACCAAATTATTAAGAACTAATATATAACACGTAGTCAGACAGAATAGAAAAATCGTAATCATGGTTCATATTTTTTTTGATCCATTCATAAACAGCGTTTTGTATCTCAAATGAATACATTATAAATATTGAAAATAAATACACTTTTTGACATTATTCTCTTCTAAAAACAAACTCTCGCAAATGATATTTGAAAACATGAAAGATTATCAATGAGATGTGAGCACATATGTTTCAATCTAAGGTTAGTAAATATATTTGGTACATTCACTGAAATGTATTTGGGTAGAACTTAAACATCCATTTACCAAAAGAGTGAATTAGATAATATGCTTTGAGTCGTAATGTACATTTTGACATGGTAAGTTTTTTAAGAAGGAAAATCGCAGTACATTTGTAAAGTTCATATACAGAAACTTCACTGACATATTCTTTAATCTGTAATATGCAGATCTATGTATGTTGTTATTATTAGATAGAGCTTAAAAACTTGAATGTATTCATACAGAAAGCTGCAAAAGCATGTTACAGTTATCAACAAAGTGAGAAGCAAATATGTTTCAGTGTATTCTAATGGGCTAATAATTCACATAAAATTAGCAATACCTGTCGTCCTGACCATATGAAAATGTGCAAACAAGGATTCACGATTTTGCATTTCTCAGATTTAATGACGATATTAACAAAAGAATCTTTCACTGATTCAAATTAAAGTACTTGTTGTTAAACTCCTTATTAAGGAAATACTATATCATGTTATTTCTGAGGAAACACTGAATTTGCTGCCAGCAGTTTTTGCTTGCTACTTGATTACATATGGTTCGACTATGGATGGTAAGTGTGAGTAATAAGATGTTTGATCTTCTGTAGAGAATACATTTACAACTTTAATTGATGATTAAACGTAAAGAACAAATTATCCAGAAAAAGTGTATAGCCCAGGATCTGAAAGGCCACAATATAAGTTTAAATAAGTTAAAAGTTATTCACTCCTATATAATTTGGTTTTACCTTTGATAATAATTGCAATAATTTCCTTCAAATTTCATTTGTTTTTATCTAAATGATATCTTTCATATTTTTTCCTTCATGAAAATATCGTCTTCATTTAACATTAGATAACAACTTTCAATATTAGATATATAGCACATGTCCCTTATTGTATTGTCAATATATAGCAGAAAGAATGGAGTCTAAAGTATTGAGTCTTCTGTCTTGAGATGTTTTGTCTGCAGTTCTGGGATTCTATTCCGTACTGAAAATAACAGCTAAGCCCGGTAAGTCACCTCGCTGGTATATTTATAAATATAGAGCCTACTGTTCTATTCTGTTGCAGTTCATGAATATAAACACATGCTTGGGGTCCTTTTATCAATACATATATTACCGCGTTAGTTATGTTAATGTGTCTAGGAATAATCTCTGTCTTGTTGTAATTACTTAAAACATAACATGCTTTGGTGAAATAAATCAGCAATCAATTAAAATTTACAAGTTTTGTTTTTGTCGCCTGACAATAGCAATGATTGGAATAGGTTATTCTTGATTCAGTTATTCTACACCTAACTGTATTCTAGTCGCATAGAGATAGAGTTAGACATGTGCAAGTCGGTTCAAGAAGCATAACAGATGAGTATCAATGCATAGTAGCAAGTGCATCTGGCATGTCATTAATTGTACAATGTATTTAAATTGTCCCTTGTATGAAGCATGAGAAATAAAATTCTGTTCAGCCATGTTCTGTTCGGCAGTGTGTCAGCAGATACGGGGACAGTACTGCTGCTGAACGAAGATTATTGAACTGTATAAAGATCCTTTAACCAAAAATCATCATTTTTAGAATTTTTGAAATTGTCATGACGTCTAAATAGAAAACTTTGGAGACAAAACTTTTGGATCAATATGGTGAGACTTCATATCTACACAGTATATACAAGACATAATTTTTCGTACGCTGAAGTTAATGATTGACATCCAAATGAAAGAAATCCTGCTTCACAACTTTCTTAATCAAAATCATATTTTATACAAAATATAATTTATATTTTTTTCAGTACAATTTTAGCAACTACATTCATAATTGGTTACCGTAATGACATATATCATGACATTTTCAAAAAACATCTTAAATTGAAAATGTTATGAGAAAAACTTACATTATATTTTTGGGCATGTTGGACCAAAATGAAGCAAAAATTGTGTTCCGGTATGAATTTGATTTTTATAGTGAAATATGACATAGGCACGTGATAAATCTCTACCTCCTCAAAATCAATCAAAAATTATTCTGCAAGGTATGAAAATTTTAGCAGCAGATCACGTTTTTTTGGGGCTGTATTATTTCTCAAAATTGCCCACAATACATATCAGTTTGTGCCAATCTATTATCTCCAGTGGGTAAAACATCTCGTTACTCAACTATATTTTTTAGTCGTTAAACACATTGTCAAATCTCAAATGAAACTGCTGATTGGCATTCTATGTGACTATTTTTGTAATCACTTGCGATAAAAGGATTGATGAATAAGCTATATCAAACATGGTTCCTTCGTAAATAATTATTACTTTTGATCTTAAACATTGACTTGCAATTTGTAAAAAAAAATTTATTTTTTTTAAATCACTTAATTTACTGAAACCCTGCTACCGCCTCTTTAGAATTCCGCAATGATGAACAAGCACTAAACGTTGACATACATTTGATAAAATCGTGACCAATGATCAAATGTCAAATGTCATTAGAAGGTATGTTGTAAAAGAAGAAAATACGAAGCTCAAAAATACAGTAATTTCTTACCTGACATTCGTTAGACACTTTGTTTTCAGCCAAATTCAGCTCTATACTTGATGAAATCGTTGGCAATGAAGTGTATCGAATGTCATTGATTTGTTAGAATGATATTTTTAAAAGAAAAAAGATAAGGATTTGAAAAATGAAAAATTCATTTATTTGTTGAGTGGCATCCGTTTGACACTGTGGCACAACTTATTTGCATATGCTTGAAACCAGTGCCAATTCAAAAAATATTTCCTCCGTGTGCTTCATTATGTATACGTATCTCATCAGTTTGCGTATCAAAAGATTGACTGCAGCATATTTTAAGAATGTAAGATGAGTCAATTAAAGGTTTCATTTAGTATATAAAGTAATATTTTATATGTAACATTCAATTCATAAAAGGGATTGGGTCAATGATGTTTATGTTGATTAACAGCATTATCACCTTAATGAAACATGTTGGGCTTTTAAACATTTTATTATCTTTAAGGCTATGTATGGTAATATCAAATCACATTTTTAACATAATCGTTGCAAAGTGATATTTGTAACTAGTTTCCATAATTAAAAAAAACTTAATTTTGTGCAGATGCTGAATTCTCACATAAAAACTCAAACACTACAAATTGCTATTTGCCTTTTTGCCTGCTTTAGATATGTTCTGAAATACGTTCAGTTTGCAGACTAACGCCATCGTTCGTTAACATTCCGAATCACGACATTCTTCCACTGTATTAACACTGTTCTATATCGATAGAAAATTAATTGATTACTCTCAGCAGAAGTCTGTATATATAAATAAAATGACACGAGTACTACCCTTTTAAACACACGCTTAATTCATTGAAATTTGTTTGATATATCCAAATCTTTAAGAGCAATCACTAGTAGTTGGTTAATTAAATATAATCATATCCAAACATTCATGTGTTTTAGTTGAAGCTCATGATTATAAAATCATATCAATATGTCCTTATCTCGACACCCTTTAACACACTCATATCGATGATGGCCAGCTGTTGTTGTGACATTATGTGACAAACTGGTAATTAACAGCAGTGACAAGACAATGTTTACAGAAGCATTATTGAACGATTTCTTAAATCAATAATTACTAATCTATCAGTATTGGCTGAACAGTAAACATTGATCTTTGGCTTACACGTTGCATTGTTACATTTGTATAGAATATATGAATGTGGTCTTTATTTAAGACAGTACTGACATTGAATCGTTTATAATTTTTGAGACTGGGTATCATTATAAAACATTAAATTAAAAAAAATGAAAAGGAACACTTGAAATTTTGAGTAAACTGTCAAAGATGTTGAAGGTTTAATTCAGATGTAAATTTAATGTACATCAGAATATCTTCCTACCTTAGATTTTCAACTGTCATTAAAAATGTCACAATAAAAAAGAGAAAGGCACGAATTTGTAGTAAAATGTAAAAATAGATAATTACAAATGATGCAACAATAGAAAATGTTCAACTAAACATCTCTACTCATGAGGAATATTTGAAAATTAATCCCCTCCACTAACCTATTTAGTGTAAAATGATTTTGGTTTTCTGATGATGAAATATATTAATTGCTAAAGGGTTATTGGAACTTCCCTCAAGGGCTTATCTTGAATTACTCGTGTTGCGTTAGTCCTTAGGGATCCTTGAATATAGCTTTAGCGATATTGAGATGTTCTAACAAGATCTGATTCATATCGCATGTCTAATTTCGTTTTAAATTCCGAGCTTGTTTTATGAATTCCCTATTCGCGAATCCGTTGCATTATTTGATGATGAATAAATAAATTTTGAAATATCACAAGTAGCATGTTTAGTAGTCTGGGATCCATGCACGTAGGGTTTAAAGTTAATTGTACTCTGAACAAGAGCAATTGCAGCAATCGCTCTTTTTGAAGGATTCAAAACCTAACATTTCCTCTTTGATGTCGTGAAATATCATTAAATACAGTTTTTGACTGAAAAATACATTTTTGCCTGAAAAATACATTTTTGCCTGAAAAATACATTTTTGCCTGAAGGTTACATAGATTGCATTTCAGGAGCCAAAAACATCATTCACTGATGTTTTTTATACTGTTGAACTTCATCGTGAATTGTTCTACTGTACCTGACATGAACAATATTTTATAAAATTGAATATCATATTTATATTTATACATAAACCTATTGGAACAAATGTTGTTTTATGATCAATTTCTAATGTATCCCGTAAATCGCTTCCGGATATCAAGTTTAATGATCTAATCAAAAACGACAGTTTTTATTTAGATTTATTAGACTGTTTGAACAATATTCAAACAAACATAGGCAATTGTAATTACCAAGAAAAGTAAGACACTGTTTTTGAAATTGACAATTTTGGTAAGAAAAGTCAGACATTGAATAGTCAGTGTCAACTGATGTTACAATATGTATGCTTTGCAATTTAACATCACAGAGATTCAGTGTAGCTGCACACAAGTCAAAAGTCGTTGTTGTGTATTCTTGTCATGTCATGTCGGCTGATTACGGCAACTCAGGAACTAGCAATCTCTTCTAGCATACAAACCAAATCACTAAACAATTAGGGATACGGTTTCCTGTTCGGAATCAAAGTACACGATGATCTGCCATTCAATTGTTAAATCTGTCCATATTTAACATGATCAATTCTATATCATGATTACATAGTATGGAGGGTGAAACACGTACAAGATGATTGAATTGAAAAAAAAGCAACCTGTGTTTCAATCCTTAAAGTTTTGATTTTAAAGTCATGTTTCAAGTTCGAAACTTATCATTAGACAACATGTCTTATCTCAAATCGCCAAGTCAATAACAGATTCACTTAGACAAGTTCATTAATGATATATAGTTATTTATTTTAATGCAATGCTTCAATGTTTCAATAATGTAGCATCAATGTAAAAAAGTTCTATATTTTTTATGAAAATCATATAATGTGATATATTTAAAATTATTTGATATTTGCAAAAATGTAATAACTAAAACTAGATAGATTGACCATTTAACGATTTGTTTATGCGTATTTGTCCAAAAGTAATTTATATGTAATTGACAATTTGACCATTTTTTAAAAATTTGTATACATACATATAGCTCGTTTTGGCTTTGTTAAGGCAGTTTTCTGCTACACTGTAAAACTCTGGATGAATTACCATGGATGGCTTGTACACACTCTTAAAAACTCCTGTGATACATCTGTTAGAATGAGATCTTAATAACGTTGAATGTATCATTTCGGAGGATATCATTTTCGATCCTACACTATGAATTCCCAAAACGTGTATTCGTTACATTGTTTGACAAAAATAAATTGAAAACGTGACCAGCATTTTAAGGTTGTTTGCAGAGTTACAACGTTCTGATTCACGTTTCTTCAAGTAATAATATCTGACATTCAATTCCACTTAGGAGCCAAAAAGGACACAGTTAGACAAAGTAAATTAACAATATTGTGTTCGATGGGCGTTCGGAGATATATGTAATGAGTTAGAGTATTACACCGCTTTTGCAGTATTTAAACCATTTGCAGCGATTGAGATAGCTGTAAGTGTTGAGGTTGTTTGTACAACAACATACTTAATCCTAAGTATTAAGCTGTCCTCTTTTTCGCTTATCTGAAAAAAAACACTTGCTTTTTTTTTTCAATAGACAACTTTATAAACTGTAAAGGCAAGCCATCTACAATGATGTTTTTATGCATATAGCAGCATACACTTTCAATAATAAAGTGTTGTTAACAATAAAATCTTTTCAAGAAAGGATTTCGGGTTCTGTATACAACTACTCACATATCCTAACTCCTAGTATATCAAAATATCAAAAATAAGAGGCCATTAACTAGATAAACAAATCATCTTATCATGTGAAATAAGTATATATCATACATTTTGCTTTTATTTTATTCATTTGTTATTTATAAGCTCTAAAATAGTACAAGTGGAAATGACGGCATCGTATTTATATACAAATTTTGACCATTAGTAACCACATGCTACTCTGTCTATTCAGCTAGTGTTTCCGTGATGAAGAATAACTCACAACTATATGAACATTAAATAGAGCAAATGGGTCAGCGTTTTGTTTTATAGCATAGAAATAAAAGCTGACATGTTTATACACTTTACTTTGCAAGTGCGCTTTTGTGAAACATTTAATTGTATATATGCCAATTGTCGTACATTATTGTCTCTGTCTTCATTACATTAAATATGTTGTGCTACTTGGGTTTGTTTTAAAACTAAGTCACTGTTCAATGGGAGAAAATGGAAGAAACGTGCACAAACAAAATACAAAAATCCTACCAGTTCTGAGAAACAGGCAATTGGTCTCTTAGCGATATATATACAATTTGCTATTAACAAGAATTACAATGTCTACATAATAATCAGGTAAGTTAATCTCAGCTTTAAAACATAAATCGTAAAATTATAAAAAGGTTGAAAATATACGACAAAGGCAATATTAAATTCAATTCACGAACAGAAACACATAATATATCATATCATCTTATCAAAAACGTTTATGATCTCAATCTTGTAGCAATGATCAAACAAGTATTCAAATCAACAGACTAGCAATAAATATTCCTACATTACTTGTCTGAATACATGATGACTTGACACAGTGGAGATTGACAAAAACCTCTATAATTTCAATTTCACTGAACTTTCAGAGCACACACTTCGCGTTTGAAAGCAAAAGACATCATTAAAACCGCACATGCTGCGGAACAGGAATCGCCATTCGTATCATGCTGTGCAGGCTGATTGGGGGTAATTCAAGTTGGAAGAACTTCCCCTTATTACGCAACCAACATGCACAACTAGCATGAAACATTCTAGGACACTTGGTTGCAGACAGGCGATTCAAGATTTCATTATTCGTTTTGATATCGGTAAAGGGATATTACTCCTGTCCTGTATATCTATCAAATTTAAGGACTATATTCGAAAATATGTATGGAAATATTCATCCTTGATATGTAATAACAAATTGTCTGAATATATTGCACTTGTTTGAATAACACTCTTAATATCTTCTGTCAAATCTCATCTATCTTTAAATACCATATTATGTCCTTTCTTGAAATCCCCCTCTGATATTAAATGCAATATGTTGAAACAAAAAATCATTTTAATTCATGAACTTTCATAAAATGATTGAACGATTTGAATTTGGATGCAGAAATGGTTTGGTAAATTATGAAATTAGAGTTTTTTTAACCATTAAGCCAAGAATAATTGACACATAATCCCGTCCAACACTTAGTCAATCAATTTCAAGTTAATTCCACTAAGAGTTCACAGAGTTATTTCTCTTCAACACCTTGAGACGAGAGATATAAAGAAAGAAAAAAAGAAATTTGTAGTTAGTTTTGATTTGACAGAACAAGTTTTCTTTCAGTAATCTTGTTTAATAAATGAGCAGGAATGAAGAGTATAATACAGTTGCTGATTCGTATTCCTGATTACCTGCATTTGACTTATAGATAAACACATTTACTTATGCTTATCAATTAATGTGATGATTTATACTTACAAAAGATAAATAGATGGTATCATTAAATGTACGTCAATAAACATTCAGCAGACAGACTGTTTTGATGCTTTTCACTTTATCACACCTTGGATTTTACAAAAAGATAAATTGTACTAGAATATTCTTCCCTTGATATATGTTATAATGTAGCATTGCACATTTAATTAAATTGTTCATTTTAAAAATTATTTTAACATGAACTGACATAAAAGCTTGTCAAGCTAAAAGAACACCATTACTTTTTGTGAACTCGACCTAAGACTATGAATTCCTACCTCTTTATTATACTGCTTATAATAAGTTCCATTATTATCCTCATTCACCGGCGATGTTCACACGATCTATTTGAAAGTCGGGACAAAATGCAATTGATTATAACTGTACTAAATCGTTTTGTATTTTACATATAGTTTTCAGAAAGAGTTATTTTCAATGATAGAATAACCCTACTCACAGAGTGTCTCTTTGACAAAAGTAGAATACATTCCACATTGTTTGACATATCCAATTTAAAAAACAAACAATTGATGAATTTTATAAAAAAGAATTAACAATATTTTATAGTCTTATTTGTCAGTTTGTTATGACAAAAACCTTTATCGAAAATTATATTCAATACTTCTCTCTTCATAACCATATTTTCTAAATATAGCGCTATTCTTTATCACATCCCTATAAGTGACACCAAGCTCTTGATGTGACAATATGTGACATATCATTAATTAATAACAATGGTGAGACACGTTTGACACATCACGAAAGTATTTTTGAATGATATCTTAAATCAATGATTACTAATCTGTAAGTAACGGCTGAACAGTAAATATTGATCTTTTGTTTATACGTTTGATAAATGCATTTGTCGGATGACCTGTGAATACAAAGATCGGAACTCTTTTACAATAAATGAATGTGGTCTTCTTTCAAGACAATACTGATAAAATGAAACATTAAACCATTTATCCCTTTGGAGACTGAGACACACAGTACGCATTATTCTAATATAAAAAGTAAAAGAAGATAATGATGACACAATATAGAATATAAACATGTCAATATTTAAACACCAATCAGGAACATTTAGTGACGAAAAAATCCCTTCTGCTGACCTACTTAGATTTAAATGATGTTTCTTTTAAGATGATGAAATATATTGATGGTAAAATCGTTACTTGAACTTCCCTAAAGGCTTTATCTGAAATTACTCGAGTTGCGTTAACCCTACGGGATCCTAGAAAATAGCTTTTACAATATTGTGCTGTTCTATAAGACCTGAATCATATCGCATGTCTAATTAGGTCTTCAAGACGAAAGTCTGAAGACCTATTGTTTTTATCCGAATTTTTATTATTATTATTATTATTTGTACTGATTTTGTGTCAAATGTACAGCCTTCCCTTCTCAACCGAATTTCATGAAATTTTCAGGGAATGTAGCTTTTTCTTCAACTTAGTGAATGACCGTGGCGATTTTTGAATTTCGGTTTCGTTTTTGAGTTATCTCCCCTTAAAGGAAAAAACGTCAAACCTCAATTTCTCGGTAACTATGGGAGATAATTTCATAAAACTTTCACCAAAATGTGGGCAACAACATTCCTCATCGATTAAGCCCTAAGCGGTTTTCGGCCGTATAAATAGATTTTTTGCTATTATCGAAAAACTGAAATTTTGGCGAAATTTTCCGGTTTTGACGGTACGCGTCTTTGAAAATCTTCTCCTCACTAACTACGATACATACAGAAGCATAATATAGCTCATTTGAAAGCTGAAGGAATGCTGTTTAAAGGAACCCCCAGATTTTTCTGTGTCACGTTCAAAGGCGCACCACTCTGTACGGAAATGTCAAAAAAGAAATCTGTTTGATGCATTCTGTTCTTCAATGATAGATGAACAAGTTCACTACAGGTCATTATTATATAAAAGTTGATATTAAAGGAAATATGTGGACATAAAGAGATTTTTTACATTTTTCGGTGATTTTAACATTTTTCAAGGGTTATTTTACTTTGAGAATTTTAGTTTCAAAACTGTTACAGATAGAAATTTTATCATTGATGTTTTGTGAAGTAGATGTAATGAGTAGACAGAAAAAATATCACATCACTTTACATTACAACGTTAAATCACATGTATCTCGAAAACGGTGAGAGATAATTTAACCAATTTTTTTTCTGCTACTAGGAAAAATATTCTCTGAAGAATGGTGTCATAGCTGTCATTGGCCACCATGATGAACTTTTCTGAAAAGTCTTTAACACTGAATATCAAGTGAAATTTGGTCATTTTCATAATGTATTAGTTACTTTTTACCTCTTAGACAAAAATCATGTGAAGGTCAAACACTGTGTGAAGGTCAAAGAGGAAGTCTTGAAGACCTAAGTATTGACGCGTCAATCCTAGTTTCGTTTTATACTTATTCCCCAATCGTAAATACATTGCGTTAGTTGATGTTAAGTGGTTGCACAATATTCGGAATCTCCGATTCGGGGGCATATAAAAACCTATTATAATGGAAAGGAACATTGAATGAAGTTGACAAAAAGTATTTGGGATATATTATGATATATGGAACAGACACTTATCGAGTGATTAAAACTCTGAAAAAGAGTTGTAGGGGTCAACAAAGTAATTTTTCTTGACATCTTTTATGTGTTTTACATGCGGTTATCTACACCTTTGGTTTTTTTTCTATATATTGTACTTATAATATAATTTATGACTTTTTCAGAAGCTGCTGAAGGCAAATTGGTGTAAAATGGTGTAAAACTCAAACTAACATACATTTTCAGATTAATGACGAGCTTTACCTCAACGAGGGTTGTTCTTTGATAGTAAAACTACAATGTAAATTTTGTTTAGTTCACTAGACTAAAACTCATAAAGCAGCATGCATGTCTTCAATGTATCATCTCCAGACAAGGCACATTTAACTAAAACTTAACCATTTAACAGGAATTTTGAACTAATTGTTTATATCTACACAAACTTAACAATATCTCGAATATGTAGCTTTCACTTTTTCCCAAAAATATTGTATCCTGGTTTTACGTTGTTAAATGAAGTCATTAGATAATTATTGGATATGGTAATAGTAAAAATGTCATTAATAAAACTTGCTACTACTTCTACAGTATTATTTCATACTTCCAAAAGCTCATTTTGGCTGTGGTATTTCTTAGCCACAACGCAAAAACTCTGGAGGAAGCACAAAGGAGGCTTTGTACAAGAAGGCTGTTAAGAAGCTTCTGTAAAACCACAGTAAAAATGAGATCTTAAAAGACGTGTATCTATCATTTCGGGAATATGTCGATCCTATGTTATAATTCTCGATCCTATGTTATTATTCCAAATCGTGTAATCGTTGTTAAAGCCAAAAAAAGACTGAGAATGTGTCAAGCATCTTAAGTTGTTTGCCGAGTTTTGCATTTTCTGATTAATATTTCTTAAAGTAATAAAATCCAATATTTAATTCCACTCAGAAGGCAAAAAAGAACAAACTGAGACAAAGTCAATTCTATCAAGACAAAAAAATGTACATAAAATCTAAAAAATTCAGGGGGGGGAAGATGTCAATACGATTTGGTTTTCTCTTTATCTTAGCTTGCAACTACAAATCAGAAAATATTAAACAGGAAGATATTATGGGAGAAAAGTCAGTTAATCAATTAAACAATATTCACGAACAAAATGTTATGGAAAAACAAGAAAACTGCCTATCAAAGAAGTTTATGAGACCGGTTCCTGAAGCTACGTTTAGACAGTATTCAAGTTAACAACACTAGCAAGAAATATTCCAAAATACCAAGTCTGATTACTTACTTGACATAACGGAGGTTGACACAACACTCTATAATTTCAATTCAAGCATTCAGAGCACACACTTGGTGTTTGAGAGCAAAAGACATCATTAGAAACGCACATGCTGAGGACCAGGAAGCAACAGTTGATGTCCTGCATTCGTATCACCCTGCGTAGGTTGATTGGGGGTAATTCTAGTGGGAAAAACTTCCCCTTACGACGCCAAAAAACATGCATAACTAGCATGCAAGGCATTCAAAATTCTAGGACACTTGCTTGAAGACAAATTCCTCACATTGTTGTTATTTAATGATACAGGTAAAGGAACATTTTATATAGTCCTACTCTACAAGTTTACTGTGGTTCAAAGGGACAAAGCACAAGACCGTTTTTCTCAAAGATATCATTATAAATATCCATACCATGCTTATTTCCATGTGCATAGTCACAAACATTTGATCAAGATGATCTTATAATCTTACTTTATGCCAATAATTAAACATGACAGAGTCTAGACACGGTTTCCCAAAATGGTATCATAATAAAGACAATTTCATTCTTCTTGCATTGAACTACTTTAAGCGTAGTGAATTCCTCACTTTTTGTGAAATAGAAATGGTTACCTAAACCTAATATGATATTATAAAGAAAGTCATAACGATAGCATTTTGAACCTAATTCATTAACTAATAATTCATATCTTGCATACAATGTTCTTGGATAATAGTTCGTGATGTTGCATTTCAGTCAGTAAGTAACCGGTCTATGCTTTCAGTAGATCTTGAGAATATTCAGCAGTTCATGATGATTATTAAGATGATCATTTTCTATATAGAGTTGCAATAAGAGATGTTAAAAATAATTGTTACATATTTCTCCTTTCATATAAAGCTTCTAACTTGCAATCTTATTATGAGATTTGCAATTTTTTGCATGATTACATACTCTGTTGTAAAATACCAAATTATTAAGAACTAATATATAACACGTAGTCGGACAGAATAGAAAAATTGTAATCATGGTTCATATTTTTTTAGATCCATTCATAAACAGCGTTTTGTATCTCAAATGAATACATTATAAATATTGAAAATAAATACACTTTTTGACATTATTCTCTTCTAAAAACAAACTCTCGCAAATGATATTTGAAAACATGAACGATTATTAATGAGATGTGAGCACATATGTTTCAATCTAAGGTTAATACATATATTTGGTACATTCACTGCAATGTATTTGGGTAGAACTTAAAAATCCATTTACCAAAAGAGTGAATTAGATAATATGCTTTGAGTCGTAATGTACATTTTGACATGGTAAGTTTTTTAAGAAGGAAAATTGCAGTACATTTGTAAAGTTCATATACAGAAACTTAACTGACATATTCTTTAATCTGTAATATGCAGATCTATGTATGTTGTTATTATTAGATAGAGCTGAAAAACTTGAATGTATTCATACAGAAAGCTGCAAAAGCATGTTACAGTTATCAACAAAGTGAGAATCAAATATGTTTCAGTGTATTCTAATGGGCTAATAATTCACATAAAATTAGCAATACCTGTCTACCTGACCATATGAAGATGAGCAAACAAGGATTCACGATTTTGCATTTCTCAGATTTAATGACGATATTAACAAAAGAATCCTTCACTGATTCAAATTAAAGTACTTGTTGTTAAACTCCTTATTAAGGAAATACTATATCATGTTCTTTCTGAGGAAACACTGAATTTGCTGCAAGCAGTTTTTGCTTGCTACTTGATTACATATGGTTCGACTATGGATGGTAAGTGTGAGTAATAAGATGTTTGATCTTCTGTAGATAATACATTTACAACTTTAATTGATGATTAAACGTAAAGAACAAAATATCCAGAAAAAGTGTATAGCCCATGAAGGGATCTGAAAGGCCACAATATAAGTTTACATAAAATTTTTTTTTTTGTTTTTTTTTTTTTTTTTTTTATCTTTTCATATTAAAATTTTTTTTTTTTTTTTTTTTTTTTTATTTGTTCCCAGTGGTAACATCGTACAGGTATACATAAAGTACAGATATACAAAATGGTACAGATAATATAACTGTAGTATATAAATCACGAGCATGGAGCTATGGAGGAGGTTATTTATCCAATTTATTCACTAGAGTTTTCCATTTCTTGTCAAATTTATACATTTCATCATTTCCTTTGAAAATAAATTTTTCAACATGATAGATGTCCTTTAAGATATTCAAATAGTTGCTGAAATTTAATAGCAGATTCTTAATATTACATAAATTTATATATTTCTTCGCCGTTAAAACAATTTGATTGATCAAAATATTGTTATCAAAAGTAACAAACCAGATTGAATACTTTGAAAATTTTATTTTATGATGTAAATTGTCATTTAACCATAGCTCCAGATCGTTCCAGAATTGTTTTGTTATACAGCATTCCCAATAGACATGACAGAGGCTTTCAGGTTCAACGTTACAAAAACTACAAATATTCTTATCAGCAAGATTCATTCTTAACAGTTCTCTTTTAGTGTAAACAACTCTTTGCAGGAATCTATATTGAAAATCTATTAGTTTCACATCCTTCAATCTATATCTATATGAGCTGAAAATATTTTTCCAATCTAATTGATAATCATCAAAAACAGATTCCCATTTTTTACAAATTTCAATGTTTTCATCGTTGTTAATCAACCTATTATAATAGATTTTTGAACCTTTTGTACATTTAATAATATTTCTTTGGTAAATACTGGTGTATAAATTATAAATCGGAATGCTTCTTGTATTATTAATAATATCTTTCCAGCCGTTGGGGATAATATGAAGTCAATAATGATAGTCCAATATTGTCCCTCTAATCTTATATTTTGATTTGAGTTTCTCAAATGTCATGATTCCATTTTCATAACATAAGTCTTTTATTATCAAAATATCATTTTTTGCCCAATTTCTGATAATGTGGGAAGAATTTTTATAATTATGATTAAGCCATAGCGGCTCTGCAAGAATATCATCAATATTGTCCCGGTCAACACTGAATTTTCTACAATAGCTATTCCATGCTTTCATAACATCTTTCCAAAATGGGTTTTCAGAAATAATTTTTTTATCAATATTTGCCCCATAATTGAAAATATCATGATATGGTATATTACCGGGGTTACTATTAGATGATCTTTTAATATAGAGTCTTAGACAAGATAGTTTTAGAGCTTCAATAAATGTTTTTATATCAACCATATCCAAACCCCCTTTTGTCTTTAATCTTTAAAGAGTACTTCTTTTTATTTTGTCCTTTTTATCATTCCAAATAAACTTAAAAAAGGATTGTTCAAGAGTATTGATAAAGTCATCTGGGGGATTAGGTAATGAACTGAAAATATGTACAGGTTTAGAAAGGGCTAGGGTCTTAATGACAGTGATCTTTCCAATTAAAGTTAGATTTCTTTTTCTCCATACTGCTAATAATCTTTTTATTTCTTCTATTCTCTTTCTTGTATTGATTACCCATAAATCCTCAAGGGTTGGAGTGAATTTAACTCCTAAAACCTCAAATTCTCCATTGTACCATTCAATTTTCAAATCAGAACATAGCTTGTTTACATTGCCTGCCATTGAGCCAATCCAAATTGCTTTAGTCTTATCTATATTCATTTTTAGACCTGACATCTTATAGAATAAATTGAGAGTTTCAATAGCTGCATATAAACTGTCTTCAGTACCGTCTAGAAATAATTCTGTATCATCTGCATATTGACCTAATATATATTCTTCGTCATCAATAACTATTCCTTTAATCTTATCATTCTTTCATATCATACAACCTAGGATTTCAGCTACAAAGAGGAAGAGGTAGGGTGACAAAGGGTCTACTTGTCTACAGCCCCTTTCATTATTAACAAATTCAGATAAATAACCATTTTGTATCACACAAGAGGTTGTTTGATATGTAAGAGAGTTAATCCATTGTATTATTTGTGGACCAAAACCAAATTTTTTAAGAACTATATTAATAAAATCTTTTGAGACTGTATCAAAGGCTTTTTCAAAGTCAATTAAAATAAGTAATCCAGGGATTTTCCTAGCCTTTGTTTCAAACATGATATCATATAATAGTCTTGTGTTTTCACTTATAGTTCTACCTGGGATGAAACCGGTTTGATTCACATTAATAAGTGTGTCCAAAGTTTTTTTTAAACGATTTGCTATACAAGTACTTATCATTTTATAAACTGCGTTCAGAAGAGTAATTGGTCTCCAATTTTTTAACCTAGTTCTATCTGTGTTTGCCTTTGGTATGCAAGTTATAACTCCTCTCTTCATAGTTAGAGAAAGATAATTTTTTGTAGTAACTTCTTTCACCACTTTATAAATCCATTCTTTCAGATCCTTCCAGAAAAATTTAAAAAAGTCAATTGGGAAACCGTCAATTCCTGGACTCTTATTATTCTTCATATTTCTCACAGCAAAGTTTATTTCATTCATATCTATGTCTTTTTCAAGTTCTTCTTTTAATTCATAACTTAAATTTGGAGTTTCAACATTATTTAAATTTACATTTTCTTCAAGCTCTTTGTATGCCGAGTAAAGTGTTTTATAAAAATCTTTTAATTCCTTTAAAATGGAACTTTAAATCAAAGTTATTCACTCCTGTATAATTTGGTTTTACCTTTGATAATAATTGCACTTAATAGTTTCCTTCAAATTTCATTTGTTTTTATCTAAATGATATCTTTCATATTTTTTCCTTCATGAAAATATCGTCTTCATTTAACATTTGAGTAACAACTTTCAATATATGATATATAGCACATGTCCCTTATTGTATTGTCAATATTTAGAAGATAGAATGGAGTCTTAAGTATTGAGTCTTCTGTCTTGAGATGTTTTGTCTGCAGTTCTGGGATTCTATTCCGTTTACTGAAAATAACAGGTAAGCCCGGTAAGTCACCTCGCTGGTATATTTATAAATATAGAGCCTACTGTTCTATTCTGTTGCAGTTCATGAATATAAACACATGCTTGGTGTCCTTTTATCAATACATATATTACCGCGGAAGTTATGTAAATATGTCTAGGAATAATCTCTGTCTTGTTGTAATTACTTAAAACATAACATGCTTTGGTGAAATAAATCAGCAATCAATTAAAATTTACAAGTTTTGTTTTTGTCGCCTGACAATAGGAATGATTGGAATAGGTTATTCTGGATTCAGTTATTCTACACCTAACTGTATTATAGTCGCATAGACTTATTTGCATATGCTTGAAACCAGTGCCAATTCAAAAAATATTTCCTCTGCATGCTTCATTATGTATAAGTATCTCATCAGTTTGCGTATCAAAAGATTGACTGCAGCATATTTTAAGAATGTAAGATGAGTCAAGATACGATTCATTTAAAGGTTTCATTTAGTATATAAAGTAATATTTTATATGTAACATTCAATTCATAAAAGGGATTGGGTCAATGATGTTTATGTTGATTTACAGCATTATCACCTTAATGAAACATGTTGGGCTTTTAAACATTTCATAATCTTTAAGGCTATGTATGGTAATATCAAATCACATTTTTAACATAATCGTTGCATAGTGATATTTGTAACTAGTTTCCATAATTAAAAAAACTTATTTTTGTGCAGATGCTGAATTCTCACATAAAAACTCAAACACTACAAATTGCGACTTGCCTTTTTGCTAACTGTCTGCGTTAGATATGTCCTGAAATATGTTCAGCTTACAGACTAACGCCATCGTTCGTTAACATTCCAAGTCATGACATTCTACCACTGTATTAACACTGTTCTATATCGATAGAAAATTAATTGATTACTCTCAGCAGAAGTCTGTACATATCGATAAAATTACACGAGTACTACCCTTTTAAACAAACGCTTAATTCATTGAAATTTGTTTGATATATCCAAATCTTTAAGAGTTGGTTAATTGAAAATAATCATATCCAAACATTCATGTGTTTTAGTTGAAGCTCATGATTATAAAATCATATCAATATGTCCTTATCTCGACACCCTTTAACACACTCATATCGATGATGGCCAGCTGTTGTTGAGCCATTATGTGACAAACTGGTAATTAACAGCAGTAGCAATACAAGATTTACATATCACGGAAGTATTAATGAAGGATTCCTTAAATCAATAATAACTTATCTATTATTATTGGCTGAACAGTAAACATTGATCTTTGGTTTACACGTTGCATTGTTACATTTGTATAGAATATATGAATTTCGTCTTTATTAAAGATAGTACTGACAAAACGAAACATTGAATCGTTTATCATATTCGAGACTGAGTATCATTATTAAACATTAAATAAGTTTGAAAAGGAAAATTGAGAAGACGAGTAAACTGTCAAAGATGTTTGAGGTTGATTAAGATGTAAATATGATTAATATCAGCATATCTTCCTACCTGAGATTTTAAAAAGTAATTGAAAATGTCACAATAAAAAAGAGAAAGGCACGAATTTGTAGTAAAATGTAAAAATAGATAATTACAAATGAATCAACAATAGAAAATGTTCATCTAAACATCTCTGCTCATGAGGAATATTTAAAAATTAATCACCTCCACTAACCTATTTAGTGTAAAATGATTTTGGTTTTCTGATGATGAAATATATTGATTGCTAAAGGGTTATTGGAACTTCCCTCAAGGGCTTATCTTGAATTACTCGTGTTGCGTAAGTCCTTAGGGATCCTTGAAAATAGCTTTAGCGATATTGAGATGTTCTAACAAGATCTGAATCATATCGCATGTCTAATTTCGTTTTAAATTCCGACCTTGTTTTATGAATTCCCTATTCCCGAATCCGTTGCATTATTTCATGATGAATTAACTGATTTGAAATATCACAAGTAGCATGTTAAGTAGTTTTGGATCCATGCATGTAGGGTTTAAAGCTAATTGTACTTTGAACGAGAGTAATTGTAGAAATCGCTCTTTTTAAACGATTAAAAAACCTAATGTTTCCTCTTTGATGTTGTGAAATATTGGTAAATACATTTCTTGACTGAAAAATACATTTTTGCCTGAAGGCTACATAGATTTCATAGATGCATTTCACGACCCACATACATCATTCATCGATGTTTTTTATACTGTTGTACTTAATCGTGAAATGTTCTTCCTGACATGAACACTATTTTATAAAATTGAATATTATATTTATTGTTATACATAAACCTATTTCAACAAATGTTATTTTATGATCAATTTCTAATGTATCCCGTAAATGGCTTCCGGATATCAAGTTTAATGATCTAATCAAAAACGACAGTTTTTATTTAACTTACATAACTGATTATTACATAGACATTGTAATTCTTGTTAATAGCAAATTGTATATATATCGCTAAGAGACCAATTGCCTGTTTCTCCGAACTGGTAGGATTTTTGATTTTAGTTATTTTTAAAACATAAATCAAAACATAATAATAGCGTAGAAAATATACAACGAAGGCAATATTCAATTCAATTCACGAACAGAAAGACATATATCATATCATATTATCAAAAAGTTTATGATCCCAATCTTGTAGCAATAATCAAACAAGTATTCAAATCAACAGACTAGCAATAAATATTCCTACATTACTTGTCTGAATACATGATGACTTGACACAGTGGAGATTGAAAAAACCTTTATAATTTCAATTTCACTGAACATTCAGAGCCCACATTTGGCG
Source organism: Steromphala cineraria (assembly GCA_916613615.1). Taxonomy (NCBI): domain Eukaryota; kingdom Metazoa; phylum Mollusca; class Gastropoda; order Trochida; family Trochidae; genus Steromphala; species Steromphala cineraria. Next base: position 19,664,396 of record OU744733.1, read on the forward strand.
TTTGAGAGCAAAAGACATCATTAAAATCGAACATGCTGCGGAACAGGAATCACCAGTTGATGCCTTGCATTCGTATCATGCTGTGCAGGCTGATTGGGGTAATTCAAGTTGGAAGAACTTCCCCTTATTACGCAACCAACATGCACAACTGGCATGACACATTCTAGGACACTTGATTGAAGACAGGCGATATAGTTATGTTATGATATAGTTAAAGGTAATATAGGAAATGAAATTTAAGGACTATATTCAAAAAAATGTATGGACATATTTATCATTGATTTGTAATTATCTTAAACAAATTGTCTGAATATATTGCACTTGTTTGAATAATACTTTTAATTTCTGAATGAAATATCATCTATCTTTAAATACCATATCATGTCCTTTATTAGATATCCCCCTCTGATATTAAATGCAATATATTGAAACAAAAAATGATTTTGATTCATGAACTTTCATAAAATGATTGAACGATTTGAAATTGGAGGCAGAAATGGTTTGATAAATTATGAAATGGGAGATTTTTTAACCATTAAGTCAAGAATAATTGACACATAATCCCGTCCAACACGTACATGTAGTTAATCAATTTTTGTTTAGTTCCACTAAGCGTTCGCAGAGTTGTTTCTCTTCAACACCTGGAGAGTTGATATATAAAGAAAGAAAAACAGAAATTTTGTAGTTAGTTTTGATTTGACAGAACAAGTTTTCTTTCCGTAATCTTGTTTAAAACATGTGCAGGAATGAAGTGTATAATACAGTTGCTGATTCGTATTTCTAATTAACTGCATTTGACTTATAGATATACACATTTCAAATTTGCTAATCAATGAATGTGATGATTTATATTTACAAAAGATAAATAGATGGTATCATTAAATGTACGTCAATAAACATTCAGCATACATAATAAGTGTTATAGACTTGATAAGTCCTAACATCCTTAAATCTCTAAATCTCTATTGAAACACCAACAAGGTCTGACTGTTTTGATGATTTTGACATTATCACACCTTGGATTTTGAAAAAAATAAATTGTACTAGAATATTTTCCCCTTCATATATGTTATAATGTAGCATTGCACATTTAATTAAATTGTTCATTTTTAAAATTCTTTGAAAATGAATTGACATAAAAGCTTGTCAAGTTAAAAGAACATTACTTTTCGTGAAATCGACCTAACACTATGAATTCCTATCTGTCTTTTATACTGCTTATGATAAGTTCCAATATTACGTTTACCTCATTCACCGGCGAAGTTGACACGATCTATTTGAAAGTCAGGACAGAATGCACTTGATTATAACTGTGCTAAATCGTTTTGGATTTTACAGATAGTTTTTAGAAAGAGTTATTTTTTATGATAGAAACCCCTTCAACTCTCTGAATGTCTCTCTGACAAAAGTACAATAAATTACACATTGTTTGACATATCCAATGTAAAAAATAAACATAATCAGTTGATGAATTTCATGAACAAAATTAACAATATTTCATAGTCTTATTTGTCCGGGTGTTATGACCATATTTTCCCAATGTCTCGCTATCCTTTATCACATCCCTATTAGTGACTCCAAGGTGTTGATGTGACAATATGTGACATGTCATTAAATAATAATAATGGTGAGACACGTTTGACACATCACGAAAGTATTAATGAATGATATCTTAAATCAATAATTACTAATCAGTACAAATCTGGAACAGTAAATATTGATCTTTCCATTATGTGTTAGAAAAATACATTTGTCAGATGATATGTGAAAACAAAGATCTTAACCCGTTCACAATAAATGAATGTGGTCTTCATTCAAGTAAAAGGAAACATTGAACATATAAAACATTCGACAACCTGGACCAAAAGAAACATATATTGTAGATGTTACAAGTTGATATAAATATTCTGAGTGCACATCAGAAAGAATGGATAATTCTTATGTTAAAAGTAGAAGTAGATAATGGTGACACAAAAATAGAATATAAACATGCCAACATCTTTATACAAATCAGAAACAATTGGTGAAGAAAAATACCCTCTACTGACCTATTTGGATGTTAATGATGTTTCTTTTCAGATGATGAAATATATTGATGGTAAAATGGTTACATGAACTTCCCTAAAGGCTTTATCTTAAATAACTCGAGTTGCGTTAGTCCTAAGAGATCCTAGAAAATAGCTTTTGCAATATTGAGCTGTCCTATTAAGATCTGAATCATATCACATGTCTAATTTCGTTTTATACTTATTCCCCAATCGTGAATACATTGCGTTAGTTGTTGTTAAGTGGTTGTACGATAATGAGAATCCAAGCAGGTACTTCTTCAAGCAAATTGTTTTCTGAACCAGAGCATTCCTAGAAATCTCTCTTTTTGAACGATGCTAAACATTCGGCCTTAAGGTGGCATATATTAGGTTTTTTCAAGTCACTCAAATGTATGGCAATCACAATTTGTTGATAGTTTGTTTTGTCTACAAATTTATTGCTCATCGGTTCAATACAATCTCAATAGAGATGGCAAATTCAAAGTTTATGTTCTAAATGCATTTTCCCGTTTGTTTAACATATCTGCATATATATTTTTTTAACATAACAAATCAACGGGTTTCATTATTGAAGAGTTATTTGCATTTATGATTAATGTTTTTAAAAAGGTTTTAAATTTGTGTTCATAATCAATATAAATCAATCAGTTCATTTCATATAAATAGTTTATTCATGTAAATGATTTCCAAAAATATTTGAACTTATACATCGTGGGAAAACAGACAATAGAAAAAATTATTTTAATGGAAATGAACATTGAATGAAGATAACAAAAAGTATTTGGGATAGATTATGATATATGGAACAGATACTTATCAAGTATTAAAAACTCTCAAAAAGAGTTGTAGGGGTCAACAAAGTAATTTTTCTTGACATCTGTCTATGTCTTCTTTGAGAGGCATTTTAGAAGTTGGGATGCCAATAATGCTGAGGAATATATGGATGACAACTTCTTTGTTCATTGTATGCGACGTTTCGACACAGATTCTTGTGTCGTTCTCAAGCAGAGAACGACACAAGAATCTGTGTCGAAACGTCGCATACAATGAACAAAGAAGTTGTCATCCATATATTCCTCAGCATTATCTTTCTATGTGTTTTACATGCGGTTATCTACACCTTTGTAATATTTATTATATATTGTACTTAAATATAATTCATCACATTTTCAGAAGCTGCTAAAGGCAAGTCGGTGTAAAACTCAAACTCACATAAATTCTTAGATTAATGACGAGCTTTAACAACCTACTCATAACTCAATGACAGTTGTTCTTTCAGAGTAAAACTACAATGTTATTTTTAGTTAGTTCATTAGACTAAGACTCAACAATTGCAAGCAGTATGCATATGCACATTTAACTTTAACCTAACCATTTAAGAGGAACTTTACAAACGTAACATCTCGAATATGTAGCTTTCACTTTTTCACCACAATATTGCATCCTGGTCTTACTTTGTAAAATGAAGTCATTAGATAATTATTGGATATGGTGATAGTAAAAATGTCATAACCAAAACTTGCTACTACTCTCAAACTACTTCTGCAGTATTATTTTGTACTTCCAAAAGCTCATTTTCGCTATGGTATTTCTTTGCTACAACGCAAATCTCCGGACGAATCACCAAGGAGGCTTTGTACAAGAAGAGCTTCTGTACAACCACTGTTAAAATGAGATCTAAAAAGACTTGTATCTATAATTATGGAAATATTTTGACCATATGTTATAAATCCCGCTCATATGTTATAATTCCCAAATCGTGTAATCGTTGTTAAAGTCAAAATAGATTGAGAATGTGTGAAGCATCTTAAGTTGTTTGCAGAGTTTAGAATTTCCTGATTGTTATTTCTTCAAGAAATAAAATCTGACATTCAATTCCACTCAGAAAGCAAAAGAGAACAAACTAAGACAAAGTCAATTCTATCATGACTGTATAGTGTTTTAAATTAAATTAGTGCTGAAGTTAGTTGTACAGCAACTTCGTCTGAAGATGAATAAGTTTTCTTAGTTTTCTTCTCTCAAAAATCCCAGCTCGTTTAGTTTTATTGGAATGATTTCTTTAAGGCGGTCTATCAACAATGATGCCCTTATGTATATTTATTACCTACGAGGGCAGTCATATCGAGGTTCATATTTTTCATATGTTGCCCTAGGGCAAAATATCAATTTTCATTGTAACGTCGCGTTATAAACAATGCTTTGACGTCACGGTTCACCTATGACGTCACAATCTAAACGGGCCGGCGACGGCTAGTCCGCCTATGCTGCGAAGTAGTTTTTGAGTATTTTCTTGAATTTTGGGACTACGATAATAAACAGAATATTATATTCGTGCCCATGACATACTATGTTTACGACACTCGTGTCTAAATATCAGTATATCCCTCGCTCTCGCTCGGGAAATACTAATATTAAGCCAAGCGTGGTATGTCATGGACACTCATATAATATCCTCTATATAGCAGCAGCGAATTGGTAATTGATTCTGTTTTATATGGCATTTGAAAATAAGATGGCATATTTTGTTGTGCATGTTTCATATAAAAGACCTTGTCATAGTAAATTCGAGCTGCAATTTGTGTTTGAGGGAAGTTTGTAATAAACTAAACAGAAACCAGGTTCTTAAAATGTTTTTTATTTCATTTTATCAGTCACTGTGGATGTATTTGTTTTTATTTTATCATATATACTTTTAGAAGGTTGCATTTTTTAACTTGTTTTCGAACTGTTAATTTCAATTTAATTGTAATTTTAAAATATAGTAAACAGTATATATATATTTTTTATGATATTTGTCAAATGACATAGCTTAAAATTTACATAAAATCTTAAAAATTTAGGGGGGGGGGAGATGTCAATACGATTAGGATTTCTCTTTATCTTAGCTTGCAACTACAAATCAGAAAATATTAAACAGGAAGATATTATGGGAGAAAAGTTATGTAATCAATTAAAAAATAATTTACTAACAGAATGATATGGAATAACAAGAAAACTGCTTATAAAAGAAGTTAAAGATTCCGGTACCTGACGCTACGTTTGCACAGTATTCAAGTTAACATTACCAAGAAATATTCCAAAATACCAAGTCTGATTACTTACTTGACACCATAGAGGTTGAAACAACCCTCTATAATTTCAATTACACTGGACATTCAGAGCACATACATCGTGTTTGAGAGCAAAAGACATCATTAAAACCACACATGCTGCGGGACAGGAAGCAACAGTTGATGTCTTGCATTCGTATCATGCTGTGTAGGCTGATTTGGGTAAGTTAGTGGGAAAAACTTCATGCACAACTAGCATGCAAAGTTTTCGAAATTCTAGGATCAGCGATTCTTCAATTTTTTAAATTATTTTATGATACAGGTAAAGGAACATTTGCATAAGGTCCTACTTGAATTACAATTTTCAACCTCACTGTGGTTCAAAGGGACAAAGTATGAGACCAAGATGTCATATACATATCCAGATAATAAGTGTGTACATGTAAATAGTTACAAAGAAAGATAATCTAACAATGATTGAATCCCTTGATGATCAATTTACAAAAACCTTGGCGACATATTCTGTAAATTGTAATAAGGAGTTATTTTTAATACTTTGTTCTTATAAGATAGGACTGACTAACTTATAATTAAATGTATTTATACAGTAGGCTGCATAAGTACGTTACAATCATCGACCAATTGAGATTCCAATATGGTTCAATGTATTCTACTAGGCAATAATTCACAGGAAATTACCATTTCTGATCTACTGTAGATATGCCAGCTAATATTTCTGACCTAATAAAAACAAGCAAACACGGATTCACGATTCAGCATTTCTTAGATTTAACGATGACATTGATGGGCAAAAGGGTTCTGCTTATGACAGAGCAATTTTCAATTGGTTTTAAGGAAAATTAGTGAATTTTTGTTTATATTTTGGTCATGACAATTCCCCCACTTCGGAACTAAGTACCTAAACGGACTACTGGTTGAACCGCAGTACAATTGGGTACCCCGTTTGAAAGTGGGAAGATTTTATATATATCAAAACATTTGCAATAAGTGGCAGCTTGTTTTTCCGAGTTGAAAATATAAAGGAACAATGCTTTTCCTTACACCACGGTCTTGTGGTGGTGATGGTTCATTACACGCGTTTTATGATTTCCTAGACAAGAAACAAATACAAATAGGATATTTAGATATGTAATCAATAAAATAAATATCAACATTTTATACAAATTTGTTCATGGGCTATAATAATAATGATATTAATGGACACGGACTTAGCACAATCGGATATAAAATATCCCCCCCCCCCCCAAAAAAAAAATATTTGGCATAACTTACATATCTATAAAACGGATATCATTGTTAGCGAGATTCTACTTTATATTATTCAATTGATTTGAGAACATGTTAGATTGACTATACTGACACATCAGTTTAAGTGTACTATAAAAAGACTTCGTTTTTTTAGATTTCTTACTTTCTTGATTTTGTCCTCGCATTCCCATAGTAAACACTTGTCATGCATGAATCGATCTGGATAAATATATATGAAACGTCATACTCGATAAACAATTCGTCATTTTGGATCCAAAAAAATAATTTATAACCCGAAAAATCAAGGGTCATGTAAGGTTTTTCAAATATGTTGCAGATAAAAAATTATGAAACAACATTCTCAATAAACATTTTGTCATTTGAAATCATAGAAAATAATTCACAACCCCAATAATCATTGGTCATGAGCATACCCTTGTTGTGGATTCAGCATGTTATAAGTATCCGCATAAGTGTGTGTGACAGAATCGCAGTGGATATACTGAATCATCGGTTTTCTGCCTGTTGCAAACATATGAGGTAAAGGAGATCTTAATAAATAAAACATTGAGAGATCTAACTCTTAAACCTAGTATTTCCTTAACAACAAAGAAACAACTAAATATCATGTGCCATTGATTGATTGCGAAATACCCTTTAATGGGGTATTTTATAATTATGCATGCGGCGTATTTTATCATATTCAAAACGTGATAAATCCATTTTTTTTTACTATTATTTACCATTATTTTAACATTTAAATATATATTATTACTACATTTTTACACGATAAATTACTCTAAAATTTATTATTTCTGTAAGCAAATAAATTGAAAAAATAATTATTGTTATTTAATTATTTATGTGAAAACCTGTATATATGTGTAAACACCGAAATCCAATTTACAGAATTACAACTATATTTTCATTCAAAAACGATCTATTTTTACCTGTGTTTTTTTCTGCTCATGATCAGCTCCTAGATTAAATTGATCTAAATGACTAGCAATGTTGAAGGTTTCAATCCAAATCACTACAGTATACCATTTTCTGGTACCTGTTCTGAATTGTTACATATCATGACTTTTTTTTAAAACCTAGTTGGCTCAATATACATGTAGTGACCAATATTTCAATGTGTACGATATTACATTACAAGAATATAAATTTTCATAATATGCTCTTAATAACATTATATGTCCCTTTCCTGACATCTTTTATCACACTTATATCTATTATATCCAGCTGTTGACGTGACGATACGTGACATATCTGAAGCTGATAATCGACAACAGTGGTGAGGCGATTTTAGCATATCACGTAGTACTAATGAACGATACATTTAATCAATTACTATTAATCTATTGCTTAAAGGTGAACAGTAAACATTGATCTTTTGTTTCTACGTTACATTTATACATTTGTATGACCACGTGTGAATACAAATATTTATTCAATATATGCATGAGGTATTCATTCAAGACAGAAACATTTAATCGGTTTTTCTTTATGTGCCTATGAATCATATGTACCATTTGACAGCTTTGAAAAAGACAAAGGAAACTGGGAGGAAAGCGTTCCGAGTTGATCCAAATCATATAATGCATGGAATTTGCATTTGATTTAGTGTTCATCACGAAAAACGAATTATTTGTAATGTAAAATGTAGATATTTCCGAATGATACAAAAATGGAATATGTTCATCTAAACATTTTTACATAAATCAGGAATATCTGGTGAAGAAACAACCCCTTCTTATAACCCAGCTTGATTTAAATGCTTTCTCTTTCAGATGAGGAAATATTGTGAGGGCAAAATGGTTCTTTGACCTTCCCTAAAGGGCTCACCTTGAATTACGAGTTGCGTAAGTCCCAAGGGATACTATAAAATAGCTTTGCAATATTGAGGTGTTCTAACAAGATCTGAATCATATCGCATGTCCAAATTCGTTTCATACTTGGATCTTGTTTTATGATTTCCTCACTCGTGAAAACGTTGCATTATTCGATGAAATATAAATTGATATTGAGAATTCAGGTGTAGCATGCTAAATATTTTCACAAGTTTTAGATTTATGTAATAGTGTTTACAGCTAATTGTATTTTGAACAAGAGCAATCGTAGTAATCGCTCTTATTGAACAATTTTCAAACGTAACGTTTCCTCTTTGATGTTGTGTAATAACTTTGTAAATGAAATGAAAATCATTATCTGCGGGGGCAGTCATATCGAGGTTCATATTTTTCATATGCTGCCCTATGGCAAAATATAACTTTTCATGTTGACGTCCCGTTATAAACAATGCTTTGACGTAGCGGTTCATCTATGACGTCACAATCTATACGGGCCGCCGCCGGCTAGCTCGCCTAAGTTGATTTTGAATTTTGACCTAAGTAGCTATAGGTTTTGACTATTTTCTTTACTTTTGGTACTACGGTTATAAATAGAATATTATATTCGTGCCCATGACATGCCTTGTTTCCAACACTTGTGCCTCATTATCAATATATCCTTCGTTTTCTCTCGGGAAATACTAATATTAAGCCACTTGTGTCTTAAACATAATAAGTCATGGCCACTCATTTAATATCCTCTATATCACACTTTCGCTTAAACGTGACCAAGATTGTAGTGTACGAGTCACATAAATGAATGTTAATCGATATTCATCAATATATTTTTTTCTTGAGGTAGTTGATTATTGTAGCGAACTGTTTTAATGGTGACAATATACATGTAGATGTTAATTTAACATTCTGTTCTTAATGCTAACATTTTCCTAACAACTCCTTTTTTCATTATTGAAGATTAAATTGTAATATTTAGATTATTGTTTTATGGTGTTTTCCATCGATACAAATACATGTATGTTCATGTTCATGTCATAACCTTGTTACATAAATGGTTTACACAAAGAATTTACATATACAAAGTGTGAAAACAGGCATAAAACAAACACCTTATAATTCATAGGTATATTAAATAAATGTGACAAACAAAAATTAAAGAATTATGACATACGGACCAGAACTTTATTATTCATATCCACACTTTGAATAAGAATTACAACTTGTGTTGATGTCTTATTTCATGTGTTTTGAATTTGGCAATCGATCCCTTTGTTCAATTTGTGTATATTATACAATAACGTTTACGTAATCTCATTTTTAGACTACTGACAAGTTTGAACGACCTACTGATAATTCAATGGTAGATATGTCACAAATCTTCGTGTAAAACTTGTAATTAAAGTTTTCGGTAATTCAACTGTCATTAAGTCTCCAAAAGCAGTATGCATGTCTGCAATACATTACATTTACCTGTAACTTAACCAACAAAAATGAAAACAATTGTTCATATTTACAAAAACTACTATACCTACTTGTCATCTTGAGATTATTATTTCGATTCATCTTTCTTATTTTCTGTATTCTTATTCTTAATCTTTTATTGTTTTAACCGATATATATTTCAGAGAATAAAACCAGAAGAAGCTATAGATATATGTTCAAAGAAACATAATTTGGACAGATAGGATTATTTACAAATTAACAAATGAACAGGACACATGAAAACAATGAAAAAGGGATATTTAACAGATCTAAGTTTGTATTCTCTTGGACATATATTTGGCACATCGGCCATTTATGTCTATCATCCCAATAAGACCTCAATATTGAAACGAACATAATAATTCTTAAGAAAGTTCTATACCATGTCTGAATACTTACAGTAGTGTACTTAACACAGTGGAGGTTGACACAACCCTCTATAAGTTCAATTTCACTGAACATTCAGAGCACACACTCGGTGTTTGAGAGTAAAAGACATCATTAAAATCGAACATGCTGCGGGACAGAAATCACCAGTTGATGTCTTGCATTCCGATCATGCTGTGTAGGCTGATAATTCAAGAGGGAGAACGTTCCCTTATTTCGCAGACATGCACAACTAGCATGAACAATATTGAAAGTGCTAGAACACTTCGTTGAAGACAGACGTTTCGTGATCTCGTTATATATTAATGTGGAAGGTATTGGAATATTAATCTACTTCTAGTTATCAAACATATTTATTCCGAATTGTGTAATTATATTTAACAAACTATTTGAAAATCTTGTTTCATTTGGATTGGATTGTACATTTGGCGAAAGAACTTCTTACCGAAATAAACTTTTTACATTTACGTGTATATAAAACGACGAGCCAATGAATAATGGATTACCGTATGACATGATTATGACATGTGACAGAAATTTTATGACAAAGACTATACATGATTTACATAACTGTATCACAATAGTGATACTTATTGATTGAACTGCTTCAGGTTTTCAAACATGTCTATATTCTCAAACTATTGATGTTTTCCGAAAGCGATAACTAACTCTGAAACAAATAATATAGATGGTTCAACAGTAAAGAAGTGCGAGTCTGACTTAGTTGCATATTTGCGTCCTTTTTAGTTTTCATAATAACGCCATAGAGGTACAGTGTTTCTTTCAACATGGTGAGATGTTTTGCAACTTTTTTCAGTAAATGTTTATCTAGCACTTAAAAGTATTTACTGCGCTTTTCATCCAAACTGAATAACATCTGTGTTTTTGATTAGTTATGATCATAGTGGTGATGAAGTCATAAGTTAGGACATTTGACAAATGACTTTTCGTGATTTTTCGCTTTAATGACATGAAAATTGAAGACTAAAATAAGAGAAATAGTGGCGGAGTATTTAGATAAGATGAAATTTAAACACAAACAAACTAATATTGTCACATAGTCCTCCTGTCATATGAAACTCCTACCGTGATATTTAAAGTTTTGATTGGTGGTATTCAGGATGATTAAATACCCTGTGGATAAATGTCAAATGATATGTCAAAGTTACATACAGCACGTGTGTGGACAGAAAAGAGTTAATTAATTATAGCAGCACATACAACTTAAATCAAATCATAACTTAAGTTTGATGCTTACAAATATAGTTTAGACATTATTCTTATTGAACGTTGAGCCTTTCTAACTAAGATGCACTGCAAGATACTTATGCAATGATTTCTCTTTCTGAAGTACCTGATGACATTTCGAACAAACAACTCGTTACATATAAAAAAAAATTATAAATATAAAAATGAAACGTTGTTAACCAAGGTTTACAAGATTGGTGTCTAAATGTCTAGATTTACAGAATATTTCATCAACGGTAGGTTTATATTTTCCTCCCATCATTCTAAAAATCGTTTGGCATGAAAGTATAAATTAAACCTGATAGAACACAGATGAATTGTCTTCAAATATATTGAAAGTCTTTGACATCTATTGAAGTATATACGAGTATATCTTAAACGAAGGACTGATTAATGTCTGCTTTACATAAATTTCGATAAACAAGGAAAAGTAGGTTTATTCAGAAAAAAAGTATCTAAATTTCAGTGATATAAAAGTAATCTTGAAATCAAAGGGTAGAGAAAAAATCGACTGGTATGAATTGGTATAAATAATCACATGCATATCTATATATGAATATGTTGGTATGAAATACAGCTGAATAATGTCTTGGATTGGTTCCAATTGCAAAAGCATGTTACCATTATTGACACATCGAGGTTCCAATATGGTTCAATGTATTCTGATAGCCTTATGAATCACATGATATTACCATTACAGATCTAGTGTAGTGATATGCAGGCACATTTTTCAGACCATATGGAAATTCATTCTCTCCCAACAGAGGCAGATCAAGTCATGTTGATTTTGCCTCTGTTCTATTACGCCGAGTTTGTGGGATAGAATAGGAGATGCCTGATTGGAGGCAATCAAAATTAGTTGTGCAATCAGCGACGCTGTTCTTAAATAATCAGTTTGGCTACTGAAACAAGGCAAAAGTATTGTGATATGAACCACCCTTTCCATGCGAGAAGCCTTGTCATTTAATAAAGAAATTCAAATGTATCATGATGAAATTTTTTTCCGCCAGGGGAAACTGCCGGAACCCACGGATTTTGGCATAATAGAACTGAGGCTAAATCAACACGACTTGATCTGCCTCTGCGGGGAGAGAATGATGGAAATTAGCAAACACGGATTTGCAATTTTGCAATTAAGATCGAGGATTGAAAAATGACATTGATAACAAATTCTCCACTGTTTCAATTGTATACAGAATTTTTTAAATTATAGTTCAATGAAAACGACAGATACCCTCCCCATCTAAATACCATACCTTTTCCATTCAGAAGGGTAGATGATGCCAATATCTGATACAAACAATTCCTTTTTAGGGGATTACAATCTTTTGTACAAATAATGGAGCAATATGCAATTTGTTGTTGAATTATGGAATAATGGATTATATTTTGGGGGTAATATTTCCCCACTGCCAGACCAGTTAACCGATGATACTCTGGTTGAACATTTGGGTACCTGGTTTTGAAGAAGGGGGAAACTATAATTGGCAGCTCGGTTTCATGCCTCCAAAGATTTTGGATGAAAAGACCAGGGTAATGACATGTGTAGCGCTTAATCATGCTTAATCATGCCCCTTGTGGTGTAGAGTAGACATATTATAGGTATCATTATTTTTGCTGTTGCATCATTTCAGTGCTATTTCGAGTTACCTATTTTGGGTTCTGACATGAAAGAGAGCCTGGTTGCAGACATAATTTTAAATGAGATCTGTATTAAAATAACAACGGGAGATCATAACATTAAAGGGGTAGTAGCACTTTTTTTGATAATTTTATATTTTAAATATTTCACTGATAATTGTAAGTTAATGCTAAATGTATTAATTTGACAGTGTCAAAACTCACATTAAACAAGACAATCATCCATAGTCAGAGATAAAAGTATTGAGATTCACATAAGATCCATTGGCGGCCATTTTGTGTGAACACCTTAAATTCAGTTTTGGTTTGATAAATGAATCGCATGGCTAAACTTTACAGTATGTATTTGAATTAGTACTGCTTCATTTAGTTGAAATACTTTGTCTTTCAATTGGAACCATTAATTTTCATTTTCCTGACATCACCTTATATTTCCCATAAAAACGTGCTACTGCCCCTTTATACTCCGTAATATGCGTTGCTTTCATCCGTTTGCATCTTATTTCAATGACAAGATATGATAGGTACATCTACTGACGACACTGACTGCCCCAAACATATACTGAAAGTGTATGTAAATTCATTATCTATCTAATCACAGGCTCGTCTTTAAATGGACACGACCAAAACACTTGCACCTTAAAACGGTTAGTACGTTGTAATTCATACATAATTGATTCTGTCACACTCCCTATCAATACATCAGTTGTTATGTGTTCCAAATATCCTTGGGATAAATAGTTATGGTAAAGACATACTCATTGAAGATTTTGAATAATTCTGAGTGTTGTCATAAAAGTAATTATTCCCTATAAAATGTATAAGTTTGTTTAATAAGACATCATAGTTATATTTACCTCCTTAACGAATATCAATAATTTAAAACTTGTAGATTTCGCAGTGTTTAGAACAAAAAGGTTAAGATAATTATGATTATGAATAACGACTCATTTACCAACAAGTCAAACAAAACATACCGTGCTATAATGTTGGTGTGTTACCAAGTGCTTGTGTATATTGAGAGAGTCTTTCTATTCTAAGATCTCACCGAGTCAGTGTCCTGGTGAGAGGAAAATGAGTCAATGCGTTTGAGTAATAATGAAACATGGGGTTCTCAGACGGAAAAGACACCAATTTACCTAGAGATATTATCAATACAGAAAATACTTCAAATATATAATTTCAGCATATCTACTTCAATGTTACATTTTGTTGCATTTAACCGAATGTGACACTGAACAGGATAACTGAAAGTACTGGGTTTGTTATTTTCAAATGGTAATCATTCATTAAGACAATATATGGAACTTGAATTTATCAAAACTAAACTTTTGAGCAATTGTACATGTTCATGACAAGTTTAACATGTACACCTTCGAATTTACTTATACGTCATGTAAAGGGTTACATTGAAGAGAATCTTCATAGTCAATTCTTAGTTCATCCTTAAAGCAAATTATCAGTTTCATAAACTTGATACATGTATTATATTGATATTACAATGATAGCTTTCAGAAACAGTTATTCTTATTGATAAAATGACCTAAATGAAATAAATAACTAATCAATAGGTAATGGTTCAGGATAAACATCTATCTTTCATGCAAATTACGCAATAATAAATATATATGAAGACTTATAGATAGTGCCTCTTAGATAGTGAAGGAAACATTGTTTTATTTGGGATCACATTAATTTTCGGGGCGAGTCCCATGCTGGATTCGAACCCAAAACCCTGAAAGTCAGGCAACTTCTCAAGCAGTGACCATACCAGCAGTTAGCCAATTCGCCCAACAAGGGTACAGTACAAGAATCCGTACTATTAAAGATAGTGTGATTTCAAGTATAATAATGTTTCATTCATTAAACACGTGAAAACAATTGTATACAATTTGTGGTATTCATACAAAACAATATTGTCGAAAAGTAATAAATGTATAAAATCGTTTATCCTTTCGAGACGGAGTATAATGAATTTGCTCTAATGTTAAATTTACAACTAGATAATGAATCACACCAAAAATTTAATTGAAAAATTGAAATCAGGAATATTTGACGAGTAATAATCCCCTCTACAAACCTATTTAGTTTTACATGATTTTCTTTTCAGATAAGAAAATACATTAATGGTAAAATGGTTATTGGAACTTCCCTCAAGGGCTTATTTTGCATTACTCGTGTTGCGTTAGTCCTAAGGGATCCTAGAAAATAGCTTTTGAAATATTGAACTGTTCTAACAAGATCTGATTCATATCGCATGTCTAATTTCGTTTTATGCTTGGACCTTGTTTTTTTAATTCCCCATTTGTGAATACAATGCATAATATGATGACGAATAATTTGATTTTAAGAAATCAAGAGAAGAACGTTAAGTGGTTTTGGATTTATGCAGGTTAAATGTTAATTGTGTTTTGAACAAGAGCGATCGTAGCAGTCGCTCTTATTGAAGGATTTAAAGACATAAGGTATTCCCATTGATGTTGCACAACAATTCGGTATCACGGTCCTTTGCAATGCTCAGTCGACTGTTATCAGTGTACTTCAGCATTAAGGGGCGCAGCTCGCTTGACAGGTGAATGACCTACTCATTGCTGCATAGTGGTGGAGTGGTGCCTTTTTCTATTTTAGTTATACTGATTTTTTTTCTGGTTTCTATAGAAACAAGTTGAACTAGGTGTATACGGGGGATAGGGTCTGTTTCCGTACTTTAGCTTAAAAAACTATTCAAATTTTTTTTACTAGACTTGATATATGGTTAGAACTACTGGAGGACTTGTGCCTTTTGCTACTTTGGTTATTCTGAATTGTTATTTTTCTGGTTTCCATGGAAACAATTTGAAATTTGTACATAATGGGGGGTAGGGTCACTTTCGGATTAAATGTTAGTGGGGGAAATCACAGTGCATCACATGCACATATTTCTAGTTGCTTATCGCTTCAGAACAGTGACGATATACATGTAGATGGTAAAGTCAATGTTTTTGTTTGAAATGACGACCTCTAACTATCCCCCTAATTAATTTAAACAAAAGATTTAATTAAATTGACTTAGTTGAAACTTATTTACTTCATAATAATGCAAACATGTAGCAATACAAACACTATAAAGTACTCAAATTGTATCCATATACAAAAGAGCCTGGCTACATTTCTTCACCTTATTGATCTGTAAGACAAAAGAACACATTTGTATGTATAATTGTAGGTAACATTTCGACCCTATAAAATGAATTCCCAAAACGTGTATCCGTTGCATTGAGCAGAATTAAATTAAAGACGTGACCAACATCTTAAATGATTTGAGTTCAGAATATTGGAATATTTACATGTACATGTATACGAGTCAATATTTCGAATATGAAATCTGACATTCAATTGAACTTAAAATACAAAAGTAAACAGACTTAGACAAAGTTAATTCTGACGATTTATTTGGCCTGTTCGGAGATAAATATAAGTGTCGAGGTTGTTTTTTTACATCCTCAGCCTCCATGGATACAAGATGAATATTCCTACAATATATGAATATGACATTTATTTCCCTTGAAGGAAAAAAGAACAGACTTAGACAAATTAAAGTTTATCCTGTCAAGACATTTTGTTTGGCAATATCGTGTTCAGAGGTGAGGTTGTTTTTACCGCAAAATCCTCAGTCTGCATGAATAGAAGGTGAATATGTTTTCCACGTTTTTAGTTATACAAATCATCTTTTCCTATAAAAATAATTGAATTGTAGCAATGAATGGTTACGATGTATTTACATGTCATGATGATTGTTTTGCGAGTTATTCATTTGTAATTTTTATGCGTCAAAAACAGAGAAAATGGAATAGACGACATCAGGAAATTCAAAATGAAATCATGTTAAACGCCACTCTGCGTTAAAGTGAAGAATGTAATTGCATGCATGACATAGCGTTTTGAGTATGCAATAATTCATACGTAAATCATTGCTTAACTTTGAAACATTATTAAACACTTGTTCTTACCATTAAACTAGTTGATTGTTTAATATATCATAGGAATAAAAGCTGACAAGTTTATAGCCTTTTATTTGCAGTGCGTTCTTTTGAAACATTTCCTCTGTTTACATTTTAGTATCAACTTCTGTCACTCGATGAGTTGTCAAACATCACTTGATTCATCTCATATTGCAAATATAATATTATTGTAAGACGAAAGTAGCAATGCAGAAATATTACATATAACTACACTTATAATAAGATTACAAATGTTGTCTTGACTATGTTGATGAATAATGCACTAATTTGCTTCTTAGTTTCGTGCCAAAACAAAAGAGATCTGAGAGGACATGTTGTCAGGCTTTACAAATGAACATCGTTGTAGAAGGTTGTCATACAACACTTCTATCAACGACTAAATTCAACAAAGTTTGCAAATAAAGTGTTTTAGTGTGGGTCTCAGTGCAGACAAATAGAGACAACCCCTTGAATACAAATGTAGTGTTGACTTACAGTTTGCAACGAGAATGTTCCTTGATCAATTTGCATATCAAAATCGTCTCAAAACAACTAATGTCGGGCATTAGATATGAAAGCCTTAAGAAAATTGCGTTCATTTCTAAAAACTTTGTTTTACTACAGATGACATTATATTCAATTAGTATCAAGTTCAATTGTTCATGTTTATTCCATGTTTATATTTAATGTCCAGTTTTGATGTTACTCTATGTATGAATGGTTTAATTTTTGATACATCAAGTTAGCAATTCATTATGTCAATAGATACTAAAACAAACTATAGGAAATGTACAATGTAGGCAAAAACTATTGTCAAGAGCACCTTTATCTGTTTGAGGAATAATAATAATCGTGAATAAACTAAAAATAAATCAGTTTTAATTTGGACCTTTCAATGTTGTGCTTTTTGTTTTTGTTTCATTAAAGACATGTTTCGAAGGTTACATTTTCTAGCATTTCCTTAAACTGATTGGACATCACAATGTATGTTAAACACATGTTGATTCGACCAAAGTTTTCTCTTTTCATAATATTTTACAATAAGATCAATGCACAAACAAATAACATAGATCTTTAAAATTCTCACATTTGAACGATGAATAAGCAAGTTATGCACACACAATTTTATGTAAACATAATAATGTCATATAATCTTAACAATAAATACGATGTCTGAATTCTTACTTGACACCGTGGAGGTTGACTATAAATCTAATTGCATCAAACATTCAAGCACACACATTTGGTGTTTGAATGCAAAAGTCTCATTAAAAACCTCACATGCTGCGAGACAGGAAGCAACAGTTGATGTCATGCATTCGTATCATGATGTGTAGGCTGATTGGGGTCATTCAAATGGAAGAACTTCCCCTTATTCTGCAAGCGACATGCACAACTAGCATGCAAAGTATTCAATATTCTAGGACACTTTGTTGGACGACAGGGCAATTCATCACTTCGGTATCTTATTACACGTACATATATGATCAAGGCAAAATAATGTACTATTCCAAAAGTGGTTGTTTGAAATATTATCAAATATGTTTGAAAATACATATTTTTTCTTAATTTTATAATGATCCTTGAATACTATCTTGTATTTTGAAGTGATTGTACATTTGTCAATGAATTTCCTACCGAAGGTATTATATTGTATAGAAATTGAGTTTATGGTAAGGACCTGAGATTTGAGGTAGCCAAAACAACCAATTGTCAATATTTTAATTTTCTGTCTGCTGTGTGATCTCTATGAAAGTACCCCCACAATTTACAACTTACACAGTGGTTCACAATGAAAAAAGTAAAACTGCTTGTCGAGATAGAATAAACTGATAAAAATTGTTTTGTTTTATATACTATTTAAGAAATTAAGTAGCCCTAACCATCATGTGTTTTGCAATAAAGTATAGTTTTGCCCTGAACTATTATAGTTAAAGCATGAGGCCGAAGGCCGAATGCTTTGACGTTATAATAGTTCAGGGCAAAACTATACTTTATTGCAAAATACATGATGGTTAGGGCTACTCTATTACTTTTCTAGTATGTCGATTTTTACGCGTTTAAGTTATTTCTACTCCAAAATAATCATATTATATATAAATCACGTTCGGCCGCAAATTGAAAACCCTCGATCAGGGCCATATCTTGTGACGTCATAACCGATTGTTATTGACGTCATGGGCCATTGTTTCGTGACGTCACTCAAAAACTATACTTTATTGCGCAATAAAGGGTGGGCGGCGCCTTTAATCTTTACGGGAACAATACTATCAAGTGATAATATGAAGAATCAACATAGCATAATCCTGTCCTCGGTAATACACTGCAAATAAATGGGCACTTACGTGTGTATAGTTACAAAACCAGACATTTGATGAAGGATAATCTTACATTGACTGCCTGCCATTATGGCTTATAATATGGCATGAATATATGATGTGACAAAAATGTAATGACAAAGTCTAGACACTATCTCCAAAAATGGTATCACAATAGGGACAATTTCACGGTTGTTTGGTTGAACTGTAAAGAATTGTTTTTATTTCTTATCTTGTTAAACAAATACTAACTCTGAAACGAATTTCAGAGAATTTTGAACAGAATTTTCTTTGGTTTAAATGCTTTAGATATATATTTGAAAAGGTTCCTTAACATAATATGATATTACCAAGAACGTCATAAAGATGTAATTTTAGTTATGTAACTTCTTAAGTGGTTAGATTTTAACCTGGTTTATAAACAGTGCTATGACGTCACACTTCGCTTATATAACGTTACATTAAAATGTGTCGACAGCAAGTAACACGCCTATGCTTTGATTTAGATTTTAACAGTCCAGTATGATTAATTTAGACTAATATCGTCCCCCAAGCACTTATAAGACGATTCTATTCTATACATTCCTCCGTCATATGAAAGTTCATCTTGATATTTAAAGTTGGGATTCACGAATTTCATGATTAGATACCCTGTGGTGAAATGTCAAGTTAATATTAAGAACTTTCGTAAAGCAATCGAAAAGAAAATCGTACTTGTTCTATGTACGTATATTACAAATCAAATCAGAAACGGACTTCGGTATCTAAACACAAAACCAAACGCTACAGATAGTACGAATTAAGCTCTTGGATGAAAAACTACAAATTTTACTCGAAACCATTCTTCTTAATTATGTAAACATATTGGATGAATGCATTGAAACGTATATTTGACCTAAATGTAAGGAGTGTTAAAAAATTCTAAATCATCTTACCATAGAAGTGATGAAAAAATTTTATTTCGTGGTTTGTAAAGGTTAATATACACAAACTTAAATGATATATTCTGTAAATTGTATTGTAAAGATCTATGTAAAAATATCTTAGCAGTATATACAACATAAATGTTTTGATACAGTTGGTTGCAAAAGCAAGATACCAATATTGATCCATTGTTAATCAAAACGTCACATGTCCTTTTTGAATGCATGATGTATTTTTTTCTGAAGACAGACCCTTTAGCTATACGCTTGCTCATGTAACATGATGTCGTTATGTGAAATAGGAAATTATTTGTGTAGATTCCATATGTTCTATAAATAATTAAGCAATTTGGGTATTGGCGTTAGTGATTTGTGGAGTTATCTTTAGGTTATAATATTTTCCCAACTTAAAAAACAGGTACCCTGTTAAACTGCCGGGTGATTAGAAGAATGCGTTTTCATCCAGAATGACAATTGGGTACCACGTTTTAAAGTGAGGAAATGATTAACATATCCACAATTGTGACATAACTTGCAGCTCAATTTTAAACTTTAATTTCTTGACATTGAAAAGAAACAATTATTTTCCTTACACCGATATAATAATTTGTGTTACGTTTTTAGCATGCCCCTCTGTGGTGTGAGTTCTGCGCATTAAAAACTCAGTTTATGATGGTATTTCCTTGACAACAAACAAACATCAAAAAGAATATTTAGATATGTCACTGATTAGATACAATATATATATATAAGAGTATACATATTCGTTCAAGGTCTATTTCATCAAAAATATCATAAAATGGAAAGCGACTTAACCCTATCGCATTTAATGCCTATTCTTAAAAATATGGCATAATTACATCACATATCTATTAAACCAATTTCATTATTTCAAATAATGGTTGAATGAATTAGGTAAATTCTACTTAATAGTATTAAGTTAAGCACATATTAGAGTAACAGTTCTGACACATAAGCTTGTGTTTACCAAGAGTTTGTTATAATTTTGGAGATTTCATACATTCTTGATTCTGTCCGTCTCCCATTACCAAAGTAAAAACATGTTTTGTAGGAATTGTTAAAAACGGATAAAAACATTATGAAACAACACACCCGATAAACGTTTAGTCATTTGGAATCATGATTATCATTTTATAACCCCTCAAACACTGTGTCAAAAGATATTCATCATGCTTTGAGCGCTATGAGCATACATGGCGCCATACAAATGGACTTATCATTTTTATTAAATGTGTTATGATTTGTTTAAATTACGGTTCTAATCATAGTTATCAATACCTACTTATAAACATACAAAGTGTCAACCTGCAATTTTGTCTCAATTTTGAGAACGAAATCATTTGTTGAAGTGTTTTTTTCACAAGAAAATGATTTGGGACAAGTTATTCAACTTACAATACCCTCACCTTCATATGTATATGTACAAACTTGATTTACATAATATATAATAAACAAAGAAGGCAGAAAGCCTCAAGAGTAGAGTACGCTTATTATTGAAGGAATAAACGTAATGATGTGTATGATTATTAATAACAACTGATGTACCAACAAGTCAAAAACATACCGTCCCATCGGTAGCGTGTTACCAAGTGCTTGTGTATATTGAGAGAGTCTATCTATTCTAAGATCTGCCAGGGTTAGTGTCCTGCTGAGAGGGGAATGAGTTAATGAAACATGAAACATGGGGATCTCAGTGGCACTAGACACCAAAGTACCCAGTGATCTTATCAATATAGAAAACACTTCAAACATATATTTTCGTAGCTACTTCAGTAAGACTTTTAGTTGAATTTAAACTTATGTTAAACTGTACTCTATAATTGAATCGAGAACTGGCAATATGTTATTTTCATTAAATATTCCAAACGTTGATGACATGTTCGCCTTCACGTGTAAATACATAAATAAACTTATCTTATCTTATATATGTGAAGGGTTAGGGTGAATACCATTTATTACATAAAGTAAACGATTACTCTATGGAAACTTATTCTATGTTAAAATACACAGATGGTTTACCTATATACTTGATGATTACCTGTATATATTATTCTCTCCCCACAGAGGTAGATCAAGACATAACATGTTGATTCAACCACTGTTCTCGGCTAATTGAAGCAGAGGCTAGATCAACATTTCATTACCTGATCTACCTCTAATGGGAGAGAATGGTATAGCAATACAGTGAACATATCCAGTTTCAGGAACATGCTACATGTACATGTACATACACTTATTTATTATTTGACAACATAAAATTACAATTTCTCGGTGCAACATGTACATGTTTTTCCACACCCTATCTAATCAATAAATGTCCTGTTGCACGAAGCACTAATGTTCTCTTAATCATTAAGGTAGCCCAAGTACAATGATGGTTTAAAGGTTAACTTTAGCACCTTGAGGTTGCTTTGTGCATCAGGGCCTAGATTTTCGAAGCTCTCTTAGTGCTAAGATAGTCGTAAGTCAATGTTAATGTATGGTACTTACGACTATCTTAGCACTAAGAGAGCTTTGAAAATCTAGGCCCTGCCCCCTTAGCTGTGGAACTCCTTACTTTTACTTTTTCACCCTTGCATCTTTCAACAGGACATATTGTAATGATGTTGCCCCTCCTTTCTTTGTGTAAGGCAATCAAATGCAGCGAAATTTATTTATTTAGTCATTTATTTATGTCATCAGGTCATTTAACATGAAAAAAAGCATCATGATAACAAATCCATAATTGAGTTTATGAAACGTTTTTGAACATTTAGTCAGGGTAAAGGTCGGGCGTCACATTGTTATACGTTCAATCTGTAAAAACGAAGACACTGTTCAAGAGACAAAACTGTTAACACACTTCAGTACAACTTTATAAAATCACTGCCTTGTTAAAGCCGAGGGACTATATACCGAAAGGCTACTGTGGACTTGAAGGAAACATGAGGCATATGACATGTGTTTTTGAAACCTTGCAAGTTACAATGTCACGTTCATGTTTTGACCACTCACAACTCACCTGTTTTGGTTCAACCAAGAAAGTGGTATTCACACACATTTTATTCATCAATTCGCACAGGGACCCTTTCTTCTTATATGCCCCATGTATAATAGCATTCGCTCTAAATACATTAATGAATTTTATTATGTCCATCCAAACGAGTTAAAATTATCATCCTTGTTAAAGGGGCAGTAGCACGTTTTTAGGGGGAATATAAGGTGATGTCAGGAAAATGAAAATAAATGGTTCCAATCTTAAGACAATGTATCTAAACTCAATAAAGCAGTAATAAATCATAATTATCATGAAAAGTTAAGTCATGCGATTACTTTTATTACACAAAATGAATTAAAGGTGTTCACACAAAAATGGCTGCCAATGCATTTTATGTGAATCTTCATACTTTGTCCTCTCACTATGGATGATTGGCTTGTGTAATGAGATTTTTGACACTATCAAAGTAATACATTTAGCATTAAGGTCCAATTATCAGTGAAAAATTGAAAATATAAAATTGTCAAAAAACGTGCTACTGCCCCTTTAAATAGTAAAAATCGTTTGTTATTCAAAACCTGTCTATGTTTATTTATTATGCAATGTTGTATCGCAAAAGTTTATTACCAAACTAAATGCTATGTATTGTCTTTATATATCAAACGAATGTGTAAATACGTTAATATGTATATTCTAAATGTACTATAGGCCTGAGGCCTTTTAAGTACCGAATAAAGATTTATTGATTAAAAAACTCACCTGTTCGATAGATCGTTACTTACGAAATCTAACTCGCCATCGCGTTTCAGTCGCAAGACCCTTGTGCTTTAAAATACCACGGATTTGAACATTGAGCATGTTTTATATGTGATGCACATATATTATTCTTGCATCGATAAGTCATCCGATATAATAAACTCATTCAGGACTAGTTTAGACTAAATAAAATGTTTAAATTTATCAGTATTAACAAACACTTTTTTAATCATTTCCTTATTCGCTTTTCAAATCAACGTTGGATATATCAGTCGTTTATTACATTTCCTTTCTCAGAAAAGTGTCATTGAGTTAGATATGTCATTGATTTTTGCAATAGTCCTTAATGTAACTGACGACACGATTCTCTACTGACCGCCAGACCTCGATAGGTCTACATTAACTTCCTGTTTCTTGTATCACAGGATAATAGCATATACTTAAGTTTATTTTTAGCTTGTTTCGCCAAACTTAAATCTGTGCTAATGTTATATACCATCATCTTTATTTTATGATATCGTCAGACGGGCACTGAACAAATGCTGTTGAAATGTTGGCCAACTCTGCATTTGTTATTTTGAAAGAAAACACAATAGTCGATTGCATACATACTTTGGTGTCAATGTCGTTATTTGTGTATAACCTATGCTATTGATATCATGTCAATGTTAATACTAATTAGCTTGTAACCTGATGTCATGTAATATTTTAGATTTTTTCCTGTAACTTGTAAATATTGGGAATTTTAATATTTTAAGTTAAATTGAAAGGGTCATATCCGAGTTTATAGTATATACAATCAAACAAATTTGAGTTTGTTTCAAAATTTGTTTATACATTATACAATAAGGACTGTGAAGAGGAGAAAATATAGAGACATGATAACAGCAATATGATGATCTGGATAACACATTCTTATTGTGAAATTATGACGTTTTGGAACTATTGTTTACCCCTTCATAACATAAGGGAATAAACAAACTGAATTCCAAAAATAATCAAATAACACTTGTGACGTCATTGTTCTCTCGTTCCATTATTTTTGTGTAATGGAGTGTTACAGTTTTCTTCAAGTTTTTCACTCGATACCTTATATTTATCAAGTATCAAGTGAAAAACCTTGACGAAAAATATTTCATATCTCATCTAAATAAAGTTTTAAAGGTATGTTGTTAATAATAATCTAGTTGAGTGTTATGTGAGTCAAGTAATGTCCTCGATTTTCTCCTTCCTCGAAAATCATGGGCTTCCGTTATTTCCAAGGAATAGAGAATTACTCGGGCATTACCCTTCACAGAATATGTCATTTGAATAGCTTGCTGTGCGTATGTTTACCATTCCTTTCAAAGATTTTTGAGGCAAGATCCTTAAAGTAACTGTCAACAAATGTAATTAAAAGGCAATCGTGTGCACTTAACATGTGTGACAATTGTCGAGTTTCCACTAACCGTTTTGGGATGTCCTATGGGCTTGGGCAAAACAGTCCCTCTTGATCTTCTCAGGGTTGAATCTACTGTCTATTATATGGTGCCACATTTTAGCTGAAACCTGTCATCCTCGCTGAAAGAAGAATTGGATGATTGTGTAAATATCAATAATAACATTTTCATTTTTTTCAAAATCAATGATATTTGATAAATATTAATTTTAACATTTTCAATGAGTTATACTTGCTGGGACATTGTTGATTGTATTTACATCGAAACCTCAATATCATTGAAAACAGGTTAACTTTCAATAGCTCGTTCTCATTTCTTAAAGAACTTTCATCAACACATGTCTATGGAATAGCATACACCTGTTTTACACAGCAGTAGCAAATATTGAAGGAGTCGTGATTCTTTGTAAAGTATGAAACGTTATCATTGTGTATCCAGAAATCACAAACATACTGTTACTTTCAACACGTCAACGTTCCACATTTGAAGTCTTTGACTACTTTCACCAACACGTACCACATTTGAAGTCTTTGACTACTTTCACCAACACGTACCACATTTGAAGTCTTTGACTACTGTCACCAACATGTTTCACATTTGAAGTCTTTGACTACTTTCACCAACACGTTTCACATTTGAAGTCTTTGACTACTTTCACCAACACGTTTCACATTTGAAGTCTTTGACTACTTTCACAGGGATACTGAGTTGTGAACGTCCGGTGACAGCCTGATTCTACCTCTATCGTATCCAGCTAGAACTGTTTGGAGGTTGGTTACTTGTAAACCACATCTGTTGTCTACGGTTATTGATAGTTCCTAAAGAAGCAATGTAACAGTGTTATACACTGGAAGACAGAAGCCAGTACCGGCAAGTAATGGGTCCGGGTTAATCGCTGACATCTGATGGCACTGGAATCCGCCTCAAAGCCTTGTCTGATGAAATGCATTAGTCAAGGAATGTCCAAATCAGTGATCTGAAGCACTCCGTGATAGATAACGAGTCGCCCTCAAGACGAGGAAAAGATGGGGAGACTAATACCACCCTCTTTAGGCACAAAACACTACAGGATGCATTTTACAATAGGACATGACGAGGGGGTCTTGAGAGGCTAAAAGTCATTTCCTATGCATATTGTGCAATATAATACATTCTGTAATAGCAAAAAGGTTATCTCGAACAAATAGGTCATTGTGAAGTGGAGGGCAGCATGTCTCAAAGAAGTAAATTGTTAAACTAGGATAATGAGGAGACATACTGTGAAGGCGATCAGTTGAAATTAACGGAATTACAGCACATTAGGTTTAATTCAAAGTTGAACACATAGCGTGAGGCTTCATACAAAAATATTCAAAGATCTTATTATCAAATTTATACACCGCTGATTTTCAAGTATGCTTTTTAAATCTTCCTTTCACAGAAATGTTGAACTTTTGCGTTGCCGCTTCACAGTTAGTCAATCGATGCTGAATTCCATAGTGTGAAATCAATTAATGGTGACGTTTTTCATAACCTCGAATGATTTTCACCTAAAAGGACTTAGGACAACACTGGCTGGTTAATTCCTTTATTTTTTCACAAAACCTCAAATGCGTGTTAAGGGCTAAGACGTAATGATACAGGAAAAATGCAAAAAAAAAATTGGCAACGGTTAAACGACAAAAATTAGTCAGTTTGAAACATGGCATCAAGATATATCCGTTGATCATACACATTTCACAATTTATCACAAAAGCAGTAAAATTCTTCTAAGGAATCTCTTGCGTAAATAAAAATAATCATAAAATATGTACACGAAATAATCCATTCGGCAATCTATGAACTTTTTTTCTGATTGAAAACGTTTTTAGATGTTTTACTTTATTAGAATTTATTTCTTCTTAATAAATGATTTTTAAACGGCGAAAAATATAATTAATATGCCAATATGATACGTGAAATACACATTTGTATAGATTTCCTCTATATAAATAAGTATTTACTGAAAGGCAAATGCAATATATACAAAAAGTGTTAACCTTTTATTGTTCATTTATGAAAGTAGTAAGTGTTTTTAAGATTATTTGAATTTTTTTAATGTAAATCTATTCACATATATCGAGCTCGATCCTACTGTCACAACGCTTCATTAAAACCATATGAAATCAATGTGTAATTATGTATTTGCCTTATAACATTAATTTCTTAAATAATCATCGTTAACAACCCGTTATTTAAAGTTCATGATTGCCATTCCGCACTCAAATAGTAGTATATAAAAGAACGCTGAATATTTATGTAGTGTTACGAGTGGGGAACCAACCAAAACAAAGAACGAGTAAGACACAACAAGTAAAGTATATATACAGATTTAATTACAAATAAGACATGAAAATATAAATACAAATCTTTTGGCAGTCTAACAAAATATCACAGCACAGTAGCAAATGTCAATAATGCTTACTTTTTCATAGTCCAGAATATAATTTCACTGTAAAATCCAACAGCCGAAATGGCTAGAATATTCCATTTTGATATGGGCCGACATGGCTAAACACCCGATATGGGAAAACACTTTCTATGTGGTCATGTGTTTTGCATAAGTCAGACTGGATAATAAGGTTTTTAGTGAATTGCGTTATGTAAGAGTAAGCTGGCTAGAGACATTCATAAAATGTATAGTGAAAGCTGGTTAAATTGAATGCTTTGTGTATAATTGAGTTTAATACAAGCTACATGTAAAAGGTAAAATATATACTGAATGTGTGAATGGGAATGCATGAAATTTAGTAAATGTAAGTTGCTGACTATTAAAAATGATAAATACATGATAAATACATGATACTCATAACATGTAGCAAACAACTCATTAAAGATTACTATTTCATTATAATCCTTTAACAGGTAGTGAAACCTGAATGTTAAGTTAACCTGTTACAGTGGAAAATTAATTTTGAGTAATAAATTTGTTATATATTGCATATACTATTTCCTTATTGACAAAACATGAATGTTAGAACAAAATTTCTATTCTCTGTGTTACTTATAGGTTCAGAAGTTTCTATACCTGACCATTTACACAATTATGATCATAACATTTTAAGCTGTATGTATCACTGCAAGATGAAAGGTGACATCTTGTGAACTCCTATAATATTTGGGATTTTTTAATATTCAGATTCAATCCGACACTCCAATCTGAAGCCTAAATACAGCGCTTTATAACTATTACAGCTTGTCTCAAGTACGTTTTACTTCTTTGAATAAAATATATTGAAATCAAATCAACCAATCTCTTCTTTGTCTCAGCCATTTGCGGTTAGAAAACATGAGCTGATACAAGATGTTACTATGTTTAAGAGTTTATGTCATTCCTCAATGGCAAATATCATTGTTTGAAGGAAAACCTCCAAATATATTGTGCTGTGAGGTACGGCACGGCCGGCAAGAGGGGATTTAACACACCACTCGAACTTGATTTCATGTAAAACGGTTTATCAGGTACCGTCTGATGTACAAGATAGGAATGGATCTAATTTAGAGTTAATGCTTTCAAGGTTATTTGAGAACAAGAACTGTGTAAAAATGTAAAATGGTTATATTTTGGATCACACAATCTGTAAAAATACAAATTCTTGTTCTTTTTCGGGCCGAGTCTTGAAGGATTCGAACCCACTTTCTAGTCAAGCAAGCCAACCAGTAATTACAAACTCGCCCGTTTTAATTAACACATCAAGGTTCAACAAGCGTTAGTTAAGCTGTTGTTTCAATCATCACCCCTCTAACATTGAGCATTAGCTCCCACAGCTGAATGTAATATAGATACATGCGACTTAAATAGTGGACAAATGTAACATTGTTATATCTGGGTTTACACAATCTGCAATAGTACACAATTGTACTTTATGTGCCCCTGTGATCATGAAGTAGTTATGTCTATCATTATTACTGCCAATGACTATTACAGTCGAGTAACCATCCCTCTATTATATTGCTAGCGACTAAGGATCGGCACGGCAATCATTTATCCCGTCACATTTAATGATTACCATAGAACGACAACAGTAATGCTCTACAGGACACTGTGCGAGGTTTGAGTAATGGGAATCATATTGTCAGCTTGTATTATATCGCGTATGCAACCAGAAGAACGTTCTCCCGAAATTCAATACCAATTCTTGCGAAAGCAATCATGTTCGCTTTCCTTATACAAACTGAATAGCAATCTACGAGGAAATATTCGATGACCGGGTCAAAGACATAAAGATGCATGTTTACTGCATGAAGAGGTCAACATTTTTATTGATGTTGATTGAAACAGACTGGTAATCTGGGTCATAAATACCCAAAAAATCAGTGTTTTCACTTAAGAGTGGGGAGTGAAACAATCTTTACATCCAAAAGCAGCAATTTCATGAACTTCCAACTGATCCTTTATACGATTTATATTCCGTAGTTTCGCTTAATGATGCCAAACAAATTTATACAAGCTTTTTGATACAAACAATATCATGTCTTACCGAATGGGCCAAGTAAAAGGTCCACGTGTTCACATATTTATCAATTGTACAGTTACAACCCGTCAACACTAAGATGAACTGGCAAAACTAAATATTCGATATTATGTTTAAGATACAAGCAAAACATTTAAACATAAACCCGAAATTAGTTTACTTACCATTACTACTATTGTGTACTTCCACTTTGCACAAAATACTCAAACCATTGCCGAAAGAAACACTGGCAACCAGACAGATAAATGATGGTACCAAACTAAAACTACAAAATAGTCATACTTTTCTTTCATTCAGGCGATCGTGTAGCCTTATCTACATCGCTACACAATATGACATCAAAGAAACACGGTAGCTGCAGTCTAAAGAAAAAACTACGGATCGCCGCCTCTACTGTTTCACTTAAGATAAAACAATTCCTCTCGACATTTTGTGTGATTTGGGCGATGACGGGCCCAGTGACGTATGGACAATACGTCTATCTGCAAGTACAACATCGAAAAAAATAGTTTGAGGAGAAGTAAATAGTCTTATAAATATCACTGTTTTTTTTAAATGCACAAGCATATAGTGAAATCAGTTTTTTGTCCAATATGGAACTCATTGAGGGAGCTATTGTTTGACTTCGCTTAGGCAATATTGTTTGTGTCTAGCGGCGTTATAGAATTGAACATATTTTGATGATAATAATTTCATATATTATATCTATATATAATATATATATACATGTAATAAATTATATTCCTATATAGTTTAACTTTGATAATTTTATAATAACTCACGATATCAATTGCTTGGTAACGCAGGAAGTATGATGTTGTGATAGAAAAAACAACATGCTCTTATTCATAATGATAAACAAGAAAATATGGGGAATCGGGTTCCTCAAGTGAGTCACACGTGATTTATGGCCCAATCGAGGAGTGCGAAGTCTTCATTTAGACTCTCAGATTGACAAGCCATTAAACTGAGATAAACCGTGCCCAACTTTGACGAATGCCAGCCCAAGATGGGTTAACATCAAATATATTACCAATACCACCGACAATTGTATTTCCAAGAATTGGAACAATTAAATGATTTATGTCTCTTTTCTCTCTTCGCCCTACTGATTCTCCATTTATCTCTATCTTTCTCTTTCCACCTTTCCTTTTTAAATAATGCCTTCATAATCACAATCTATTTTCACGTGAACTTCAAAACAACGGACTCGCTAGATTGAATAAAATCTGACCATATCAAGGTCAAACTCTCACCTTTTTAAATCTCTATACAGTTGATGGTGCTTACGGAATAAACAGAGTCTGTTCACAGCTTGACCCCCAAGCTTGATGATCAAATAATGAGAAGGTAAATCTCTTCCTTGATCACTGCTTCATATATTCATAAGCTCTGATGTTAATATGACAAAATGCTTAGCATATCAAACATCTTATCATTGGAGATGTTTTCTGTGCGTATTGTTGCTTTCTTTGAATATACAGCTGCGTTTGTTCACTTGTCGGTATATCTCAGTGCAAATATCAAGTAATTTGGGTTTCATTTTTACGTCACTTAGATAAACTAAGAAGCACCGACCAAGTTAACCATTTTCAAATCTTATTTTGGGATGTTATGGTCACTTGTGCAGAATTTATAAATTTGGCACGAAACAATAGACAGGGTCATATTAATATTCTTTATATACTTTAGATGGAAATTTGTCATATAGACTCCAAGAGTTGAAAATCAACATCATTGCATTAACTTGGTGCAAAGGAACAAATATGGCCTTAGCCTGAAGCTGTTTATCACTAATGGTGGATTTTTTAGAGAAGGAACTTTTTGAAATGTTGAACCCTGGTCATTTCAATGACCTGTCTAAATTGTGAAGTTTAACCACTAAATTTGACAAATATGTAAATCCTCACCCTTTTAAATCTCTTCAAGTGAAAAGGTTTCGATTTTGTCCTTCTGTAAAGTCTGAAGATATGAATTATGAAGGAGTCCAAAACAGAAATTTATCTGATATATTTTTTCTATCATAGTGATATTTTTATTCACAAATAAGTTATGAAAAGTCATTCTACATTTTCAAAAGAATCTATTGATGGCTGAAACACATAATAATATTTATATGATACGCTTTATAAATCATTTTAATGAGAACTACTAACATGACTTTGAAATACACACGTTAGATATCATCTCCACTTCTATGTTTATTTTATCACCAATGTCGTATATTTATATATTACACTTATTTCTATTTCTGTCTTTAAATAAATGTTTTAGGTCAGGTATATAATAATTTTTTATTACAAATGGCAGGGAAACAAAATAGCCATCAAATATAATTTGTCATTACAGACGAACACATTGATAATAGTCACTTTAGGTTCATCTTTGAAATAGTAAATAAGTAAGTATTTACCTGTATTTCAATTATGAATCAAATCAGAATTATCAAACGTAGCATATGGTCATATGGTTCTATCAGACTTCCTATTCAATCTTTAGATGAAACAATAGCAGGTAGCCAGACAACAATAGGAAATGTTTTCCAAGATTCAAGTACCACTTGGTGCACGATGTCGGGAAAATGTAATCAAGTTACAAATCAGGACTAAAGACTCGGTGTAATACGTGATTACAAAGAAACGTCTCATGGGAATGAACGAATTAACAATTATCTCTAACATCAAAAGAAACTGGAATTCTCCACAGATCCTATTGTCTGATGGAAGACATTAGCTACGGAATTCATAATCAGTAGAATCAGAGGCCACAGCACACCAGCAAGTTAGAGATTTTCAACATTTTTAAAAAGACAAGAGCGCACACGTTGTTCATGTTTTTTCGGTACGTTTCAATTAGAGGGCAAGTATTCATACATTTTTTCAACACGAATTGAGACCTCTCAATCATATTTCAAATTAATAAGGTAATGATTAGGTAAAGTATGGTCTCTTAAAATGCACGAGTTAAGTAAAAATAGTAATAAATGGAAGGATGTTTTATCATTTGTCAAGATTAACCAAACAAAAATGTGATAAAAATGCGTTACAAAACCACGAAATGGAGAAGTCAGCATGGTGTGATGATATAATTTCTCAAGCACCTTAGCATTTTTGAACTTTCGGTTTGCTAAACAAATTATCCAATAAAACCGTTGTGGTAGATAACTATAACTATCAACACTCATTTGGAAACAAAGTTAAGTAACATTCGCGTGCATTGCTGACTCCAAGAGGTCACACAATCTGATATGCATCTATTGATCTTTTTCTTTGCGGCCTGTGCTGCCATGTGAAGGGAGACAATTTCTCCAGACACGTCTTCTTTATAATTATATATAATTATTTAACCTCTTTTATAATTATTTTCTGATCTTTTAATCCTTTTAATTCCGGGCGCATATAGGTCATTTGTTAGCCCAACGTCGCCCTTAAATTCCACCTTCATGTACCTACCTACCTCCTCTTTATATTAGTTCACCGTACCAAGGTGTGAAGACAAAAAACACTTATCTCTTTATGTCAATGTTGTTATACCAAACAAGATCTCACCGTTTAGACGATTTGATCCCAATTATAAACTAAATAGCGGAGTCCATAATAGAAAAAAAAATATTTAAAATGTATAGTAACGGTTAAAAAAAGACAACTTTTATTAGATTTTCAGGTAAGTAAGCGCATTATGAGATTTCATATACAGCAAGAATTCCTGATAAATGAGTATGTTACTAATGATACTAATGTTAATATCTAGACTATAAGCCAAGGACGTCTTCCAGACATAGGAGGACAGACAACAAGAAAATGATACAATAATTTCCAAATAACATTAATGGTATCGCTTTGAACTGGTAGTGCTTCGAAAGTGATTAATTGAAATGGACGTGGCAGCATCAAGCATTTCTATCCGTTTTATCTTAATTAATCCAATGTTGTATTTAAACATAGGAAATTAAGACTTGTTGTCTACGGTCAATGCTCCACCTTGGAAACGTTAACTTGATATATATAGGATATCTGTATTCTCTTAACTAATACGATGTTAATTAACTCGAGAGGAAAATATAGTATCATGATTTCACGGGTGGCGCTTTAAAAACTTTAACCAAAGGCTAATGTAAGAAAGGGTGACGACTTTATTGCACTACATTACATCATACATTGAGCATAACATAAAGCTTTAATTTCTCTGTTTATTTTCCTTGAACATGCAGATGTTTCTCCAATGTCTGATTACTTGGTAATTATCTGTGAATTATCTTTTAAATCAAACAGTGAATTATAAACTTTTCGTGTTCATGCATTTCTTCCCTCCAGTTCTTTCCCATTATAATTATGCAGATTTCACCTCTTAAGCCTGTTAACCAATAATTGTATCCAACTAAATTCATTCCAATGCATGACACAAGGGATTTCTAATGATGTGCAGGCTGACGAACATGGTTTCTTAATTCGAATCATGTTTCAATATCGGAAGTCAATCGAAAGATTCATTTGGACATGTTACTGCAATGTCCTTTAAATAGCCACTCCGTGATTTAATTTTTTTATTTATCTTTATGTTAGCTGAAACACCATAAATGTTGATTGAAATTCTAAAATCCCACACACCTACACCTTATTTGACATATATGAGTTTTGTCTTCATATTGTCTAAAAAGAGTCCTATATCATCAAGAGGCGGGATCACCCGTCCAATTCAAAATACCAACTATAACCTAATAAGTAGCTGTCACTCTGACTAAGTTTAAGTTTCTTAACTTTCATTTAACTTATTGACCTTCATTGTTTGGTTTTTGATCATGTTGTTACTAATTGCTATACGAATTGCTTTAGGTTCAGTTTTAAAAATATAAACATGAGGTAATAGAATCCACGGCTTGACTCAATGTCTTATCGCGGTGGGGTGGTTTTGGTGCCTTATTGAAAATATATGAGTCTTGTCTTCAATACTCTCTAGAAACAGTCATATATCAGCATGAGGCGGGATCACCCGCCCAATTCATATAAAAACCAACTATAACCTAACTATGGGAAAACCTCGGCAAGTGAAAAAGGGTACAATGTACCTGGTAAAGTTGTATTGGAGATGACACTTGAGTGACTATATGTTAGCCCGGGGTATACCAGCATAAATAGACATAGAGCTCTTTGGGTCTACAAAGTGGAGTTTTCGCTCTATATAAAAGCTATCCATGATTGTTATGATTACACATTTGTAAGCTTACACCATATTTCAACATTAATTTAGCATTTATATGTATTAATTTTCTCCTCTCCTAAATGATATGAAACTTGTCTTTTGGTATGTTCCTCCCTCTTCCCATATTGTTGTCTTGATCAAACCCTCCTTTCTTTTTGTTTCATTAGCGAGAGTATTTGTTTGTAGGGGGGTTTCTAATGAAAGGTACAGTTACCAAAATGTGAGGATGTTAGATGTCGGCAAAGGATGACGCATTTTAAAAGAAATAAATATAGTTACATTGCATTTTTGTCTTGTTTCTAAATACCTTAATGTTTTCACTGATTGCTTTCAAATTTGGAATAATATGTTCATAACAACAACAAAAGGTGCAAACATTGACATTTAATATATTTATGAAGTTGGTTTTAGGTCAAATCAAATTTGACCTTCTGTGTTTACAGCAGTGTCCCCCTAGTGGCAAAATTTGGCGTCACAAACCATTTGAAGATTTCTGCAAACATCACCAAATCCTATCATTTCTTGTACATTTTTAAATATATCAAAACATGTAATTTTGTTCATGGCACATGTACGAGGTACATGTCACCTAGTTAGTGAGAACAGCACAATATTGTTTTACTTTTAACCTAACTTACTATAATTGACGTTTTTGTAAAACAGGCTCTTGTTCAACGTTTCTATAGATCAGACGGATGATAGAAATCTTCATCATTGGTGTTATTTTAGCTTTTAATGTTAAGGTTTTGTCGTAAAATTCATAAAAACTATTTTTAAAAAGATTAATTAAAAAGGATCATTGAAATGTTAACGTGGGTTCAAAACGTTCAGAATTGTCATGTTCAGTAATGGCAGATACAATTCAACCAGAGATTTTTTGGCATGGTTCCTGTAAGCAGGGATATGTGTACACGTGGTAAGAAGAGCAGTTACCACTATTTTACCAAGGCCAAATAATTGGGTAAAGAGCATACGAAGTCATTCTTTAATAAGTGACTCATATGTACTTGATATACCTTCTCTTTTCAGTTAATGAAATTTACAAACTGCTCTTGGCGCTGATACTCTGCGGGCCAGAATAGATAAAGTAGAATCTTTAAAAGCTGCATTCTAATTAAGTTACAAAGTGTATTTTACAATACTAGACGTGGAGTCTAGGTTTATTATTATTAAAATTCGACATCCATTTTAACTGATGATCATCACGTCATGAAATCTAGATACCTCAGTCTAGAGTCTATGTGAAATATTTACAAACGTCATTAGATGCTGAAAGTTCTCATGAAACACAATGTGTGAAGTACTTCACCTGTTGTTTTTGTGGATATTTGTTCAACCTTTAATGTCAAGCAATTGAAGAAAGTGTTGTTACAAACTTAAATATGTTTGATGTCTAGCAAAGTTATTTCGAAAACTTCAACATTGTATTGCGTTTATTGAATTACTCCTTAAGTCATCAAAATGGACATTTTTATAAGTTAAAAACTAGATGTAAAAACTTCCAAATTACAGTGTTTTAACATTACCATATCTGGTATCTCATTTTCTGAAAATGTGCGAATTCAAATATTGTTATGTTGGTTGGTGGTATAACAAAGGGGCTACTAGATCACTAACTCACCTTTTCCTTATTGTTGAATATATCAGTTCTCCACTCCGCACCACATTTATTCATTCATAATAGTTATTTATCCATGTTCACATTGCCCATCCACTTCTCCATCTTCCATCCACTTCCCTTTTCCAAATATTCATTTTCCAACTAGTATCTTCATCCATATCCACAATGCAATGGAAGTTTGCAGTCTATCACTGGTTTTAGCTTTAAGTTGTTCACACCTCTACCTTCTTAATCTTCTCTCTATCTCAACATTTCATCCATGTATTTATCTGTTTCCTTTACATTTATACTTTTGTCATTGACCGTCATCTGCTTCATGTTTTCACCATTCTGTGAGCAGTCAACTCTAGACTGGTCAGTCAGATTGAATGTAACTTCATTCCATAAAGCACTCACGTGTTTAGACATAACTACTTGTAAGACAGTGAGATGTCTAGGATTTTGTACCATTGTAATGGAGGAAATTGTAATCAGACTGGAGTGCAGCACCAATAATAGATGTTTTGGCACCAATCTCAGAAGAAAACTGCAGATGCCTTTGTTTTGGAAACAGCGAGGGTTGTTAACAGCGTGATGCCAAGTTTTGATGATATAATAAAGAGAAAGGTGATGTTTTCCCTTAATGGTTTTTTTTATATTTCAAAGATAATGATTTAATATGACAAGCATGCTCTTATATAAACATGTAATTTTGTTAAATAAAGTGCTTTTGTTCAACTCACTTTATACATACATAGTCAAAAGTCAAAGGATGTTTATTGATTAAGGAGGTTGGATACCTTTGTTACTGCACATCCGCAACAGTCAGATTGTGCGATTTTAAAGTTTATGCTGTTTATTTTTCACTGAAAGTGTGAGATAAAAAAATTTTAAAAATGATTTAGTTTAATATAAAACAATCACTATGTTATATTTGTGAACATATGTATTTGTTTTATGATAAAATTTATTTCACTAATTAACCTTAAGTACTAATGAAAATTTCTAAAAAGGGTAATGTTGACAATAAAGAGTTATCTCCCCTGATGTTAATTTTCATTGATGTGGCTAAATTGAATGTGAATATCTCTGTTATCCCCTGGTGACATATAGTTTTCTTTTTAATCATATTCTACTGTGTATTAACTATAAAATATATAATTTTCAAAAAAATCTTAATATGGGAAATTGATTTGTATTCATAAAAGAATAATATTTTACAAAAATAATCATACAAAAAAAGGTTATTTGTATGAATTAACTTCATACTATTTTCAAGTTCCTTTTTTCTGACTTAGTTTATTTCCATACTATTATGCCTTATTGAAAAACATTTAAATACAATTTATATTCAAAAGTTATCTTGAAAAGGAGTTTTTAAATTATTGTATTTTCATCATTGGGTGCCCTGACGGATGGGCCCTTTTTCGAACAGAAACTGTGGTGACATGGTATTTTATGACACAATTTGATTCAAGAGATATTTTTCAACAAAATAAGACTAAATTAAGCTATTTCTTAATACCTCGATATTTTGTATCCAACCTCCTTAAGGCCTCCAGCCCATATACATGAAAGTTCAAATTCAATATACATGATATACACATAATATAAAGAACATGATGACATACAAAAACAACGATATTATTAATATTTGCTGAATAATGTAAGGGTTTTAACATAAAGGGCAATAACGAATCTCCTTTTCTATTGACGTTTTTCTTCCCTCATTTATTATTGAACTGAATAATCCCAAACGATATTTTACAAACATTCTTCTTAAATGATATTTTGTAATTATTGATAACTATTTTTCCGGTTGAAGTAAAGGTTTAAAGGTCCTGTAATATTCATACCTTGAACTGAAATCTAATGTAAATTTCCAATCATGACTAAACATATCTATTGATCTCACATGAAACTCTTTAATAGATATATTTACATCTCCAAATGTCTCGCACATCCATATAAAACCCAAACCATGAGTAAATAATAGATTTCGATTATCAGTATGTATACAGTATACAGTCGAAACGTTGAAACCCCCAGAACTATATAATACAATGGGTTGAATCTGGGTATCAAATATCTTGAAGAATACTTTTGGGAATAATGTTCCAACTATGCATAAGACTGATACTATTTGAACTAAAAATTGTTTTACAAAACGTACTAATTGTGTGAGCTTAATATCATTTTATCAACGTTCATTATGTCCGTGTTATGTCAATGTTAAATATCAGAATATCCCTGACATTAAAAATTTAAATTTTTCGTTCGAGAGATAGTTACCAAAATGACATAAAGTCAGGAAAATACTTCTTGGCTTGGTCCTTTTCAGCAGATGTGTTATATCATGAGAGCTGAAACCATTGTTCTGCAAAATGCAAATAGTATCTTGAAGACCAAACGAGGTAGTACATTGTGTAAACATCTCATATTTAGATAGGTCTTCTCTCTTCAGTTGATGCAATTAACGAATTGCTGATGACGATGTTACCATTTTGGACCAAAATAGTAAATGCAAAAGAATAAAAGGTTCATTCTTATCTAGTTAATATGTTGAAAAGGCATAAGACTTGAAGTCAAGTCAAGTCAGTGATATTTTACAAATGCTGTTAGTATAAACATATAGTGGTAAATTCTGCAAATAACAGAACTACTTTTGTTCTTGACAAAACATATAAGTTTATATCTATAGACGTTTGCGCAGAATTATGAGTTTGAGAAGTATTTGTGATATGACTGTATCGACACTATTCAACTGAGAGATACAAACAAATGACATTGGCAGATCCAGAAGGAAATGCAAGGGTGCGTACCAAAAAAAGAAAAAAATTGCGAGTTATATTTCTCATATATAATAGAAGTATACAAAAAGTGTAGTTGTTCTATTGAAACCCCACCAAAATAAAATTATTTTTTCCACCGCTGAATGACTGCTTACAAAAGTAACACAACCCAGTTGATTGATATACCGAACTTCAAGACATGTTGTAATCGGGGTAAATAGAGATGATAAAAAAAATATCAAGCAACGTCTTGTTCTTGATTTATTTTTGTCTTTTATAAACTTATTTTCGTTTACAAATTCAATTCATAAAAGGTGAAGGGCAGGGAACTTAAATTTAGTAAATATTTCCAATCACATTTTTTGGTCCATACAAATGAAATATATAGTTGTTTTATTGACACCCCACCCAAACAAACCTCGTATATCCGCTGCTGAATGACTAGTTAGGAATGTAACACAATTCCGTTGATGGATATAACGAACTTCAAGTCATGTTATTATCGTGGTAAATATAGATGATACAACAAAAATCAAATAATGTTTTGTTGTTGATTTCTTTTGTCATGTTTAACCTATCTCAGTTTTCAATTTCAATTCATAAAAAGTGAGATGATTTAGATATACAAAAAAGGTATATGAGGATTAAATAATTTAAGACGGCATAACTTCTGGTATCACCTGTTACTGGTTATACTTCTAAAATATCCTTACCTTCCAAGAAATATATGTAAACAATACCATACTTTTGACATTTAGATAACCACTCTAGGTAATTATACTTTATCAGAGATTTTGTAAAGTAAACATGAGACAAGGGAACAAATGAACATAACATTTTGCTGATATCAACATTTCTATGTTTGTATGAATTATAAATGTGTTTAAATGTTAATGTATAAGGATACATACAGCCAAACATTATCAGGAAAGTGACAACAAAATTACAAAATTGTTTTAGTAATAAATAACTTTCATATGATTATCTTCTTATCTATCTAGAGGAAAAAGACCATTAAATTCTAACTGTTTCACTCGACAGTTTGTGTGAATCGTTTAAGATTATATTGGTCTTAACACTTTTACAGACTACAAGAAGCACTTTCACACACTTTAAGGGGATGTTGATTAACCACTTGCATCTCACGGCGTATGAAGTACTTCAAGACACCTGTTGTTTCCCTTTCTGTCTGTTCCACCTGAGTATCTCAAGAAGTTATTCCAGACAAATGTGTTAATGTAACATTGAACAAAATCTGTGATGGTCCTTACTTTATTGGCTAAGTATACCATCTATAACATTCGGCTAAGGAATCAAAACACAGAGAAACATTTGCTGATTATCTTAAACCTAAAGATGTTGAACTTGAACTTTATTACTTTGCTTCTGTTTCAGTTCCTGCTTATATACACTGTAAGGATGGGTATCGTTTCTAACTTCTGATTTGCAATGTATTTTAATACGTATTGCAATATATTTGTACTTTGAAATTCAACTATTTACATGCTATCTTGTCCATATATGATCATTATTGCTCAGCTATGAGCCGTTTTGGAAAGGGATATTTTTCAAACACTGTTTATGACCAGTATATGTATTTTGCTATTTTCACAACACAGCTTCACACTTTGCTAAGAATTGTCTGTAGGATCGTGTTCTATATAGTTGTGTTATTTAGCAATTTTAGATATTTTGGATACTTTCAGAAGTTAGTACCCATTCATATCATGTAATCCTGTTTTGCAATATATCGATATACCGATAATACTGCAAATTATTTAAACATTGTTATTCATCAATACCCAACTCCATTCATCATGTGACGACGTAACCATTTTCAACTGTTTCTTTTTAGTTATTTGATTTACATATATATCAACACCATAAAGCCATTTCAAAATAGAACGGCACTAAAATACTCTTAAAGTTTTATTTGCAAACTTTGAAAACCCATTTTTTTCAAATATGTTTAAAAAAAGTTAATATTGCTTAACCTATGACCCACTTTTATAACTATAGTTCATTCTTAAAGATTGTTGGAGCAATTTAAAATATTAAGAAATATATCCCCTCTATTATTATCTATATTCAAATTATGTTAATACAATATCTAACGATAACAATAATCGAGTATCAAAATCATTCTGCTTTTATCGTTCAACACATTTTCAGATACAGATTTTTTAGCTTGTAAGAGCTTAATGTTGAAATGATCGTTGCCCAGAAACATGACAGAGTACAAGACCTGCATGCTAACCACTATGCTACTGTGCTTCACATAATTAAACCAACTATCACAGGGGGTTAGAGTTTCCCACTCACCTTCACTGAGCCATTGCTTATAAAAGTAATCCACTATCTGCTTCATCTATTAGCTTTACTAGTCAAGTATCCACAGCGTGATGGGTTGTAGACTATCCGTAACAATGGCTAAAAGTAAATACCCTCTCAAAACCATCCCTCTGACTTTGACTCTTCTCTCTCTACCTCCATTCATCTATGGAATTCCATTATGCATCCTTTTCTAAGCAGTGAACTTCAGACTAAGTTGTCAATTCGATTAAATGCAAACTTTATCCTAGAAATGCCCTCACATTTTGAGACACTTCTTGTAAGAGGTCTGGAGAATTATACAACTAAAGTAGAAGACATTGTACTCATGATGAGGTCAAGCGATAGACGAGACTTTTGGCACCGAAATCAGAAACTTAGTTAATGCTCATGTTGATGGAAAGTAGGAGGATGTTTAAAAGATTTGCCGAGGATAATTGTTTAAATATAGGAAGATAACAGTCGACCTTACCTGGTGTTTCATATTCATATGTATTGATTTGAAAATATGACAAATATGGTGTTATATGAAATATGTCAAGAGTGCAGTTTGATATTTAAATTATATATGTAAAACTTATGGATTTACAAAATATTATTTTTTGGAAGATTTTCTGCATTTGAGTACAACGCGAAATGGGTATTGATCACATATACAACTTTCAAACATGTTTTTATGATGAATTGGGTTTCTATTGGACACCTGTCATATGCATGTATGTAATGGTTATCTACATAGTTTGTCAATGACATTATCAGATATTGGTAAAGACAAATTGACTCACAACTGCCCTGCCATTATCCTCATCCTGCCCTAAACATCTCATAAACTGTGCAATTTTTAACTTTCATTTCACTTAATCTTATTAAAATTAAAGTTCAAATTCCAAATTTCATCAAACGTTAAAAGTTCCTTCACTACATACAAAAACATACAAAATACCAATTGATGTAATGGTAATTGTACCCTTGATGAGATTACAATACCACTTTGAACTTTTTTGTCGAAACCTTTTAAAAAGCTGAAATGAATACACAGCCTGGGCTAATTGCTTTGAAAAATTTAAATTACAACATATTGTGTCATACATGTATGTTTAAATATTTTAAAATGATGATAAAATCAACTTTGACCAGGTTTTCAAAAATAATGAAAAACAAGTTAAATTTCATTACTACATATCAAAAATTTGTACTTGATCATTGTTGAAAATGCAACTGTGACTTGAATCTTTTTAACATTTAAGTATAACAGGTTTTTATGTTTGATATAATACTTCAA
The DNA here is from genome assembly GCA_916613615.1 of Steromphala cineraria. Taxonomy (NCBI): domain Eukaryota; kingdom Metazoa; phylum Mollusca; class Gastropoda; order Trochida; family Trochidae; genus Steromphala; species Steromphala cineraria. The sequence goes on from OU744733.1 coordinate 19,707,482, forward strand.
AGTTTGACACTAAAATTTATGTAAACATCAACATAAACATTAAGAATACATGGACTGAAAATATTCAAACTAATTGGAATTAAGTCCTTCACTGCTCTTATAATTGTGTTCTTTAGTTCGATCAGTGGATACCTTAAGCACAACGTGTTGCTTGTTTTCACTAGTTCTCCTTGTAAACATTTGTCTTAGATTTGGAATTATGAAATGTTCATAAAGATTTAGGCTCAACGATGAATACAAGTACACTGCCTATAATCACAGTTAATCACATAATGTTAGTTAGGTACATCATTGTTCATGTCACAAATTATCATATTGTAATTGCCCATTTGAGGAAAGCGAGTGATTGCATAAAGCTAATCAGGAATAAAATTGCAAGTTGCTTTAAGGAAACCATAAATAAAGAGCAACTATTTCAATGAAAGGTCTATAGGATTTTTGTGTTCTTGTTATATGTTGAATCATGTTTTCATCACATTTCTGTATAATAAAAAGGGGAATATTCAAATTACAATGGAACACCAAGTACACTTAAGGGACACTTAAGGGACAATTTGTTCTATCTATAAAGCTTTTGCCTCTGATCTCCCTCCAGTTATTGACGACCTTTTAGTATTTTCTTTAGTGCGAGATACTCAAGACTGGATTATTCCCTCCATTGAATACTCACTTTATCCTAGAATGTCAAGCACAAATATTGAGATACATCACTGCTGATAAGAGAATGTAGTTGAAGTTTAAGAATGAATCGTGTGTAAAATCAACTGTTTAAAAAATAAGAAATTTGTTTAAGGCTGTTATGACGTGAAGGAAAGAGGTTATGACCGATCACAGACTATGGACCTGTGTTGACTTCAGTTAGACTCTCTCTCTATCATGCATTTGAAGCATCAGATATTGGTTTAATTATTGGATGGGATAAGAACATTGTTTACAGCTGTTTGACTTATACATTCTAAATAAACAGCCAATCTGTGAGTTGCGTCATTTGGTGTCAATTGCTTGAGACTTATCGACTGTTGCAGGAAAGTATCGTTTTAAAAGATATCAACATTCTATAGTGACGATACGGTTTGAAATTATGGTTGCAGGATGAGGACCATCAGTCAAAGTAATTTTTGGAACTATCGAAAGCAGTCAGAGTCAGTTAAGAGTTGATAATGTTTGATAGGTTACATACATGTAACTTGCATGTACAATTGACGTTTGAATTTGGTTTCCAGAAATAAATATGGCAGTTTAAGATTTCTTTGAAATAATTATTTATCACGTAATTGTCTTTCGGCCCTGAATATGCGATAGTTTTTAAATTTATAAAATGATTTATGCCACACACATTTGTTTCCAAGCAAAACAATATTGATGAAAATTTAGCGTAAAGATGTAAGTTCATTAAATATTTTGTCATTTAGATACTTTTGTGCAGGGAGTTTTAGAAAGTTAGCAGCTGTGCATTGAATAGTGATAAAAGTTGCCAATATCAAATGCAAATGGAAAATTGGTCATCGAAGAGGATACGAAGTTTTACCATATAAAGTGACTCAGATTGTTATTGGTTCCCTTGAGAAAAACTCAATTACCTTAAAACAAGCTAATTCCCAATACAATTCTAGGCCTAGCAAAGCTTGGAGAGTTATGGCAATCAGCATTACATATAACATCATAGCCACAATACAAGACATGTAGTAGAAAGACGTACATTAATTGAAATCTATATATATTTCATGCATATGACTGTTTATTGAACGTTTGCATTTATGTGAATTCTGGAATGTCGTCTCTTGTTATGATTACACCAATCTTTTACAGATGCTTATAATAATTAAGTGCAAATGGTTTAAGTTTGATTTGGGTTTATCATTATGTTTTAATAATGTGTTTGATGAGCAATTATTGTAGAAGGTATATTTCTGGATCATATTTCATCTAGCAAGTGACCAAAATGTTACATACTAATATTCATAAACATTTAACTTTCAACTCTTCAATTTTTTTATAGTCACATAAAGGAGGTGGTTATAAAAGTCAAGGAAACCATTCCTATGAATCATTTTCCTACGTCATTTGGCCAAACGTCTGAGTAGAACCAATCACGACTTGCAATGTTTAGAAATCTTAAGGTCTTCATGACACCTGTTGTTTCTGTTTCTGGTGGTTCTACTTTAACATCTCATAAAGGAATTCAAAGCAACTGAATACATCTCAAAATGCCCGATTTCCTTTGAATACCTGTTTTCAATGAAAACCTTAAAAGAGTTAAAATAGCAACATTCATACATCATTTTTACATAAACATTGAAAACTCTTCTGTAAGATACATGCTGATTGCAAGAAGTCTTTTCTTATCTAGCGTCTTGAATAAATGTTCGTTTTCATCTTTAAAATAAAAATTGCTTGGCATATCCTTCAATTGAAATTGGAAACTACACAGGATCTGTTTTTCTTCTGGATGACATTTTCGTGTATGTTTTTACTTTTAGACAATCAATAGCTTTCGTTGTCCATGGTGTCAACTTAGATTATAAAAAAGATGTGACAAAATTACGATATGATAAGAGATAATTTAAGACACGAGATAGCCTCCTACCAAACTGTATTTAGAACAAAATTCAAATCCAGAAGCGATTTCCTTGTCATATCTTTTCCAGGAATTCAATTATCGTTACATTGTTATATAGATTGTTGATAGTACAGTGGTTCAAATCATTTGTACTATACTTCACAATTTAATAGCGCCGTTAATTCCTGAAATATATGCTTAGCAGTGTTAAACTACAACTCACCCACTCACTCACTCTATTTCACATGCATAAATTGTTTTCTGCAAACCAAAAAAAAAAAATTCCAATAATGTGTTCTCTTTCAAGGATATTAGAAAGATGATAAGTTAAATGTACAAAGTAAAAGGCTAACATTTATTAGCTGATATGTTGAACCTAATGTAAAAATAATAGCTTACACTGTCGGTAAACATGCCGGAAAGAATTCCTTTTCTTTCATGTATATGATATCATATCAATGTTTTAAATGGACGGTGTACGCTTTAAGATGATACATAGCCAGCAGAGACACTGCAGTTTGATATCTTAACTGGGTACAAAGTATAAGGGTTTTTTTTATCTCAAAGAGTGTACTCAGTTACCATAAAAACAGCTCCTCGCCAGAAAAAGGTGTTTGCTTAACAATATCATGATTTTTCAAAATAACGCACACACTGTGTCACGAGTTAGCATTTGTGTGAACAGCTGTTGTCTTGGCTATAAGTTAAAGAATCGTTTTCCTGTCAGTTTCTATTTTATTTGAAAAAAACATACAATTGCATCACTGCCTCACTCCATTAACATCGTTTTATGCATGTTTCAGTCTGTTGTAACAGGTAATCTTAATACATTTAGATGAAAAGGTTTTTTTATATCAGGTAATACTGTTGATATATGATTGACCAATAAGGTGGACTATCCCGCTTAACTCTAACATTACATCAGAAAATGGCAAATAATCACAAAGTAAGAACATGCTTAATACTGCAAGGAGAGGTAACTGTTTCATTAAAACATCAAAGTGGTACTCAAACTATTTACTAATGAATATTGTAGCACCTGTGCATATATGTAATATTTGACATGCATTAAGCATTTGATTACACATAGCTACTTACCACTTCTCTTGCTTAACAAAGAAACCTTCATTTTCTGTCACAACAATCAGGTATTCCTTATTTCTTTCTTTTCCAAACTCTTTAAAAAATTGTTCCAATTGAATAAAGGCGAACACATATTCTCTCACATAAATACATGAATATTCCAATAAATAGTTACAATCCTCTTGATTTGTTCCAAAATGCACATACTAAAGAAAGAAAAGTCACTGGTTATTTCTCAAGCTTCCAGAACAGTAATGACACCTTAAAAGTCAGCAAGAGACTTTTTGGCACGGATCCTTACAGAGTTAGCAGGTGTCAGAGTACATAGAATAATGAGAGCCGTTCCAGTGTTTTGCTAAAGGCAAATGGGTCAGTGAAGAGGATACGAAGTTATACAGTGATAAGTGACTCATCTGTTCCTTGGTTCCATTAAGAAAAACTCAATTTACCTGATAAAATTTACGAATTTCTGATGGATACGCTATGATGTCATGGGCAGATTATTGGTCAATTAGTAAGGTACTGAGTCGCCATTGTTTATACGTTAAGAACATCAATATTTTCTTATTTTATGACATTTCATAGGTGTGCTTTAATGCAAAACACTTCCCTTGGCATACATGTATATCTCAATGTTTTAAAGGAGAAAATTGTGAAATTTTGAAATGATCATTTATGCCATCAGTCATTCTTGCTACACGATGTTGAAAGTGTAGTGTACAATTTCAAGTAATCAATTTGCATTGTATATAATCGTTTTAAATGACAAGTAAATGTAGAAAGAAAATATACACTGTGTTTGACCAAATATTGAGAACATAGAAAAGCATTTATTGAAATTTGTTGTATATGAGTAGATAAATCAATTCTGCATGACCAGGTATTGAGATGATATGATATGATAGTTGACATTGTCTGTTAGCATTTCATAGCAGACACTGTTCCACACGTACCAGTGTTTGGATGGTGATGGGTGTAGTCTAAAAAGGTAGTTCCATAAGAGTTTTATATGCTTAATGTCCGAGGGACATGCTAGCCAGGGTAAATTGACAACCTTGGCTTTATTGAAATGTGCCTCTATCAGTCTCTCTTGTGTTGTCGTGATGGTAGAGAATACCATGAGGATATTGTGGTATGAAAGGGACGACAGGGATCATTAAAAAATCATTCTTATATTTTCGTGCATTTTGAAATTCCATCATTGTTGTTCACTTCTGTTCTGCTAGGGTGATACGTTTGCTGGTTTCTTCCAAAATGAATTGTCATATTTTTTCTTCACAATTGGGAAATTTCCTGAAACGTTTTATTTTCACTTCAGGTTACCTCATACATTTATTTGGCTCAGTTAAAATTACAGACAAAAAATTGCTCATTGTCCCAAAAAGAATTCCGAGCTTGTAAATAAGTTAAATACTAACTTGAATTTCAATATACACGTTCGCTATTATATGCATCATCAATTATATATTAATAATATCACCAATGTCTTTTATTAAATATTACACTTATTTGTATGTCTATCTTAAAAATCTATCTTAATAAATCTTATTATATCAGTAATATTATAATGTTTCAACTATAAATAGTAATAGCAAAATAATCATCAAATGTTATTTTCATTACAAACGAACACATTGATAATGGTCATTTTATGTTCAAGCTCGATGTAGATAAAAGGAAAGTATTTACCTGTATTTCAGATATTCAGAAAACAAAAGGAAATTGATGCACGATGTCGAGGAAATGTTATAAAGTTACAAATATGTGTGAAGGACTCTGTGTAGTATGTGATTACAAAGGAAAGTCAAATGAGAAGGACAGAATTAATGTTTGCTGTTTTATACCATCAAAGTGAATAATTTATATTTTAAAAATCAGAATAGCTAAATTTCCTTCAACGTTTTTGTTTTTTTAACTTCAAGTTACCTCATATTTCCTATTCAACCTTGAGATGAAACATTCAATTACCAATTGGTGTGTGATGTCTGGAAATGTAATGAAGTTCAAATCAGGACTAATTTATAAAGGCTCGGTGTAATATGGGAGTACAAAGGAAATTCAAATGAGAAGGAAGGAATGAACAATTAACTCTAACATCAAAAGGCACTGGCATTCTCCACATATCCTATTGTCTGATGGAAGACTTTAGCTACGTAATTCATAATCAGGAAAACTAGATATCAAAGCAAACCAGCAAGTCAGATACTATTAAAAAGAAAAAAGCGCACATCTTTTATCGTGTATTTTTTTTAAAGTTTAAGTTTAAAGTAGAGGGCAAAATATGCTAAAAGATCTTTCAATTATATTTCCAATTTACGAGTTAATGATTTGGTATAGAATGGTCTCTTAAAATTCACGAGTTAAGTAAAAAGGTAATTAATGGCAGAATGTTTAATCTTTATTATTTGCCAACATCTACCAAACAAAAATGCTGAAAATGTGATATAAATGCTTTAAAAACACACAAAATTAGACTTCTGGGTGGTGTAATAATATACTTTATCTAGGACCTTGACGTTTTCAATTTGTGTTATGTTAAAACAATTAATCCAGCTATTTCAAAAGGTCATACAATCTATATGCATCTATTAATCTTTGTGGTTGTGACATGAGTTGCCATGTAATGGAAAACAATTTCTGCAGACATGACCTCTTGATATCAGTCCACCACACCAGGGCATGTATTTCTTCATATTAATAATCCATGAGGCCAATGATTAAGATAAACAAGTTCTCACCGTTTAACAAGATCGTCCCATATATAACTAATAGCAAAATCCGTTATGATCACAACAATTATATTTGAAATGTATTGTAACAGTTCTGGAAGTCAACTTTTAATAAATAATAAGTAAGTAAGCGCATTATGCATTATGTGATTGCATATAGCGCAAGAATCCCTGATAAATGAGTATGTAACTAATGATACGAATGTTAATATCTAGACTATAAGTCAAGGAAGTCTTCCAGACATAGGAGGACGGACAACAAGAAAATGATACAATCATTTCCAAATAACGTTAATGGTATCGCTTTGAACTGGTTGTGCTTCGAAAGTGAATAATTGAAATGAACGTGGCAGCAACAAGCATTTCTATCCGTTTATCTTAATTAATCCAATGTTGTATTTAAACATAGGAAATTAAGACTTGTTGTCTACGGTCAATGCTTCAACTTGGAAACGTTAACTTGATATATAGAGGATATCTGTATTCTCTTAACTAATACGATGTTAATTAACTACAGTGAAACGGATAGTCTCAAGATTTCACGGATGGCGCTTTTTAAACTTTAACCAAAGGCTGATGTAAGAAAAGAGACCGACTGTATTGCACTACATTACATCATACATGAAAGCATAATATATAGCTTCCATTTCCCTGTTTATTTTCCTGGTACATGCAGATTTCTCTCCAATGGCTGATTACTTGGTAATCATCTGTGAATTATCTTTTAAATTTAACAATTAATAATAAGCCTATCGTGTTCATGCATTTCTTTCCTCCATTTTTTCCCCAATATATTTGTGCAGATTTCACCTCTAAAGATGTTAACTAGTAATTGTGTCCAACTTAATTCATTCCAATGCACGACACAAGGGATTCCTAATGAAGTGCAGGCTGACGAACATGGTTTCTTAATTCGAATCATGTTTCAATATCGGAAGTCAATCGAAAGATTCATTTGGGCATGTTACTGCAATTTCGTTTAGACAGCCACTCCGTGATTTTCATATTTATGTATCGTTATGTTAGCTGAAACACCATAATTGTTGAGTGAAATTCTAAATTTCTCACATATATGAGTATTGTTTTGTCTACTATCTAAAACAGGCATTTTTCAGCTAGAGAAGGGATCACATGTCAAATTTATAAACATGTAAATACTAACTATAACTAAAGTAGTAACTGTCACTTTTACTTTAGATAAGTTTGTAAACTGACCTTTTACTTATTGACATGAGTTATTGTTTGATTTTTGATCCGGTTGTAACAAATTTCTATACGAATTGGTTACGGTTCAGTTTTTTAAATATAAACAAGAAGCTCAGGTAATCGAATCCACCACTTGACTCAATGTCTTATTTTGGTGTGGTGGTTTTGGTGCCTCGGTGACCCTAGGAGCTTTCCAGCTGTATTTTACATGTTCATGCTTCTGGTAGGGTCATCCAAGCTCGACAGGTAGACTGATGTAAATATTTTCTTTATTTTTTGAGAAAGCATTACTACATCAAACAATTCGGCAACATTGATGGGCAATAGTAGGAAACTAAATCAAATGCTGTAATGTTTCGTCTGTAACGTTTTCGGCTATTCCGTCATACACACAATTTTTTGGTAAGGTAAACAATACAAGCCAAGTTTCTGCAGTTCGATGTTTCTCAAATACGTGATTCAGTGACATCAAAGGTCCGGTAAGTGGTCAGTAGTCTCTCTAAAGTTGACATGCATGATTACTAGCATTTCATGATTATACTTTTAGCCTGTAATACCAAACGACGAATTAATGACATCCCGGGATTCCTAAGATAGGGTCAGGCGGATCAAATGAAATTAACATGTGATACCTTAATTTATTATATGATAGGCGGTGAAATACCGAGATCTATCAATGAAAAAAAAACGTGTTATCAGTAAATACTTAAAATAGTGACAATAATAATGGAACGTGCTATCAGTCACTAGTGACTGATAACAACAATGACCTGACGTCATCAAACAATGCTCCGAAGCAACGACACGCTCATGACATGTTGTTGCTGAGGCAACGGGCTCTCTTCAGAGCTACCTCAACGTAAAATCGCTTCAATTTCGCCAGAAATAAACCGTTTTAATCATAAACTAAATAGAAAATGTGTCTTTCATTGAACAAATACTATGTTTGTTCATCTTGTGAGGCAGAAAACTTGTATATTATCACTCGTGGCTTACACGTTACAATATAAACTTTCTTCCTCACTCGATCAGATAAACATAGTATTTGTCAAGAAAAGACAAATATCCTCTAAGTATAACATTTACTGTCCTGTATACTTAATACACCTTTTGCCATGGCATAAAATGTCAGTAATTAAAACAAACATTTAAGTTTAGCAATAACGGTCATGATTAAAAGGATTGATGGGTTAACCTTGGCAAGTGCAAAGGGGTACCTTGTAAAAGTTGTGTTGAAGATGACACTTGAGTGACTATACGTCAGCCGGGGTACACCATTGTAAATAGAAAGTGGAGATTTCGCTCTATAAAAGCTATTTATGATGGTTATGATTAAACATTGTATTCGTTAGACGCAACAAATAACATACAGGTACATGATACTTTAAGGTAGAATTGTTAATTTCAAATACAGGTTTCATATCCAATGCAAATGTATTGTTTTTGAGGACAAACCTCAGTATTAATTCTCAACATACCATATTGAAAGTATGGGTTCAAAACGTTGACAATGTTCATGTTCAGTAATGGCAGTTGTTTTGCATGGTTCATGAAACTGTAAGCAGGGATCTGTGTACACGTTGTAATAAGGGCTGTTACCATTAGTTTACCCAAGGCCAAATAATTACGAAGTTATTCTTAAATAAGTGACTCATATGTACTTGATATACCTTCTCTTTTTAGTTAATGAAATTTACGAAATGCTCTTGGCGCTGATACTCTGTGGGTCAGAGAAGATTATGGAGAACCGTTAAAAGATGTATTCTAATTAAGTTACGAAGTGAGTTTTTACAATACTAGACGTGAAGTTTAGGTTTATCATTATTAAAATTCGACATCCATCTTACTTCTCGTCACGTCATCAAATCAAGATACCTTAGACTAGAGTGTGTATGAAATATATACACATGCATCAGAGACTTCTCATACATAATATATGAAGAACTTCACCTGTTGTTTCTGGTAATGTTTGTTTAACCTTGAATGTCAAGGCAAGTGTTGACATAATATTAAACGTGTTTGTTGTCCAACAAACTAATTTTGAAAACATCAACATTGTATAGCATTTCTTGAGATGCTCCTTAAGTTGTAAAAATAGACATGGCATAAGGCAAGACATACAAGCTTCAAAATTACCTAGTTTTAACATTACCATATAAGGTATCTCATTTTCTGCAATAGTACGAATTCAAACATGGTCACGTTGCTCAGTGGTATAACAAATGGGTTAAGAGATCATTGACTCACCTTTTCCTTGCTGTTGAATATATCAGTTATCCACCACATTTATTCATTCATAGTATATATTTATCCATGTTCACATTGCCCATCAACTTCTCCATCATTCATCCACTTCCCCCAAATATCCATTCTACAACTACTATCTTCATCCATATCCACAATACAATCGAAGTTTCGGTCTATCACTGGTTTTAGCTTTAAGTTGCTCACATCTCTACCTTCTTAATATTCTCTCCATCTAACATTTCCTCCATGTATTTATCTGTTTCTTTCACACTTTTACTTTCTTCATTGAGCATCATCTGCTTCATGCATCCACCATTCTCTAAACAGTCAACTCTAGACAGAATGGTCAGTCAGATTGAATGTAACTTCATTCCATAAAGCACTCACGTGTTCAGACATAACTACTTGTAAGACGGTGAGATGTCTAAGATTTTGTACCATTGTAATGGAGGATATTTTACTCAGACTGAATTTCAACATAAAAAAGACGTCTTGGCACCAATCTCAGAAGAAAGTAGCAGATGCCTTTGTTTTGAGAACAGCGAGAGACTGCTGACATCATGTTGCCAAGATTTAATGATCTAATAAGGAGAACGTTGATGTTTTTCCTTAATTGTTTTTTTATATCTTCAAAGATATTGATGTTCACATACTATGACAAGCATGCTCTAAAATGAACACGTAATTTAGTTTAATTTATAAATTGATTTTGTTAAACTCGCTATATGCATACATATGTTCAATCCAATAAAGAATAATTAATTTTGCGAGCTTAAAATAGTTTCAACAAGGTTCAAATGTCCGTGTTATGTCATTGCTACATATCAGATTATCCCTGAGACTTCAAATTCAAATTCGATAAATAGGTAATGTAATGAGATATAGTGAGGAAAATACTTCTTGGTCCTTAAAGCTTTTTAGCAGATCTGTTATATCATGCTGTTATAACCATTGTTTTGCCAAAGGCAAATAGTGAATTGAAGAGCATACGAGGTAATACATCATGTAACTATCTTATATTTAGAGAGGTCCTCTCTCTTCAGTTGATGCAATTAACGAATTGCTGATGGCGGTGTTACTCTTTTGGGCCAAAATAGTAAATGAAAAAGTATGAAAGGTTCTATCTGATCAAGTTAATATGTTGAAAAGGCACAAGACATGAAGTCAAGTCAAGTCAGAAAGATATTACAAATGCTTTTATTAAGAGGTAATGGTTATTCTATATCCGCTGCTGAATGACTAGTTTCGAAAGTAACACAATTCCGTTGATGTTGGAAAATGTTTTAAATCATGTTATTATCGGGGTAAACAGAGATGATACCAAAAATATCCAAAAAGATTTCGTTTACAATTCATAAAAGGTGAGATGATTAAGATAAACAAAAAAGGAATATGAGGCTTAAATAATTAAGGAGAGGTTTAAGTTTGGTATCACTGGTGAATTGTTAAACTTTTAAAATATCCTTACCTTTCATTCTCCCTAGAAATATATGTTACCAATATCATTCTTTTGACATTCCGATAACCACTCTAAGGAATTATACTTTGCTAAAGATTTTGTAACCTAAACATGTGACAACTGATCAAATAAACTAAATTATTTTGCAGATATAAAAATGTCATTGTCTGTATGAAATGTAAATGTGTTTAAATGTTAATTACTAAATATACAGCCAAACATTATCAAGAATAGGACAACAAAATTAAAAAATTGTCTAAGATAATAATTTGTGAATCATTTTAGATTTTATTGGTCTTACACTTTTACAGACAAGAAGCGCTTTACAGACTATAAGGGGATGTTGTTTAACCACTTGTATCTCACGGCGTGTGAAGTACTTCAAAACACCTGTTGTTTCCCTTTCTGTCTGTTCCACCTGAGTATCTCAAGAAGTAAATCCAGACAAATATGTTAATGTAGCATTGAACCAATTATGCGATGGTCCTTACTTTATGGTCATAGTTTATTATCTATAACCTTTGGAATCATAACACTGTTAAATGCAGATAAACATTTGCCAATAACCTTAAACGTAAAAATGTTGAGAACTTCATTACTTTGTTTCCGTTTCCTTTTCTGCTTATATACATCGTTATTCATGTTATTCATTATGTAACAACGTAACCCTTTTTAACTTAACTTTATCTTATCAGTTACCTATTTACGTATATATCAACATCATAAAGCCATTTTAAAAAATACCAGCAATAAAATACTCTCAAAGTTTTATTTGCAAACTTCGCAATCCCATTTTTTCAAATGTTATTTTTTAGAGTTAATATTTATTAACCTATGATCCATTTTTATGATTATAATTCGTTATTTCAAAGATTATGTAAGCAATTTTGGATATTAAGAAATATATTGAATTGGATTCTTAATGTATATTCCTACTATGATTATCTATTTTTCATATTTTCATTTTTAATAAGATATCTAAAGACAACAAATCTGTGATTTAATAGACATTTATTTTGCCTTTAAAAGAACAGGAGGGGATATGAATACGCAAACACGTCACAGCATCGGAGTTTAAAGTACTAGAAGGTTATCACATATTATTCAATAGTATACATGATGTGTGATATGATTAAATCAAATGAACAAGTTGATACAGTAAGCGTGTGTAGTAGATACTCACTCAATACCATTGCTATTATACTAATAACTCTTAGTTAGAAATATATTTATTCTCATTTAACCAACTCCTGGCATAGGTTGTGCATTATGCTTATGGATAATAAAAGACAATAACTTTGTGACTGTATCTCATTTTTAACAAGTACACATTGATATAATGATCCTCATTAAAATATATTTTTATTCTCAAAACTACTTTGATACAGTGTATTGTGATGATGATAATTATAAAAGTATATTTGTATTGTTCTATATCCTTGCTTAGCCACTTAAAGTGCACAGATTCTAAATACATTAATACTTTTGTTGCCATTCTGTGCGAAGTTAAACACATTCCCGTGTTCACATACTGATTTGTTCAGCTTGTTAGATTTCAATGTTGAAGAAGTCCTTGCCCAGAAACACACCAAAGTACAAGGCCTGCATGCTAACCACTATGCTACTGTGCTTCACATAATTAAACCAACTATCACAGGGGGTTAGAATTTGATGTTTAAAGAGGATACCCCACTCACCTTCACTGAGCCATTGATTACAAAAGTAATCCACTATCTGCTTCATCAATTAGCTTTACTAGTCAAGTATCCACAGCATGATGGTTGTAGACTATCCGTAGTAATGGCTAAAAGTAAATACCCTCTCAAAACCATCCCTCTTACTTCTCTTTCTCTCTACCTCCATTCATCTATGGAATTCCATTATGCATCCTTCCCGAAGCAGTGAACTTCAGACTGGGTTGTCAATTCGATTAAATGCAAACTTTATCCTAGAAATGCCCTCACATTTTGAGACACTTCTTGTAAGAGGTCTGGAGAATTATACAACTAAAGTAGGAGACATTGTACTCATGATGAGGTCAAGCGATAGACGAGACTTTTGGCACCGAAATCGGAAACTTAGTTAATACTTATGTTGATGGAAAATAGGAGGATGTTTAAAAGATTTGCCGAGGTTAAATGTTTAAATATAGGAAGATAACAGTCGACCTTACCTGGTGTTTCATATTCATATGTATTGATTTGAAAATATGACAAATATGGTGTTATATGAAATATGTCAAGAGTGCAGTTTGATATTTAAATTCGATATGTAAAACTTATGGATTTACAAAATATTATTTTTTGGAAGATTTTCTGCATTTGAGTACAACGCGAAATTGGTATTGATCACATATACAACTTTCAAACATGTTTTTATGATGAATTGGGTTTCTATTGGACAACTGTCATATGCATGTATGTAATGGTTATTCACATAATTTGTCAATGACATTATCAGATATTGGTAAAGACAATATGACTCATAACTGCCCTGCCATTATCCTCATCCTGCCCTAAACATCTCATAAACTGTGCAGTTTTTTACTTTCATTTCACTTAATCCGATTAAAATTAAAGTTCAAATTCCAAATTTTATCAAACTTTAAAAGTTCCTTCACTATATACAAAAACATACAAAATACCAATTTATGTAATGGTAATTGTACCCTTGATGAGATTACATTACCACTTTGAACTTTTTCGTCGAAACCTTTTAAAAAGCTGAAATGAATACACAGCCTGGGCTAATTGCTTTGAAAAATTCAAATTACTACATATTGTGTCATATGTTTAAATATTTAAAAATGATGATAAAATCAACTTTGACCAGGTTTTCAAAAATAATGAAAAACAAGTTAACGTTCATTACTACATATCAAAAATGTGTACTTGATCATTGTTGAAAATGTAACTGTAACTTGAATCTTTTTAACATTTAAGTATAACAGGTTTTTATATAACATGTTTGATATAATACTTCAAAATTTGACACTAAAATTTATGTAAAGACACTCAAACATCAACATAAACATTAAGAATAAATGGACTGAAAATATTCAAACTAATTGGAATTAAGTCCTTCACTGCTCTTATAATTGTGTTCTTTAGTTCGATCAGTGGATACTTTAAGCACAACGTGTTGCTTGTTTTCACTAGTTCTCCTTGTAAACATTTGTCTTAGATTTGGAATTATGAAATGTTCATAAAGATTTAGGCTCAACGATGAATACAAGTACACTGCCTATAATCACAGTTAATCACATAATGTTAGTTAGGTACATCATTGTTCATGCCACAAATTATCATATTGTAATTGCCCATTTGAGGAAAGCGAGTGATTGCAAAAAAACTAATCAGAAATAAAATTGCAAGTTGCTTTAAGGAAACCATAAATAAAGAGCAACTATTTCAATGAAAGGTCTATATGATTTTTGTGTTCTTGTTATATGTTGAATCATGTTTTCATCACATTTCTGTATAATAAAAGGGGAATATTCAAATTACAATGGAACACCAAGTACACTTAAGGGACACTTAAGGGACAATTTGTTCTATCTATAAAGCTTTTGCCTCTGATCTCCCTCCAGTTATTGACGACCTTTTAGTATTTTCTTTAGTGCGAGATACTCAAGACTGGATTATTCCCTCCATTGAATACTCACTTTATCCTAGAATGTCAAGCACAAATATTGAGATACATCACTGCTGATAAGAGAATGTAGTTGAAGTTTAAGAATGAATCGTGTGTAAAATCAACTGTTTAAAAAATAAGAAATTTGTTTAAGGCTGTTATGACGTGAAGGAAAGAGGTTATGACCGATCACAGACTATGGACCTGTGTTGACTTCAGTTAGACTCTCTCTCTATCATGCATTTGAAGCATCAGATATTGGTTTAATTATTGGATGGGATAAGAACATTGTTTACAGCTGTTTGACTTATACATTCTAAATAAACAGCCAATCTGTGAGTTGCGTCATTTGGTGTCAATTGCTTGAGACTTATCGACTGTTGCAGGAAAGTATCATTTTAAAAGATATCAACATTCTATAGTGACGATACGAAGGTTTGAAATTATGGTTGCAGGATGAGGACCATCAGTCAAAGAAATTTTTGGAACTATGGAAAGCAGTCAGAGTCAGTTAAGAGTTGATAATGTTTGATAGGTTACATACATGTAACTAGCATGTACAATTGACGTTTGAATTTGGTTTCCAGAAATAAATATGGCAGTTTAAGATTTCTTTGAAATAATTATTTATCACGTAATTGTCTTTCGGCCCTGAATATGCGATAGTTTTTAAATTTATATAATGATTTATGCCACACACATTTGTTTCCAAGCAAAACAATATTGATGAAAATTTAGCGTAAAGATGTAAGTTCATTAAATATTTTGTCATTTAGAGACTTTTGTGCAGGGAGTTTTAGAAAGTTAGCAGCTGTGCATTGAATAGTGATAAAAGTTGCCAATATCAAATGCAAATGGAAAATTGGTCATCGAAGAGGATACGAAGTTTTACCATATAAAGTGACTCAGATTGTTATTGGTTCCCTTGAGAAAAACTCAATTACCTTAAAACAAGCTAATTCCCAATACAATTCTAGGCCTAGCAAAACTTGGAGAGTTATGGCAATCAGCATTACATATAACATCATAGCCACAATACAAGACATGTAGTAGAAAGACGTACATAAATTGAAATCTATATATATTTCATGCATATGACTGTTTATTGAACGTTTGCATTTATGTGAATTCTGGAATGTCGTCTCTTGTTATGATTACACCAATCTTTTACAGATGCTTATAATAATTAAGTGCAAATGGTTTAAGTTTGATTTGGGTTTATCATTATGTTTTAATAATGTGTTTGATGAGCACTTATTGTAGAATGTATATTTCTGGATCATATTTCATCTAGCAAGTGACCAAAATGTTACATACTAATATTCATAAACATTTAACTTTCAACTCTTTAATTTTTTTATAGTCACATAAAGGAGGTGGTTATAAAAGTCAAGGAAACCATTCCAAAAAATCATTTTCCTACGTCATTTTGCCAAACGTCTGAGTAGAACCAATCACGACTTGCAATGTTTAGAAATCTTAAGGTCTTCATGACACCTGTTGTTTCTGTTTCTGGTGGTTCTACTTTAACATCTCATAAAGGAATTCAAAGCAACTGAATACATCTCAAAATGCCCGATTTCCTTTGAATACCTGTTTTCAATGAAAACCTTAAAAGAGTCAAAATAGCAACATTCACACATCATTTTTACATAAACATTGAAAACTCTTCTGTAAGATACATGCTGATTGCAAGAAGTCTTTTCTTATCTAGCGTCTTGAATAAATGTTCGTTTTCATCTTTAAAATAAAAATTGCTTGGCATATCCTTCAATTGAAATTGGAAACTACACAGGATCTGTTTTTCTTCTGGATGACATTTTCGTGTATGTTTTTACTTTTAGACAATCAATAGCTTTCGTTGTCCATGGTGTCGACTAAGATTATAAAAAAGATGTGGCAAAAATTACGATATGATAAGAGATAATTTAAGATACGAGATAGCCTCCTACCAAACTGTATTTAGAACAAAATTCAAATCCAGAAGCGATTTCCTTGTCATATCTTTTCCAGGAATTCAATTATCGTTACATTGTTATATAGATTGTTGATAGTACAGTGGTTCAAATCATTTGTACTATACTTCACAATTCAATAGCGCCGTTAATTCCTGAAATATATGCTTAGCAGTGTTAAACTACAACTCACCCACTCACTCTATTTCACATGCATAAATTGTTTTCTGCAAACCAAAAAAATAAATTCCAATAATGTGTTCTCTTTCAAGGATATTAGAAAGATGATAAGTTAAATGTACAAAGTAAAAGGCTAACATTTATTAGCTGATATGTTGAACCTAATGTAAAAATAATAGCTTACACTGTCGGTAAACATGCCGGAAAGAATTCCTTTTCTTTCATGTATATGATATCATATCAATGTTTTAAATTGACGGTGTATGCTTTAAGATGATACATAGCCAGCAGAGACACTGCAGTTTGATATCTTAACTGGATACAAAGTATACTTTTTTATATCAAACAGTGTACTCAGCTACCATAACAACAGCTCCTCGCCAGAAAAAGGTGTAGCTTAACAATATCATGATTTTTCAAAATTACGCACACACTGTGTCCAGAGTTAGCATTTGTGTGAACAGCTGTTGTCTTGGCTGCAAGTTAAAGAATCGTTTTCCTGTCAGTTTCTATTTTATTTGAAAAAACATACAATTGCATCACTGCCTCACTCCATTAACATCGTTTTATGCATGTTTCAGTCTGTTGTAACAGGTAATCTTAATACATTTAGATGAAAAGGTATTTTTATATCAGGTAAGACTGTTGATATATGATTGACCAATAAGGTGGACTATCCCGCTGAACTCTAACATTACATAAGAAAATGGCAAATAATCACAAAGTAAGAACATGTTTAATACTGCAAGAGGAATAAACTGTTTCATTAAAACATCAAAGTGGTACTCAAACTATTTACTAATGAATAATATAGCACCTGTGCATATATGTAATATTTGACATGCATTAAGCATTTGATTACACATAGCTACTTACCACTTCTCTTGCTTAACAAAGAAACCTTCATTTTCTGTCACAACAATCAGGTATTCCTTATTTCTTTCTTTTCCAAACTCTTTAAAAAATTGTTCCAATTGAATAAAGGCGAACACATATTCTCTCACATAATTACATGAATATTCCAATAAATAGTTACAATCCTCTTGATGTGTTCCAAAATGCACATACTAAAGAAAGAAAAGTCACTGGTTATTTCTCAAGCTTCCAGAACAGTAATGACACCTTAAAAGTCAGCAAGAGACTTTTTGGCACGGATCCTTACAGAGTTAGCAGGTGTCAGAGTACATAGAATAATGAGAGCCGTTCCAGTGTTTTGCTAAAGGCAAATGGGTCAGTGAAGAGGATACGAAGTTATACAGTGATAAGTGACTCATCTGTTCCTTGGTTCCATTAAGAAAAACTCAATTTACCTGATAAAATTTACGAATTTCTGATGGATACGCTATGATGTCATGGGCAGATTATTGGTCAATTAGTAAGGTACTGAGTCGCCATTGTTTATACGTTAAGAACATCAATATTTTCTTATTTTATGACATTTCATAGGTGTGCTTTAATGCAAAACACTTCCCTTGGCATACATGTATATCTCAATGTTTTAAAGGAGAAAATTGTGAAATTTTGAAATGATCATTTATGCCATCAGTTATTCTTGCTACACGATGTTGAAAGTGTAGTGTACAATTTCAAGTAATCAATTTGCATTGTATATAATCGTTTTAAATGACAAGTAAATGTAGAAAGAAAGTATACACTGTGTTTGACCAAATATTGAGAACATAGAAAAGCATTTATTGAAATTTGTTGTATATGAGTAGATAAATCAATTCTGCATGACCAGGTATTGAGATGATATGATATGATAGTTGACATTGTCTGTTAGCATTTCATAGCAGACACTGTTCCACACGTACCAGTGTTTGGATGGTGATGGGTGTAGTCTAAAAAGGTAGTTCCATAAGAGTTTTATATGCTTAATGTCCGAGGGACATGCTAGCCAGGGTAAATTGACAACCTTGGCTTTATTGAAATGTGCCTCTATCAGTCTATCTTGTGTTGTCGTGATGGTAGAGAATACCATGAGGATATTGTGGTATGAAAGGGACGACAGGGATCATTACAAAATCATTCTTATATTTTCGTGCATTTTGAAATTCCATCATTGTTGTTCACTTCTGTTCTGCTAGGGTGATACGTTTGCTGGTTTCTTCCAAAATGCATTGTCATATTTTTTCTTCACAATTGGGAAATTTCCTAAAACGTTTTATTTTTACTTCAGGTTACCTCATACATTTATTTGGCTCAGGTAAAATTACAGACAAAAAATTGCTCATTGTCCCAAAAAGAATTCCGAGCTTGTAAATAAGTTAAATACTAACTTGAATTTCAATATACACGTTCGCTATTATATGCGTCTTCAATTATATATTATGAATATCACCAATGTCTTTTATTAAATATTACACTTATTTGTATGTCTAACTTAAAAATCTATCTAAATAAATCTTATTATATCAGTAATATTATAATGTTTCAACTATAAATAGTAATAGCAAAATAGTCATCAAATATTATTTTCATTACAAACGAACGCATTGATAATGGTCATTTTATGTTCAAGCTCGATGTAGATAAAAGGAAAGTATTTACCTGTATTTCAGATATTCAGACAACAAAAGGAAATTGATGCACGATGTCGAGGAAATGTTATAAAGTTACAAATATGTGTGAAGGACTCTGTGTAGTATGTGATTACAAAGGAAAGTCAAATAAGAAGGACAGAATTAATGTTTGCTGTTTTATACCATCAAAGTGAATAATTTATATTTTAAAAATCAGAATAGCTAAATTTCCTTCAACGTTTTTTTTTTTTTTTAACTTCAAGTTACCTTCCTATTCAACCTTGAGATGAAACATTCAATTAGCAATTGGTGTGATGTCTGGAAATGTAATGAAGTTACAAATCAGGACTAAAGGCTCGGTGTAATATGGGATTACAAAGGAAATTCAAATGAGAAGGAAGGAATTAACAATTAACTCTAACATCAAAAGGCACTGGCATTCTCCACAGATCCTATTATCTGATGGAAGACTTTAGCTACGTAATTCATAATCAGGAAAACCAGATATCAAAGCAAACTTGCAAGTCAGATACTATTAAAAAGAAAAGAGCGCACATCTTTTATCGTGTATTTTTTTTCGGTAAGTTTAAATAAGGGCAAAATATGCTAAAAATTCTTTTTAATTATATTTCCAATTTACGAGTTAATGATTTGGTATAGTATTCTCTCTTAAAATTTACCAGTTAAGTAATATAGTAATTAATGGCAGAATGTTAAATCTCTATTATTTGCCAACATCTACCAAACAAAAATTCTGAAAATGTGATAGAAATGCTTTAAAAACACACAAAATTAGACGACAGGGTGGTGTAATAATATACTTTATCTAGGATCTTTACGTTTTCGGTTTGTGTTATGTTAAAACAATTAATCCAGCTATTTCAAAAGGTCATACAATCTATATGCATCTATTAATCTTTGTGGTTGTGACATGAGTTGCCATGTAATAGAAGACAATTTCTGCAGTCATGACCTCTTGATATCAGTCCACCACACCAGGGTGTGAAGACAAAAAACATGTATTTCTTCATATTAATAATCCATGAGGCCAATGATTAAGATAAACAAGTTCTCACCGTTTAACAAGATCATCCCATATATAACTAATAGCAAAATCCGTTATGATCACAACAATTATATTTGAAATGTATTGTAACAGTTCTGGAAGTCAACTTTTAATAAATAATAAGTAAGTAAGCGCATCATGCATTATGTGATTGCATATAGAGCAAGAATCCCTGATAAATGAATATGTTACTAATGATACGAATGTTAATATGTAGACTATAAGTCAAGGAAGTCTTCCAGACATAGGAGGACAAACAACAAGAAAATGATACTATCATTTCCAAATAACAATAATGGTATCACTTTGAACTGGTTGTGCTTCGAAAGTGAATAATTGAAATGAACGTGGCAGCAACAAGCATTTCTATCCGTCTTATCTTAATTAATCCAATGTTGTGTTTAAATATAGGAAATTAAGACTTGTTGTTACGGTCAATGCTTCAACTTGGAAACGTTAACTTGATATATAGAGGATATCTGTATTCTCTTAACTAATACGATGTTAATTAACTCGAGAGGAAAATTTAGTATCATGATTTCACGGGTGGCGCTTTAAAAACTTTAACCAAAGGCTGATGTAAGAAAGGGTGACGACTGTATTGCACTACATTACATCATACATTGAGCATAACATAAAGCTTGAATTTCTCTGTTTATTTTCCTTGAACATGCAGATTTTTCTCCAATGTCTGATTACTTGGTAATTATCTGTGAATTATCTTTTAAATTTAACAATTAATAATAAGCGTATAGTGTTCATGCATTTCTTTCCTCCAGTTTTTTCCCAATATATTTGTGCAGATTTCACCTCTAAAGATGTTAACTAGTAATTGTATCCAACTTAATTCATTCCAATGCACGACACAAGGGATTCCTAATGAAGTGCAGGCTGACGAACATGAATTTCATATTTATGTATCGTAATGTTAGCTGAAACACCATAATTGTTGAGTGAAATTCTAAATTTCTCACATATATCAGTATTGTCTATTCTACTATCTAAAACAGGCATTTTTCAGCTAGAGAAGGGATCACATGTCAAATTTATAAACATGTAAATACTAACTATAACTAAAGTAGTAACTGTCACTTTTACTTTAGATAAGTTTGTAAACTTACCTTTTACTTATTGACATGAGTAATTGTTTGATTTTTGATCCGGTTGTAACGAATTTCTATACGAATTGGTTACGGTTCAGTTCAAGAAGCTCAGGTAATCAAATCCACCACTTGACTCAATATCTTATTTTGGTGTGGTGGTTTTGGTGCCTCGGTGACCCTAGGAGCTTTCCAGCTGTATTTTACATGTTCATGCTTCTGGTAGGGTCATCCAAGGTAGACTGATGTAAATAGTTTCTTTATTTTTTGAGAAAGCATTACTACATCAAACAATTCGTCAACATTGATAGGCAATAGTAGGAAACTAAATCAAATGCTGTAATGTTTCGTCTGTAACGTTTTCGGCTATTCCGTCATACACAAAAATTTTTGGTATGGTAAACAATACAAGCCAAGTTTCTGCAGTTCGATGTTTCCCAAATACGTGATTCAGTGACATCAAAGGTCCGGTAAGTGGTCAGTAGTCTCTCTAAAGTTGACATGCAGGACTACTAGCATTTCATGATTATACGTTTAGCCTGTAATACCAAACGACGAATTAATGACATCCCGGTATTCCTAAGATAGGGTCAGGAAAACGATTACTGATTCTGTTTACGGATCAAAAGAAATTAACATGTGATACCTTAATTTATTATATGATAGGCGGTGAAATACCGAGATCTATCAATGAAAATAAACCGTGTTATCAGTAAATACTTAAAATAGTGACAATAATAATGGAACGTGCTATCAGTCACTAGTGACTGATAACAACAATGACCTGACGTCATCAAACAATTCTACGAAACAACGACACGCTCATGACATGTTGTTGCTGAGGCAACGGGCTCTCTTCAGAGCTAACTCAATGTAAAATCAATTTTGCCAGAAATAAACCGTTTTAATCATAAACTAAATAGAAAATGTGTCTTTCATTGAACAAATACAATGTTTGTTCATCTTGTGAGGCAGAAAACTTGTATATAATCACTCGTGGCTTACTCGTTACAATATAAACTTTCTTCCTCACTCGATGAGATAAACATAGTATTTGTCAAGAAAAGACAAATATCCTCTAAGTATAACATTTACTGTCCTGTATACTCAATACACCTTTTGCCATGGCATAAAATGTCAGTAATTTAAACAAACATTTAAGTTTAGCAATAACGGTCATGATTCTTTGTTCCACGCCGAGTTAAAAGGATTGTTGGGTTAACCTTGGCAAGTGCAAAGGGGTACCTGGTAAAAGTTGTGTTGGAGATGACACTTGAGTGACTATACGTCAGCCGGGGTACACCATTGTAAATAGAAAGTGGAGATTTCGCTCTATAAAAGCTATTTATGATGGTTATGATTAAACATTGTATTCGTTAGACGCAACAAATAACATACAGGTACATGATACTTTAAGGTAGAATTTGTTAATTTCAAAAACAGGTTTCATATCCAATGCAAATGTATTGTTTTTGAGGACAAACCTCAGTATTAATTCTCAACATACCGTATTGAAAGTATGGGTTCAAAAACGTTCACAATGTTCATGTTCAGTAATGGCAGTTGTTTTGCATGGTTCATGAAACTGTAAGCAGGGATCTGTGTACACGTTGTAATAAGGGCTGTTACCATTAGTTTACCCAAGGCCAAATAATTACGAAGTTATTCTTTGATAAGTGACTCATATGTACTTGATATACCTTCTCTTTTTAGTAAATGAAATTTACGAACTGCTCTTGGCGGTGATACTCTGCAGGTCAGAGAAGATTATGGAGAACCGTTAAAAGATTATTCTAATTAAGTTACGAAGTGTGTTTTTACAATACTAGACGTGAAGTCTAGGTTTATCATTATTAAAATTCGACATCCATCTTACTTCTCGTCACGTCATCAAATCAAGATACCTTAGACTAGAGTGTGTATGAAATATATACACATGCATCAGAGACTTCTCATACATAATATATGAAGAACTTCACCTGCTGTTTCTGGTAATGTTTGTTTAACCTTGAATGTCAAGGCAAGTGTTGACATAATATTAAACGTGTTTGTTGTCCAACAAACTAATTTTGAAAACTTCAACATTGTATAGCATTTCTTGAGATGCTCCTTAAGTTGTAAAAATAGACATGGTATAAGACAAGACATACAAGCTTCAAAATTACCTAGTTTTAACATTACCATATAAGGTATCTCATTTTCTGCAATAGTACGAATTCAAATATTGTCACGTCAGTGGTATAACAAAGGGGTTTAGAGATCATTGACTCACCTTTTCCTTGCTGTTGAATATATCAGTTATCCACTCCGCACCACATTTATTCATTCATAGTATATATTTATCCATGTTCACATTGCCCATCAACTTCTCCATCATTCATCCACTTCACTTTTCCAAATATCCATTCTATTACTAGTATCTTCATCCATATCCACAATACAATCGAAGTTTTGGTCTATCACTGGTTTGAGCTTTAAGTTGCTCACACCTCTACCGTCTTCTCTCTATCTCGACATTTCCTCCTTGTATTTCTCTGTTTCTTTCACATTTCTTTTTTTTTCATTGACCATCACCTGCTTCATGTTTTCACCATTCTCTGAGCAGTCAACTCTAGACAGAATGGTCAGTCAGATTGAATGTTAACTTCATTCCATAAAGCACTCACGTGTTTAGACATAACTACTTGAAAGACAGTGAGGTGTCTACGAATTTGTCCCAGTGCAATGGAGGAAATTTTACTCAGACTGAATTTCAACATAAAAAAGACGTCTTGGCACCAATCTCAGAAGAAAGAAGCAGATGCCTTTGTTTTGAGAACAGCGAGAGACTGTTAACATCATGTTGCCAAGTTTTAATGATCTAATAAGGAGAACGTTGATGTTTTTCCTTAATTGTTTTTTTTATATTTCAAAGATAATGATTCAATATGACAAGCATGCTCTTATTTAAACACGTAATTTTGTTCAACTCACTTTATACATTTGGGTTCAATCAAAAAAGTCAAAATTCAAAAGTCAAAAGATGTTTATTGTATTAAAGGCCTGCGGCCCATATACGTGAAAGTTCAAATTCAGTATACATGATATACACATAATATAAAGAACATGATGACATACAAAATCAACGATATTATTTATATTTGCTGAATAATTTACGGGTTTACAATGTGTTTTATGATAAGGTCCCTTTTAGCTAACGCAAGCTTTATATACAAAGACAATTGTACAATAACCTGTTCATTGATAGTTTGCATAACAGATATATTACCATCTCTTGGTAGTTTGTTTAGGAAATTACCTGGTATATAATTCTGTCGTATTTCCAGATAATAAGAGCATAACAGTGTAAAATGGATTTCATTTTCTATACATTCATTACATAAAGGGCAATAACGAATCTCCTTTTCTATATACGTTTTTCTTCCCTCATTTATCATTGAACTGAATAACCCCAAACGATATTTTACAAACATTCTTCTTAAATGACATGTTGTAATTATTGATAAATATTTTTCCGGTTGAAGTAAAGTGTTAAAGGTTCTGTAATATTCATACCGTGAGCTGAAATCTAATGCAAATTTCCAATCATGACTAAACATATCTATATATCTATTGATCTAACATGAAACTCTTTAATAGATATATTTACATCTCCAAATGTCATGCACATCCATATAAAACCAAAACAATGAGTAAATAATAGATTTTGATTATCAGTATGTTTACCCATACTATCTAGATTTACTAGCATATTTTAAGTTAATTAAGGAAGGCGTTCTTCATGCATATGTACAATTTTAATCCAGAATCTTAAACAGTTTATTTGGGAATTAATGTGCAGTGGAAATCTACCACATTCACCATAAACTATACAATTTGGTGTCTTCAGGCTTACGTTAGATGTGTTTTACATGCTGCAAGATAAACTCTTTGTATACAGTCGAAACATTTAAACGCCCAGAACTAATTTATATAATAAAATGGGTTGAATCTGGGTATCAAATATCTTGAGGATAATGTTCCAACTTTGCATAAGCCTGATACTAGCTTTTTTTACAAAACGTACTAATTGTGTGAGCTAAATATCATTTTAGCAACGTTCATTATGTCCGTGTTATGTCAATGTTACATATCAGAATATCCCTGACATTACAAATTTGAATTTTTCGTTTGACAAACAGTTACCAAAATTTAAAAAAGGAAAATACTTCTTGGTTTGGTCCTTAAAGCTTTTCAGCAGATGTGTTATGTAAAGAAAGCAGATACCATAGTTCTGCCAAAGGCAAATAGTAAATTGAAGAGCATACAAAGTAATACATTGTGTAGGCATCTCATATTTAGAGAGGTGTTCTCTCTTCAGTTGATGCAATTAACAAATTGCTGATGGCGATGTTACCATTTTGGACCAAAATAGTAAATGCAAAAGTATAAAAGGTTCTATCTGATCTAGTTAATATGTTGAAAAAGGCACAAGACATGAAGTCAAGTCAAGTCAGTGATATTTTACAAATGATGTGAGTATAAGCAAATGGTGGTAAATTCTGAAATTAACAGAAATACGTTTGTTCGTGACAAAACAGGTTTAATGTTATGTCCATTGACGTGAACTTTGAGAAATTTGTAAGTATTTGTGATATCACTGTATCCACACTATTCAACTGAGATATACGAACAAATGACATAGGCAGATCCAGGAGGTAATGCAAGGGTGCATACCGAAAAAAAAATAAAGTTGCGAGTTATATTTCTCCTTTATTATACAAGTATACAAAAAGTGTAGTTGTTCTATTGACACCCCACCCAAACAAACTTCGTATATCAGCTGCTGAATGACTAGTTAGGAAAGTAACAAATTTCCGTTGACAGATATAACGAACTTCAAGTCATGTTATTATCAGGGTAAATAGAGATGATACACACAAATTTGTTGTTGATTTCTTTTGTCATGTTAAACCTATCTCTGTTTTCAATTTCAATTCATAAAAAGGGAGATGATTCAGATATACAAAAAAGGAATAAGAGGATTAAATATTTTAAGAGAGCATAACTTCTGGTATCACCTGTTACTGGTTATACTTCTAAAATATCCTTACCTTCCAAGAAATATATGTTAACAATACCATACCTTTGATATTTAGATAACCACTCTAGGTAATTATACTTTATCAGAGATTTTGTAAAGTAAACATGAGACAAGGGAACAAATGAATATAATATTTTGCTGATATCAACATTTCTATGTTTGTATGAATTATAAATGTGTTTAAATGTTAATGTCTAAAGATACATACAGCCAAACATTATCAAGAAAGTGACAACAAAATTACAAAATTGTTTAGGTAATAAATAACTTTCATATGATTAACTTCTTTATCTATCTAGACGTAAAAGATCATTCAATTCGAACTGTCTCACTCGATAATTTGTGGGAATCATTTTAGATTATATTGGTCTTAACACTTTTACAGACTACACGAAGTACTTTCACAGACTATAAGGGGATGTTGTTTAACCACTTGTATTTCACGGCGTGTGAAGTACTTCAAGACACCTGTTGTTTCCCTTTCTGTCTGTTCCACCTGAGTATCTCAAGAAGTAATTTCAGACAAATGTGTTAATGTAACATTTAACATAATCTGCGATGGTCCTTACTTTATTGGCTAAGTATTTTACCTATAACCTTTGGCTAAGGAATCATAACACAGATAAACATTTGCTGATTATCTCAAACCTAAAGATTTTGAAAATGTTATTACTTTGCTTCTGTTTCAGTTTCTGCTTATATGCATCGTAAGGATAGGTATCGTTCTTCACTTCTGATTTGCAATGCATTGACGTTATCAATGGTCAGTGACCGTTTTAGGACTCGCATGACATGCATGGAGTTTTGAGAAAAAAGTTCGTGTTTTGACCTAATTTGCATCTTTATCAGATTTTGAAGCAATCGGATACCAAGTTTATCAGATAGCTTTATTGCATCGATAACACCTTCCATTATATGATAAAGAACGATAACAGTGAGGGCTTACCTGATGTTTCATATTGATACGTATCAATGTGCAAATATGACAAGTTGTAGGTTTCATTAAAACATGTTAAGAGTGCAGTTTGATATTTCAATTCAATATGAAAAAAACATTTAGTTTGACATAGATTTACAAGTTATTTACATTTATAAAGATTTCATGTCTATTTCAGTATTACGAGGTAATATTGTTCATATATCAAACTTTCAAATGGGATCATTTAAAATTGATTTTGATTTAAAATCTTTGTTTAACTGTTATATGCATGTATTTAATAGTTTGTAACATAGAAATATCACTCAGAGGGCCGACCGAGGCGCACCCAAGGACCTAACTCTTGGACAATTGCCCTGCCATTATCCTAAAAATATCATAACTAGAGAGCAACATAAATAACTTTAATACAGTAGTTCATGTAATAGGTTTGATATATACTTCGAAGTTTGACACTTAAAATCATGTAAAGACACTCAAACATCAATGATGAAC
Source organism: Steromphala cineraria (assembly GCA_916613615.1). Taxonomy (NCBI): domain Eukaryota; kingdom Metazoa; phylum Mollusca; class Gastropoda; order Trochida; family Trochidae; genus Steromphala; species Steromphala cineraria. The sequence goes on from OU744733.1 coordinate 19,735,737, forward strand.
ATTAAGAATCGCGGGCTGGAAATATCCAAAGTACTCGGAATTACGTCTGTCACTGCTCTAAGAATTACGTTCACCATTTGTAAAGTACTTCATTTCCATACAGGGAATACCTTAAGCACACCTGTTGTTATCTTCTCGTAAACATCTTGTCCTCGATTTGGAATTATGAAAAGTTCAAAATATTTTGAGCTCAACGATGAACACATATGCACTGTGATCACATCATATACATGTATTTAAAAACCTCATTGTTCATGCTCTAAATGATATAAGTGTAACTGCCAATGGAAGGCAAGCAAGTGATTGTCAAAAACTGATCAGGGATAAAATTGCAAGTCTCTTTAAGAAATTACTATTAAGAATAGAAAATAGTTTAATGAAATAGTTTTTTTATGTTCTTGTCATATGTTTCATCATATGTTTCATCACATTTCTGTATTGAAAGGGAAATATTCAAGTTACAATGGATACCAAGATTGCTTGAGTGCAAATTTGTTCTATCTATAAAGCTATCGTCTCTATACTTCCCTCCAGGTATTGACGGCCTTTTAGTATTTTCTAAAGAGCGAGTCACTCAAGACTGGATTATTCTCTCCATTGAATACTCACTTTATTCTAGAATGTCAAGCACCAATATTGAGATACATCACTGCTGATAAGAGAATGGTGGCTGGCTAACATTAGCTGGGTTGTGAATTCTACAGACAACAATAAGCTATTTCAGCAATAGGAAGTATGTTTCAGGGTGTTAAGAAATGAAGGAAAGAGGTTATTTCAGAGTTTTGCCTTCTGTTATTAATGGCAAATCACAAACCATTGACCTCTGTTTAGTTCAATTGGACCCTGTGTTATGCATTTGAATCATCACATATTGGTTTAATCATTAGGTAGTGTGAGGATATTCTGTAGTGCTGATTGATTTGGAAATCATACTTTCTACATACAAAAGTATATCCGTGACTTGTTAGAATACCTGTCATTTGGTTGAGAAATATCGAAGTAATCGATGTTGTATTAAGACAAAAATGATGGTTTGAAGTCGAGAGTATGAACGTAAACAGGACACCGTATTTTAGAAGCTTGAGCAGTTAGAGTGAGTTAAGAGTGACAATGTTTGATAGGTTATATAACTAGCATATGCGTAAATCTTTGAAATCAAGTATTTATTATGTAATTGCCTTTCGGGACAGAATTTGTTTTATTAAGTTATCTAATGATTAATGGCATAAACATTATTTTCAATGCAAAACAATATTTGATGAAAACTTACCATATAAGTTCATTTAATATTCTATAAACAAGACGTACAGTAATTGTCACGTCAAGAGGATATGAAGTTCTCCTACAAAAGTGAATCATATTTTATAGGTTCCTTTGAAAAATTTCAATTAAGTTAAAAAGAAATACTTCCCAATGTAAGTCTACTCCTAGCTAAACTTAGAGAATTATGGCGATCAACATTACATATAATATTACGGCCACAATACATGACGTGTAGTAAAAAGACCTATGTAAATTTCAAATTTATATATATATATTTCATGATTGTTTTATGAGCTATTGCATTTATATGAATTCTAGAATGTCGTCTCTTGTTAATGATTGCAGTAATACATTACAAATGCTTACAATAATTAAGTGCAAATGGTAACGTTTTTATAGTTTATCATTACATGTATGTTTTAATGATAATTGATAAACAATAATTGTAGGCAGGATATTTCAGGGTCATACTTTCATCTAGCAAGTGATACTAAAGTGACCAAAACGTTACATACTTTTGTTCATAAACTCTTCAATTTTGTATAGTCCCATAAAGGAGGTGGTAATAAAAGGCAAGGAAACAATTCCTATAAATCATTTACCTACGTCATTTGGCCAAACGTCTGAGTAGAACCAATCAAGACTTGCAATGTTTGGAAATCTTTAAGTTTTCATGACACCTGTTGTTTCTGTTTCTGTCGGTTCTACTTCAACATCTCATAAAGGAATTCCAAGCAATTGAATGCATACAGAGCAAATCCGTGATTTTCAACACTGAACGAGTTAACAGTTTGCTTTAAAACGTATGAAGATGATATAATTCATTATAAAGATAACAAATATCCTCCCACATACATCTCAAAAAAAATATTTGTTTCAATAAAATATTTTAACAGTCAAATACATTTGTTTAAGCATTATCAACATGTTTATTTTACAAACATTGTCAACCCATTCTGACTGCTGTACATAAGTTTCAAAATTACCAATGACTGATTGATGCACGTTATTGTCCTATTTCGATCATTATCACGACTGCAAACCTTCCTGAAATTACAATACAACATCGACTGCCTCAAAAATGTTACTTTTCTACAGTCGACAACTTTGAATATGAGTTAAATACGTGACTCCCGACAACGCATGGAGGGGCTCTTTAAAAAAACATCTCACGTGTCTGATGATTTTATAATTTGAAAGTGTTATATTTTCTCGATAGAGTAGTAAAATAGATTTTTGGGCATTGATATTCAAAAGGTTGTTTTGACCTATATAAAAGGAATGATGAATAAATTAACCTATATTCATTGGTGCACACTTACTTCAGCATTTACATTCAAAATTCGCCTCAAGAATCAAAACATGTCTGTCAATAAATCTGTTTTTTTTTTACATATAAACTTATCGATCAAACTTTGAGATACTTATGGAAGGAAAATAATATATCATAAATTGTCTAACAGAAGCACGTCTTAAGGTATATAAATAGATTTGACAAAAGAGAAACGCAAAGATAACGCAATTAAAAAGACAGTGTATCTCAATCCAAGGAATCAATTCTAAACTGAAGGTAGCATGTTGGCTTAACCTCTTAAAAAATCATTCCCCAACCTCCAATTTTTAAAAGGTGTTAATAAAATGGTAAACATCAGTTTTTGCTTGAATTTGAAGAATAACGAGTAATCTGCTTGAGTAGTGCAAACTTTTACCCCCTGAGGATTTTATTTTTGACATTTACTAACATTGTTTTGGTAAATCTTAAAACATGAAATTTTAATTAAATTAGTGTTCCTTTAAAGGAAAATTTTTTCAATGCAAACTACAGTCTCTGCACTAATGGAAATATGTCAGCCGCTTATGGCTGAAATATTGCCCAAGCGGTGTTAAGCATTAACTCACTCATTCATTAATGGCAACATTAAATATTAAATACATATTAAGGTACAGTCTAAGTAAACCTAGCCTCAATAAAACTCGCTAAACTCCAATATTGAGTCTAACAAGATGTAGTAGCAGGTCGCGTCAGCCGGCTTATGACCCTCCAACATTGTATGTGCGAATGCAGACTATTGCGGCTTGGTAAGACAATCCCTGATTGGTCGATTCGATAGGTCTGCTGACGTGACCCGCCACTACATCTTGCTAGACCCATTATCGGAGTGTAGCGGGTATTATTGAGGCTAGGATTCACTTAAGGTATTATGGTATACTGTCAAATAAAATAAGGAGATAATGAGCGAATGTACACGTAATAGGCCAACGTTTATGAGCTGATATGATGAAACTAAAGTACTAATAACATCTATAAAAAATATGAAGAGGCTCGATCAACATTAACAGTAACTGGTAACACAATACTATAATCAGGGTCAAGGCCATTAAATTGGTTGTCAGTTCATCCAACTAAATAACAGACTAAATAAAACACATATAAAGCAGAATTTCAGTTTAAATGATGGTAAATTTAATATCTTCTCCTGCTACAATGATTGTAAATCAGACCATATTATGCTATAACTGAAAAAAGAAAGCATAAGTACTTACCACTTCTTTTACTTAACCAGGACATCTTTATTCACCGTCTTGTCACAATATCAGGTATTCACGATTTTGCTCTCTTCTAAACTCTTTGAAATACTGATCCAATTGAATGAAATGTTCTCACACATACGACAAGAATATTCCAATAAATGGTTACAATCATATTAAGGTGAACCACATTATGATATGTTCCTAAATATACACATTTAAAAAGGACAAGTCCCTGCTTATTTCACAGGCTTCCACAACAGTAATGACACGTCAAAAGTCAGCAAGAGACTTTTTGGCACGGATCCGTACAGAGTTAGCAGGTGTCAGAGTACATAGAATAATGAGAGCCGTTCCAGTGTTTTGCTAAAGGCAAATGGGTCAGTGAAGAGGATACGAAGTTATACAGTAATAAGTGACTCATCTGTTCCTTGGTTCCTTTTAGAAAAACTCAATTTACTTGATAAAATTAACGAATTTCTGATGGATACCCTATGATGTCAGGGGCAGATTATTGGTAAATTAGTAAGGTACTGAGTCGCCATTGTTTATACTTTAAGAACATCAATATTTTCTTCTTTTATGACATTTCATTGGTTTGCTTTATTGCAAAACACTTCCCTTGGCGTATATCTCAAATGTTTTAAAGGAGAAAATTGTGAAATTTGGAAATGATCATGAATGCCTTCAGTCATTCTTGCTACGGGATGTTGAAAGTGTAGTGTACAATTTCAAGTAATCAAACTGCATTATATGTATTCGTTTTAAGTGACATTGTATTAACACATTGGGACAAAACATTCCAGATGTTGCCTTATGGATATTCTATGATATTAGGAGTCGATTATTTGTAAATTTGAAAGCTTAAGAGTTGCCAGTGTTTATGCTTTTAGAACATCAATATTTTCTCATTTAATGTACATATAAATAGACATTTCACAGTTCCTTTGCGTTGACTGAACGATTATATATATGAGACGTTGGTTTACTAATGTACTGGTCAGGTGTAGCGTTTGCTATTTTATACAAAGAAAAGGCATGTACATATTTGGTACACCAGAATAAGGTAATGTCATAACGTATTTTTGTTTTGTTTTTACTTTTACATTTTATTTGTATTTACATGTGTAACATTGCTCCTTATGGTTTTTAACTTTATTCATATTATATTATTAATTTAAAAGTAATCAACTAGGCTGAACACAATAATGTATATGTTTTGTTCATAAATCTCATTGACATTCAGAAGTGAATGGGTGTTGAATATGTTGAATAAATGTCAACTTATGACAGTAATGATATATCAATGTTGTAAGTCATTTGGTGTTAACTGTTGCTCATCTGTCCATGCCTCGTATGTACTTATATTCAAATGAGAACAAGACCTCGAATTTTCGAAAATGGTCAACATTTCTATAATTAAATCATGAGTTGTAGGAACTCTGGTGATTGATTGACTCGTCCGTTTGGACACTCAAGGGATTTCTAATGAATCTACCGATAAGACAAACATTGTTCAATTATTCAACATTCTAACAGTACATTAAAGGGGCAGTAGCACGTTTTAGGGGGAATATAAAGTGATGTGAGAAAAATGAAAATTAATGGTTCCAATTGAAAGACAATGTTTTTAAACTTAATGGAGCAGTAACAATTCAAATATAGAATGCAAAGAAAGAGTCCTTTTTCTTACACAAAATGAATTAAAGGTGTTCACACAAAATCGCCGCCCATGGATTTTAGGTAAATCTTCATACTTTGTCCTCGGACTATTGATAATTGGTTTGTGTTATGACACTATCAAAATAATACATTTAGAATTAACGTACAGTTATCAGTGAAAATTTTGAAATATAAAATTTTAAAAAAACGTGCTACTGCCCCTTTAAAGGTCTACATTCAAGTTTCTGTATTTCTATATTTTGAAATTGATCTTACATCATTTATACCAAGACTTTGATTTAAAACATGTTTAGTAGAATTATCCTCAACAATATTTCGATAATAATTTCGAGTGATTCATTTGGAAAGATAAAATCAAAACGAACAATTAGAACAGGGCGTAGGAACTGGTGGACGGAAAGGATAAAAAACGTTAATCCTGTTAATCATTTTACTAGTCAAACAGTATATACATTAATGCAGCATGTTTTTTAACTAAAGTCATTATGTATTAAAATTAAATTTTACGTCATTATGATACTCTAAGTTCCTATGTCTGTCAACATATATAGCGTTAATTCTGTCCGTCCGTCTGTCCGTCTGTCCATCCGTCACAAAAGTTCGTTCGGAGCATATCTCCCAAACTTCATGCTAGCTTCACCAAACTTCATACACTTATCAACCATGATCCCTAGATGTGCCTTTTGGGGGTTAGACCAACAAATTATTTTTATTTTTTGCGGTTTCCATGGAAACATGACTAAAACAGTGACTCTATGACTAAGTCCTTTGTCCGGAGCATATCTCCTAAACTATTCATGCAAGCTTCACTAAACTGCATACACTTATCAACCATGATCCCTAGATTTGCCTTTTGAGGGTTAGAACAACATTTGTTTTAAATCTGTTGCGGTTTCAATGGAAACATGACTAAAACAGTGACTCTATGACTAAGTCCTTTATTCGGAGCATATCTCCTAAACTATCAATGCTAGCTTCACCAAACTTCATACACTTATCAACAATGATCCCTAGATGTGCCTTTTGAAGGTTATACTAACAAATTATTTTCATTTATTGCAGTTTCCATGGATAAATGACTAAAAAATGATTCTATGATAAATTACTTTGTCCCGAACATATTTCCTGCAATATACATCTCAGCTTCACCAAATTTGCTACATATGTCAATTGTGATTGCTGGATATGCCTTGTGAGAGTTAAACGATATAAGGATTTTCTTTTCTGTGTTTTTTTGGAAAACATAACTTACAAAGTGACTCAACAAAAATAATGTTGTCCTCAGTGCATCTCGTAGAAAATTCATGATAACTACCTCAAATTTGAAACAAAGATCAACCATTATCCCTAGATGTACCCTTTAAATTGTTAACCTATTACTGAATTTGGTATTGGGGTTTCAGTGGAAAGAAGACTTAGACAATGACTTACAGTATACTCAACTATCATACAACTTTAACCAATATTAATCAGTTTTACTATTTGAAATTCTTTGAACAAAGTGGGGAGCGGGGGGTATCTGAGCTTTGCTCACTTCTTCACTTGTTTTTTTAATATTTGTACCTACATGTATATATACAACAATAATTATGTCGTTTTCTAAAGTTGTCAAGGTAAGACATGGATGTTTATATTTGTATCTATGTGTTGTTCGTTTTGTTGTACAAATGAAATCTGCATGTACCATAAAATAAGGAAAGTAAAACAATACATGGTGCAGGGAATTCTCTCCCCACAGAGGGAGATCAAGTCAAGCTGATTAAGCCTCTGTTATATTACGCCGATCTAGTGGGATAGAATGGGAGATGCCTGATTGGAGGCAATCAAAATTAGTCGTGCAATCAGCGACGCTGTTTTAAAATCATCGTTTTGGCTAGTGAAACAAGGCAAAGGCGTTGTGATATGAACCACCCTTTTCACGCGAGAAGCCTTGTCATTTGATAAGGAAATTTAAAAGTATTGGGATGAAAGTTTTTTTGAAAATATTTTTCATAAGAAAATGTACATGAGGTTGAAATGTCAAAAGTCCCATTCTTTAGCTTAACTTCCGATCTAAACATACTGAGACAAACTTCCGAAATCCGAAATCATTGGAAAATAAATTTTTTCATCTTTATACATCACAAAAAGTTACTCTCTTTTAGAAAAAAAGGAAGTTAGTAAATGTAAAACTTGTTTCTCCAAGGGACTCCTTGGTGCCGACCAATTCGAAGACAGTAGGAACCTGCAGTAATGATGGTCTGCTAACGGCGTGGTGCCACAGAGCTAATGGTTAGAATCCTAGCTTAGAACAAGAAGGCATTGGACAGGGATCATACTTGTTCTCCTGTGATATCTAAAAGCTATATAGCTACCTGTACATCTAATCATATATTTCTGTAAGAGCCCTTTTTTGTAAATTGATCACAAGGTTAACTTTGAAGAAGAACAAGTTCACCACTTGCTTGATGACGGTGTTACACAGAAACGTCCCATTTCATGCAATAAAGAAGTTGGTTATCCATAAGAACTTCGTCATTAAACCTGCTTCTAACACACCTCTCAAAGAACTTAAACTTCACATAACCACAAATATATTTCACTATTTTCATTGAAATATATTAAAGTCTGATTACAATATTGTAAAGTGCGTCAAAGGTCCTACTCAAATATGTTCGGTTTGGTAATGAAAGTCGTTTTTAATGCCGCTTTTGTTGGACTGCTTAGACGTATCTGGCCAAAAGCCAGGGAATGCATGACTGCCCACCACTGGTCACACCCCCTTTTTGTGATGTCATAAACAGAATCAGCCTCGTTATCTATACATATATCGTAACAATACCACAGAAAAAAAACCTAATAATTAACGATTTTCAGAAACTGTTTTCCACTCAGATAGTTAACTCATTTGCCGATGTAATACTACTAAGCATTTGGTGTAAAAAATGTTCACATCAATGATATTTTAGGCAGTTTTTCAGTTTAGATAATGATACGTTAATCTGTATAGTCTGTTTATTACGTCACACCCGCAGTTTTATGGCCCCTAACCCAGGTGGGTTTTTCACAGCCGAAATGTACGCTGTGTTAATGAAAGGCTAATTAAAGGAGTTTGTTGGACAAATTAACAAAAATCAAGTCCAGTTTTTATTTTGTTGAAAAATCTTTAAACATCGAGAAGTGATCAAGTCGAGGTTAATGGATGTTTTAGGTTAACTTTGTTGTATTTCAACTGATTCAAATGATGAACAAACCTTTTTGTCTGCTGCTTATATCCTTAAAAGACTCGTCAAAGCCAATGTTGACTTCTTCTAGGTGTACATTTTATAAAAGGAATTGTCAGGGGTTATCGGAGTAAACAAATAATGATATTTCGCCACAGAATACTGACATGCAGATACAGAACTGTTTCCATACAGAATGGGTACCTTTATCTCTCAACAAGTTGTTAAGATGATCCAAATGCACCATCATGTAATAAAAAGAAAGAGGTAAATTATTTTACTATTTCTTTGGTACTTACCACAAGCTTCATTTAGAACTCCATTCACCCCGCAGAGAAAGGTATCCACTATATCTTATATAGCCTTTGCGTCATTGGATATCAAGTAGAATTATATCATCATAGACTCTTATATGAAGCCGTATGGAAAAGAAGTTGTCTTTTCTATATCATATCTTCATATATAAGCCACTAATATTTCCGATGTCCATGAGGAGTAGTCACTGAAGATAATAAACGCCCAAGAACTATGAAGGATATTGACAAGCCTAAACTCAGCATGATCCTTTTTGGCACGATTCGTGAGAATTAAGCTGGTGTCAGTGTTCATCAAATAATGAGAGTCGTTAACAGAGTGTTACCAAAAGCAAATCAATGAACACGATATCTAGCATATTTCCCAGTGTACGTGTCAAATGCTTAATTACGTCTTTCAAAGTTGGGAACATCTTGCAGTAAAGTTACTTTGCCTGTTTTGAAAGCAAATGTTATAAGTTGCTACTTTAAAAAAATTTTAATCTCGTTCCTGTATCGACTATTCTGTTTTCTTTTTTGGTTTGTTGCCAAAATGACTTCCCCTTTTTGTTGAAATATTTTTATGTCAATAGAAGATTGAAAAACTATATTCTCACATTTCTCATTGGCGGAACGAGTGAACAATTTTTGTAGTGTATGTTTGTGTTTGATTCGTGGGTTAGGTGTTATAATTATTTAATGGACCCATTCGGTAAGATATTTTAATTTTGCAATTAACATTATACGAAGCTACGATAATTTGAAGAATTAATCATGACCAAGTTTGTGAATATTTCTTAAGGAAAGATCCTTAATTTTGACATTTTACGAAATAACGACTGAAAGTGTAATATACGAATTTTCAAAAAATGAGTATAGCTATAATGCCAAAAGTAAGCAATAGTCGTTGGATGGAATATATCAAAGACAAACTTTGTGTTTTTAACTAGACTTTCACATATTTAAATGTTGTGTCATCTTAATATAATATCATAAGGAAGGCCCTGGTGGTTGAAATAGCACTCCGTTTTCAACAGTTATTGTCAATCAATGACGAAAATGCTATAATCATAGGATTTAAGAATAACTTTGGAATTATTTGAGTTTAACCCATTAAACAAAATACTTAATGTTTTACCATATAATAGAATTATTTCTACAACCACGGTGTCTTCTACTAGTGGTCATAGAGCCCCGACTTAGAACCAGATATATTGAAATGTAATCCTTAATGGGCAGCACGTTTTTCGAAAATTTTCTCTTTTTTTCATTTTTTTTACCAACAATTGTACATGAATGCTAAATGAATTATTTTGATAGTGTCAAGAATATAATACACAAACCAGTCATCCATAGTCAGAGAACAGAATAGATTCACATAAAGTCCCTATGCGGCCCATTTTTGTGTGTGAACACCTTTAATTCATTTTGTGTAAGAAAACGAAATCGGTTGGCTAAACTTTACGTTTTATATTTGAATTATTACTGCTCCATTTAGTTTAAATATATTGTCTTTCAATAAGAAACTATTATTTTCATTTTCCTAGCAAAACCTTATATTCCCCCTTAAACGTGCCACTGCCCTTTAAAGTTATGAAATTGTAAATTGTACATGTTGTGATCATGTGGCATCTTTTTAGGGTGAAACCACATGGCTATACCCTAACGCAAATTGAATATAACCTCTGCTACATGGTTGATTTATTTTTTGTTTCTTTAATGTACTTTACATATGTACTTTAAAACTTCATAATTCCACTTTACTTGATCATTGCTGTAAGTGAAACCCATCTACAAAAGAAACTTTACATCCATCGTCTTTGCTTGAAACACAATGAAATACCGAAGCATTTGCTGTCCTTCTTAAGATATTGTGGGGTTTATTCATTTTTCCTTTTTTTTCAAAGCTATTGTTTCAATAGTTTGGAAATTAAAAATTGCGTATGTTACATATCAAAGGGTTCGTCAATGTCTCTGATTTATTCCTAAGTCAATTTGTTCGATGTCTTTGACTGCTTCTGGGATTAACGTCAACGGATTTCTGGATATAGGAAACTGTTGATAGCGTCGTGAATGAGTCCTACCCAGGCAATGATATGTCGGGTGATGGTTATAATGTACTAAGGCTATAACGAATGAATCTTGATTTTAGACTATTCGGCCCCGTTTCCATTCCTGGTTACCATAGCAGATGTTTTGTTAAAAGTCACGAGCATTTTGTCTATATCAAAGGTTCATATTATTTTACTTTGAACATAATCTAACACAAAGAATGATTGATGAATTGAAATACTAAATATAGTCGCAAGCGACGACAAGCGGATTCAGCAATGTATGGTGATGATATGTATGACAAATATATGCAATACATGTATGTATGAAGTCAATAGTTCGTTCAGACGAATTTTAAAAGTCACGATGGCAGTATTACCAAGGCCAAAAAGACTCTGTCAATTGCAAACGTAAATGTCATATTGAATACTTAGTGTATGTGCTTTGTTAAAAATACATTTCAAATCCCAATCCAAAATCATAATGCCAAAACCTGACCGGAAATGACTGTTCGCGAGCGATTTTATTCTTTTATTTTTAAGACCTTGCCAATGTCTAACTCTCATGCAAAAATCATAAAATTCTACATAGAATGATGGCTGAATCCTTAATAAAACTAGGGTTGCCCAGGCAACTCTGACGGTCTTCAGACCGCTGTTCAATTCGTAAGGTTCATTTCAATGTATCACAATGCTGGAATGTCATTATGCATCGTCTTGAGCAATCTGCATGTCTCTGGAAGTCCATTTCCAGTCAAAATGTGCAAAATCGTACAGTAAATTCTTTTTCGTTTTAGTCAAATTTGAAAGGTCACAGTGACCTAAGTATTAGGGTTAGGACATTGTTTTGAGTATCCTGTAGAGAACTATCCTTCTGCTACTTAATGTGTAAATTTCAGCTCTCTAGTGCAAGTATCTTTAGAGGAGAAGATTTTCAAAGGCGGTAGGGGTCAGAAATGGTAAAAAAAGCACTAAAAGCAAGATGGCGGCCAAGTCACGTGACCTAGAGATTTTTCTTGATTGACTTTTTTCTTCAGCACGTCAATGCACATCTTCATGTGAAATTTCAAATATCTAAGGGCAATCTACATGTCTCTGGAAGTCCATTTCCGGTTCAAATGTGCAAGGTTGTACAGTAAATTCAAAATGGCGCCTAAACCACGTGACCTACGAAGTCGTCATGATTGCATTTTTTCTTCCTCAGGTCAATGCGCATCTTCATGTGAAATTTCAAGTCTCTGAGTGCATTTTGAAAAAATTGCCCATGTTAAAATTTGTCGGACTCCGAAATTTCAATTTTTTAAGCTCTATCACAACCGGAAATGACTGTTCGCGATCGATTTTATTCTTGATTCTTGTAGACCTTATTCATGTCTAGCTCTCATGCAAAAATGATGAAATTCCACGACTAGGTTTTTGAGCTATGAGCCCTTGAAGTTTGCAATTTTTCGTTTTCGGTCAACTTTGAAAGGTCACAGTGATCTAAGTATAAGAGTAAGGACTTTTATTTTAGTATCCTATAGAAAACTAAGCTTTAGCTCCGTTATGTTTGAATTTCAGATCTCTAGTGCAAGTATCTTCAGAGAAGAAGATTCTCAAAGGTGGGTGGGGTCGGCAATGGTCAAAAATGCACTAAATCCAAGATGGCGGCCAAACCACGTGACCTACGAATTTTCCATGATTTGGTTTTTTGCAGCATTTTTGATTGCGCACATTTTAAAAAAACAATAAGGTCTCTAAGTGCATTTTGAAAAAAAAGTCAATGTTAAATTTTCGATTTTGGAATCGAACTGGACCTTTAATGTATGGGCCGAATTGTCCCAAAAGCTTATTGTCGCCTTTCCTCAACAAGATCTACCAGCCTGTGAAATTTGGCTTTGATAGCATCAGCCGTTTTGGCTAAAAGTTGACCACAAAATTCGTGGAATAATAATATAAAAAAAAAACACGCCAATAACAATAAGGATTCAGCCATAAGGCTGAATCCTTAATTATATTTTTAACGTAGAGGTTCGCTTAAAACTACATCTTAACAGTTTGTTCATTTATTTTTCATTGTATACAAAATTGAAGAGCCTTGAAGAACAGAACACCAATTCTATGTTTACATTTGTCATTCTTGATTTTATTTGTACTTCATGTTAAGGTTTAAATTGGTGTTATTTAAGTACTAAATATTAGGAAACGAATGGAAATTTCGAGGATGAACTACTCATTTTCCTACATTGGAGCTACGTTCAGAAGAACGGAACAGGAGGATTCGACACAAGGTGAGTGGTTTGTTTTCATTCTCATATACAAGCTATAGCTCCAGTTGCTGAAGTATGAGTTGCGTTTTTGTAAGAAAGAACAAATCTCATAAATAGACTCCTTGGCACCGACCAATTCAAAGACAGCAGGAACCTGCAGTAATGAGAGTCTGTGGTGCCTCAGAGATAATTGTTAAAGTTCCATGGAAAATAAGGGTTTGAGACAAAGATGATATATTTATAATCTTCCACATGAAACTCCTTATCATACATACTGAATTGACTAGTTTTGTTATTAACGGAACATTTTTAAGAAAACAGATAAACTGTAAACATATTGAGACAAACTTAGGGAACCAAAATAATTGGTAAACACAGTTAAAACAGTTACTCCTTTTCAGAAAGAAGTAAATAGTACATAAAATAATTAATCATTTCTCGGAACAGAAAGATTCGACACAAGATGGGCGTGGTTTGTTTTCATTCTCATATACAAACTCTGGCTCTAGTTGCTACAGTATGAGTTGAGTATTTGTAAGAAAGAATTACACAGAACAAATCTGATAAATAGACTCCTTGGCACCTACCAAGTGGGAGACTGCAGGAACCTGCAGTAATGAGGGTCTGCTAACGGCGTGGTGCCACAGAGCTAATGGTTTAGCATATTATATGAATGCCTTGGTCATACATGTGTTTTGCTTTGTCTTGCTATTGAAAAACATCTTGATATCTAGTCATGCTTTAAATTCTCCATTTTTGTATACCTCTTTTGATACCAGATTGTAACATTGGTACTTTTTAAATGTCTACCAAAATGTTACTTTTATTGATTGAAAAATAGCACGGTCTTCTGTATTTTAAAGGGACAGTAGCACGTTTCTAGGGGGAATATTAGATGATGTCATGTATTGAAAATATATGTTTAAAGATGTTCACACAAAAATGGCCGCCAATGGACCTTATGTGAATCTTTATGATTTTTTCCCTGATCTGACTATGGATGATTGGTTTGTGTAATGGGATTTTGACACTTTCAAAGTGATACATTTAGCATTAACGTACAATTATAAGTGAAAGTATGAAAATATGAAACTTTCAAATAACGTGCTACTGCCCCTTTAAAAAAAGTTGTTTGTGAAGACAAAATGTCGCTGTAACAAGTTCTAAAATTGCCTTGATTTGTAGAAGTTTATGTAAAGTCAGCATTGGGTAGAAATGTGATATTTAGTAATAAATATATCTGTGATGACAATTAAACAAACACAATAAAATGTAAACGGTTATTTAATTTAAAGTACTTACTATTATTCCGTTAAATTGAATACTATAACGATAGGTATCCACTCTCTTGAAATTCTTCACATTGCTTATCCAATGGAATTTAGCCGCCCAAAATCCATATGGAAAGGGGTATGAATTATTACACTTTTACATACATGATGTTTGTCACGGAAGGTTCTGAATGCACTTGCCACGTACAGAATTGTACGTCGTTCATACCTTACAGCAAGATACGTTTTGGCACCAATCTTGAGTGGTCGTCTGAGGTGGCGGAACGATGAGATCTGTTAATAGCGTGTTGCCTAAAGCAAGTCATTGAAAATAGTACGGACTATTAACGTGCTCAGTGTCATGGACAAACAACTACGTCTACGTCAAATTGATGAACGTCTTAAATTGAAGTCACCTTGGCATGTTCTGAAAGCAAATGGACAAGCAACCAATCTGATAGATCAATTCAAAGGTACTCTCGGTTCTTATATCTTCTGTTTAATGCCATGAATCTCGTTTTCGGCATTGAAAGCGGCGATTATTCTAAGTAAAGTCATATCCGTGTACATTAAACGTTGTTGTCACGGAAAGCCTGTCTGTATAACATCCGCCAAATTTGGTTTCATTAACATGCTATAAATCTTAAACTTATCGGTTGAACTATATAGTGTATGTAATAATGTAGCTGATTGTAACAAGGAAGGGATTGGCGTACAGAGTTTGTAAAATGTTACATTTACACGTATCAATTAAGATATCAAGAACAAGAATACAGATTTGGCTAATCAAAACAAAGCCATCTGAATATTATAATGAGGATGATTGTAACAAGGAAGAGATTGGCGTTAAGATTTTTAAAATGTTACATTTACACATATCAATTAGGATATCAAGAACAAGAATACAGATTTGTCTTATCAACGTCAGTTTGCATTTTTTGATATTGATACACTAGAGGCTTTAACGTTTACAATCTCAAGAATTCGTCAAAATAACTCTTTTCTTGAAAAAGAAGAAACGAGAGTTAATCACTGTAGTACAATGTCAAAGTCAATCCCTGAACAGGTAAGAAGCTATACTACAGCATGACGTCACAAGAGCTTCATGTAAATATAATATAACATTTTCACAAGTAAAACAAGAATCAGGAAAATTGTAATCGTAGGTTTCTCCATGAAATCTCGTTTTATATTAGGAAATATTTTATATTGAAGCAAATATAGGTTTGCTTTGATAGGTAGGAGAGTTTATGAGCTTTCATCATAAAAAAGATTGCGAAAATCGGAGAAAATGCAGTCAGTTTGAAATCTCTAAATAAAAAAAACTTTGCCAGAATATTTCAAACGCACTTTAAAGTGTTGTTCATTTCTAGACCATAAACATCAGTCAAGCTTAGCGAAAATATCGGTATGTGACTCAAGGGTTATATGGGTAAACGGAATGTCTCTAACAATTACCTTAATTACGTTGCTTTGAATGTAAGTTAAATCATTGTCAGTGTGTTTTCACGATGTTGTTGAACTAGGATATTGGCGACGTTTCGTACCTGAAAACAACATATTTTACATGACAAAAATAATGAAAACGGATAGTAACTATTCACACATAGCTGCAACAGCAAAATGATATATTTTTGGACTTTTGGTACAAAAACTTAAAAAATGATTGAATCACCTTTCAGCTTAACTTATACGTCTTAAAAAAAAACAGTTGAACGTTAACATATTATTTTAATGGAATTATACTTCCCCTGTAGATTTTAGTTTATGCCAAATGTATTATCACAAGAAACTTAAACACCACAATACTAAAATATATGTCTATCTTTGTCAAATATATCAAGTAGCAAGCGCAAACTGCTAACGGCCATTATATATATTGTTTTAGCAAAAGATATGCTTCGCGTATTACGTTCGTTTAAGGAATAATGCTGAGGAATATATGGATGACAACTTCTATGTTCATTGTATGCGACGTTTCGACACAGATTCTTGTGTCGTTCTCAAGCAGAGATAATTATTATCATTCTAACTTCTAAAATGCCTCTCAAAGAAGTTATCGTTTAAGGAATCATTTCAATTTTAAAGGGGCAGTAGCACGTTTTTAGGGGGAATATAAGGTGATGTCAGGAAACTGAAAATTAATTATTCCAATTGAAAGACAATGTATTTAAACTAAATGGAGCAGTAATAATTAATATATATGACGTAAGGTTTAGCCATGCAATTCCTTTTTCTTACACAAAATGAATTAAAGGTATTCACACAAAATGGCCGCCAATGGAATTTATGCGAATCTTCATACTTTGTCCTCTGACTGTGGATGATTGGCTTGTGTAATGAGATTTCTGACACTGTCAAAATAATACATTCAGCATTCACTTACAATTATCAGTGAAAATTTTGAAATATAAAATTACCAAAAAACGTGCTACTGCCCCTTTAAAATATATTGAATTCAAATGTTAACTTTTGTTTTCATTTTCGTGAGACTATTTCCAATTACAGTGCATTTACTTCAATGTTAAGAAAAAGGTTAGTTTAACTCCATTTTCTGAAATCCACTGAGCTATCTTGCTCGTCAATTTTGTAGTATGCAGCTCTGTTCTCACTTATCGAATACCTCCTACCTTAATCCTTATTGTATGTAATGCTAGTAGAATGATTATCAAATTAAGATCATTCTTTATCAGCTTTTATTCTCGTTAATTGTTGAGAAAATATGTATCATTTATAACAGCTGTTTGTTTACTTCTTTTTGTATCTTTAATTCAAATGTCATGAAATTTGGGTTTCATTTTGACGTCCAGAAAATAACTCCAGGAGCGCTACCAATGGGTCACCAATTCTCCATGTGTAAAATAACCATTCCCAAACCAATTTCGGGACCAATCGTCATTGGTGCTGAAGTCCAGGGATATATAGACAGATGGGGTCATAATTGTAAAATTCAGATTAATTATCCCTATTAACTTTGTAAGGAAAAAATACTAAAATAAAATTGCCCAAGTGCAAAGGGACAAATATGACTTCGATCTAAAGCTGTTGATCACATGTGAAGGATTTTGTAGAGAAAAATATATAAAATGCCATTTTCGAAATGTCGATCCTTGGTCGCTTCAATGCCCTGTCAAATTTATTACGGGTATCTGTTAGGTATGACATACGAATATGTTAACGTAATCTGAATCATAATTTATGTAGTGAAATTTCAACATAATCCGTTTTATTTTCGCAATAGTAGGATGCCATTCCAAATTACATTATATTTGCACTAAGATACACAAGCAAGGGAACAAACTTTATATACGCAGCTGTATTGTTTTATATGTGTTGTACTTATTCCATTATTGTCTTGTAATGCTAGTATTTTTTTTCTCTATTTTAGACCTTTTTATTATATGATCAGATATGAAAGAATGTGGCTGATAAGTGAAATAGACTTTCTATTATGCAACAGAGACGATATATTATATTTTCACTGTGACTGCGAACAGTGGCGATATATCATATATGACGGAACTACTTTCAGCTATGTGAACAAATGGTGTAACTTTCCAGTTTTAAGGTCCATCTTTATTTCCATTTTTCATCAAGAATCGTATATGTAATATAACTCTTAAAGTAGTTTTTCAACAACAAGGTTTATTTCATCTCGAAACATAGGTTAAGTTACATCTCTTAGTGTAGTTTTCCAACAACCAGCTTTATTTCATCTCGTGACATAGGTTAAGTTACAACTCTAACCATGACGTGAAGTAAACTTGGTTTTTGGAAAACTACATTCAGTATCATCTATCTATTTTCAAACGAAAACATACTACAATGACTTTTAACAACGATTTTAAGGTGGAATAAAAGGTAATGTCAGGAAAATGAAGATACATGTATACATGTATGGTTCCAATTGCAAGACAATGTATGTAAACTAAATGAAACAATTATAAACCATAATATAATTCGGATTAAATAAAAAAACTTTAATTTAGATTTATGGTCACATATTTTACAGTGAAATATTATAGCAGTTTACATATATCCACTTTTGAAAAGCATTTAAGCAATGTTATTGTTCTTAATCACACCTATTTAAGTGGCATTAGCACGTTTTTAGGGGGGGGGGGGGATATGAGGTGATGTCAGGAAAATGAATGTAAATGGTTCCAATTGAAAGACAATGTATTTAAACTGAATGAAACAATAACAAACCATTATATAATGGTTATGTTATGTTCTGCCATGCGATTCCCTTTTCTTACACAATTGAATTAAAGGTGTTCACACTAAATGACCGGCAATGAACTTAATGTGAATCTTTATAATTTGTTCTCTGACTATGAACAATGGGTTTGTGAAATGAGATTTTGACACTACCATAATAATACATTTAGCATTAAAATACAATTATAAGTGAAAATTTGCAAATATAATTTTTTTTTTAAACGTGCTTCTGCCCCTTAAAGTAAACATCAAAAGTGACTGTTCCGATCTGTCTGCAGAGCGCAGATGTCCGTGTTCGAGAAATAATGATAGCCTTTAATAGTTTATTCCCAAAGAATAATCTCAATATGTCACATATACTGTAAAGACCCTGGCAAGGTTATATGCGTTTATAAACATCACGATTATCTCAATGCTTTGGTTGCATTTAAGAGAAAATTTTGAAACTACGTTACATTTATTATCCTTTAGTTGCAGTATACATATGTTGGGATATATGTTGCATATATTGAAAACAACTTTAACCTTATACCTGGATGTTTATGATAAACAAATTAATTGGGTGTATGGTACAGTCAATATCATACGTTCATTAAAATTCATTAACAATGACGTAATATTATCTAAAAGCTTCATTTGTAAATGCATGAATGTAACTTCCAGTACAAACACCAATGATATTTTCATGAACCTAATTTCTTGAACTAACGTTATAATTATTGTGCCACGAAAATATATGGTTTTGATCTTCAATGGAAAACAGCCAAAATTCGAGTTCTATCATAGATTACGCGAAAATGAATAAAAAACTAATCATCCGGTGTCTATTCTCAAACTTTCCCTTTTCTAATCCGCAATAACGGTTTGGAGACAATAATCTTTCCGGATTCACATACAAAAATTAGAAGCAATGGTCACGTCAACCGTAGCTTGACGGCCGCATTCAATCTCATAAATTATGATATACATGATACAAAAAAATATTTTTTTACCCACGCAGCATCATTCTATAACGAGAGCATCATTTTAAAAAACTGTGCGTGGTCGGGATTTAAAAACAATATACTCACAGCTTAATCTCTCTTTGCCAGCTTGAACTTGCAAACTTTGGGAGCCTTAAAGTCAACGTGGCAGGATTCGATCCTGAAGCCGTTTGACCCGGAGTCAAACGTGCAAACTAATGTCCTATCCGGCGTAGTACCGTTTGTTCTTGAAACAAATTGATCTCGTTTGTTACCATAGACTTGTGATTGAACGATCTTGCATGAACTTTGAAATAAAGGAAAAAACATGATAGCACATATAATTCCAATTCATGATGTATCTTCTAGATCGTAATGCCGCCATTGATCTCATAAGCAGGGGAAGGAGAAAGGAAACACTGGCTTAATATCGGACTTATTCGCCGATAATGAGGGATGCGTTTCCGATCTTTTGCTCTTTGGCCATTCTAAATAAGAGAATGGAGAAGTGATGTCTCATTAATATGATTGATGGATGGTTATATGGAGTCAAAAATGTCTCGATGATGGTTTGGCAAGACGACAATAGCACCTATTTAGAACCATTATATTTAGTGTCATGCTCATGTTGACTACAAATTGAAAATGACAACCCGTTAACTCTAATTACATATATCTATCATTTGTTAAATGTCTTATGCACCAATACCCATGGTTCATCAACATCATACAGCGCAAACTGACGTTGATTTACGGTTTTACAAATTAAACATTTTAAGCGTATAAGTAAATGTGCATCGTTTTGTTTGTTTGAATACACAAATGTACGGCTGCAGAATACTGTTAAACGTTATGCTACCTTTATGTTTTATGTTGACAGATTGAACGACGCTGTTACTAAAACAATTTAAATTCTAAAAGTACATGCTTTAAAGGGGCAGTAGCACGTTTTTTTATAATTTCATTTTCTAAATTTTGCACTGATAATTGTAAGTTAATGTTAAATGTATTATTTTGACAGTGTCAAAAATCTCATTACACACGCCAATCATCTATAGTCAGAGGATAAAGTATGAAGATTCACATAAAAACTTTTGGCGGCCATTTTTTGTGAACACCTTTAATTCATTTTGTGTAAGAAAAAGGAATCGCATGGCTAAAGTTTACGTTGAATATTTGAATTACTACTGCTCCATTTAGTTTGAATACAATGTCTTTCAATTGGAACCATTAATTTTCATTTACCTGACATGACCTTATATTCCCCCTAAAAACGTGCTACTGCCCCTTTAATGTCTGAATACATTAAGCTTCCATTTGTTCAAAATTTTGTGTTGCAATGTTTGAATATCAAAAGACAGAAATACTGTCATTCACAAGTATGGTTATCTCAGTTCTCGCCTTTCCTGATCGTGAATTTTGTTCTTTTTATTTTTCATTTCATTTGTCAACTTGGCCTTTTTTCATTTGGCTTGGACGATCTGCCGCTGGTTAAAATCAGTCAGATGATATATGGAGAAAGGTTTCCGTTGTTGTAACATTATCATTGTTTAATCAACTGTTGTATTCCAAATAATTCATGGTCTAGACGGTATTATTTCGATTAGGATCCAGTAACCATGTCTGGAGAAAATTGCTTGTTTTCGAAATATCAGCTTCTGTTGACTGTATCAATGTTGATCTACATTCAGTCTAGATCTGTGCGTTTGCCATAAACATTTGGTATTAAATATGACGCATAACAGTTCAATCGACGGCTGCAATTGTCTTTGTCAGTTCTTGAGACGATTTTATCTACAGAATTCATGAAGCTTGAAAACGTTTGATTTTTGCACAAACAATTTTAAAATTCAATTTATTTTACAATGGATCATATATAACAAACCGCGTTGTGTACATTCTAAAATTGAAATAAGGCACTTACGAAACCAAACTTTTGAGCTAAATTTTGATTACACCAAACGTAAGGCATTCTTTCCTCAAAGAGTCTAAAATCTGAATTTTACAATACGCCGACTTTGTTGGTTCCTGGCAGGTTCCCCTAGCACCAGATATTGACACAATCAGCCGATGGAAACACTTCTCGCATGAACAAGGGTGGTTGTTGCCAACGAGGCCTTTGCCATGAAAACCACTGACACGATGTCTTTTGAACAGCGTCGCCGATTGAATGTTCTAACCCGCGAACTTGAGTTATACAAAGAGATGTTACATCAACATATTATGATTTTATGACTTGTGTGGGGAGAGAATCATTAGGATCGTAAAATGCTCCTCTGATATCTTTATAAGTTGTACTGTTCCGGGAGAAACTGGCTAGGAAATGACAGGACAAATACCATAGAGGCAGAGAAACAAGATCATAAATGGACACTTGATAGATCATTTGAAAAAAATCATAGTATATTTCTTTTAAGATTATAAACTGTACGTTGAATAATGTATATTCAATATTAAGTTACCTTTTTATCAATGATGATTATTCATGTTTGTTTTCTAGTAGTACTTTGAAAACTTGAAAAAAACAATCGATGTATCAGCTGTCTTCGTGATAACGGACGGTCTTCCCTAGGACTAGGACATATACCTTCCTGTACCTAACAGGCTCTTGGGACACTGCAGCTGGTTTCTGTTTGGGTTGACTTTAGACGTCCTACTCCCATAAGCTCCCTGATTTAGATGCATCACGCTGGGTTCTCCAACATCAATCAACATAACTCCAATTAATTGTTTTGATAGCGGATCTATTCCTGCTGGAAACGATTTGAGTAGAAAAAGAGGAGAAATTGTGCCGTGTTAAGGACGAAGACAGTTTGCTTTGTCAATCTATTTGG
Organism: Steromphala cineraria; assembly: GCA_916613615.1. Lineage (NCBI taxonomy): Eukaryota > Metazoa > Mollusca > Gastropoda > Trochida > Trochidae > Steromphala > Steromphala cineraria. Next base: position 19,758,296 of record OU744733.1, read on the forward strand.
GAAACAAAAGTATTTCTCCGTTCGTTAAAGGGGCAGTAGCACATTTTTAGGGGGAATATATGGTGATGTCAGGAAAATGAAAATTAATGGTTCCAATTGAAAGACAATGTATTTAAACTAAATGAAGCAGTAATAATTCATAATTATGTAAAACGTAAAGACTAAGGATGATTGGCTTGTGTAATGAGATTTTTGATACTGTCAACATAATACATTAAGCAATAACTTTCGATTATCAGTGAAATATTTAAAATATAAAATTGTCAAAAAACGTGCTACTGCCCCCTTAAAGCTTAGCGACCATCCAACGAAAGCAAAGGATTAACTTAATTTTTGATAAACTGCAAACCAGGGAATGCAGGAAAAGGTTTCTGAAGGCATAATATAATTTATTTATAAAGAATATATCAGAATTGGGGAAGAAAGTATTGTTCGCATAATTGAAAAGCACAACGATACATTCGAAATTATGAATTTCTTTATGTTTCAAAACAATTTGTGTTTTTAGTAACTTTTTACTATAAGGAGTTCTAATTTTCCATTTAAGTGAGTGAGGGTACAACAAAATCGTAGTTCAAAGGGGCAGTATCACGTCGTTTTTAGGGGGAATATATGGTTATGTCAGGAAAATCAAAATACATGGTTCAATTTGAAAGACAATGTAATGAAACTAAAAGAAGCAGTAAAGTGTACAGTTCAGCCATGCGATTCCCTTTTCTTGCAAAAAATTAATTATTTTAATATGTTCACACAAAAATGGCCGCCAGTGGACTTAATGTGATTTTTTATAATTTGTTCTCCGACTATGGAGGATTGGTTTGTGTAATTAGATTTTTGACACTATCATATCAATAAATATAGCATTAACATTCAATTATTAGTGAAAACTTGCAAATATGAATATATATTTTTAAAATGTGCTATTTCCCCTTTAAAGTTATACATGTAATTGAGATTTGTTTTCTTACTTATATGTACGAGTTATTTTTTATCAGGATTTTTTATTGTCATATCTCCCACTGACACTTCTTTTTGTTATTTCTTATACTAATTCTATTCTTTTTGATTTCGTCTTTTGGTTTAACCAGAAGTCTTACTATTTTTGGCTTTTAGGTTTTGTCGTCTCAATTCTTCCCTCAATTTTCTTTCTCAGCTCTAGTTTCACCATCGTTGAAATAAAGCTTTGTCATCTTAGTGTGATTGAATGTTACTAATGTCCATTTTATGATCGACACAGTGAATTATTTCTGACCCTGTGACGGGAAAATTGACAGCGGAGTTAACTTTAATGTAAATTTCGAGTAATCAGTCAGCAATATATTGCAGTCGCATTTTTTTATCCATGAGAAACCATGCTTTTATCATTTGAGAGGGGCTTGCACGTTCCACTTTAAGCTCAAACTGTTTCCTTTTCAATCAAACAGGTGGTAAGTTAAGGTTCCAAAAAAGTAAATCATACGCGTTTACACTATATGTTGACTCCCTCAGAAACAAAAACACACCAAATATTTTTTTTAACACAATGCAAGTGCAAACATGGCATATCCAACCAGTCTCAATAATTCAATAAAACCGCTAAAAAACAAAAACAAGTTGAATGCGAAATATGTACGGACAGACAAGGCGATAGCTATAACCCGTCGTATTAAATACCGTAGGAATTAAAAGACAAGACTTCATTCAAACGATTTATGACAGCTAAGATATAAAACCAAAAAATCTCGTTAGGAAAATATAATTTACCTCTTCAACCAAACTTCTTTTTTATTACTTGAGATAAAATCTTAAAAATGAGCTGGTCACATTTTAACAACAAATCAAGCATTGAATTATACTAAGTTTTTAAGGACACCATTTCGCAGAGAATAATTGGTATTTTAATCAAAACGTGATGATGTTGGTAATGCTTGGGGAGGTCGGGCATTGCTCAAACGTAATATTAGTAATTGCAATCCTTTCCCAAGGGAATATTTTAGATAAGTTTATCAAACCCGTTTCTAAATGTCGATTGCCTCTTAGAGCAATAATTTTCATCAAAACGTGTTATGTACTGAAAGTTGGCATTTTGATTTTAATTATTGTCGTTTTAGGGTCAAGTGAAAATGAACTCGTTTTGGTACAAAAAAGTAATTTTAAAATTTCAGAATTTGATTTATGATCATTATAACAGTAAAAGTGCAGATTCCCCACACAATTAAGTGCATTAATTTGAATATAAGTTTAAATCATAGGAAATGAAGGTTTTCATTTTTTTAAAGGCAAAAATCAGTATACCAAAATAGTTTGCATGTTATATATGCAAAAAATATTGATTGTGCGTCGCTGTCCCTCCTGACGTTAAGTGGTTTATTGTTTTCTACAATCTTTCAATATGAAGCCTGATGAGCTAAATAGCCAATGGCTCTATTATGTCAATCTTTAAGCGAATAAACACTCGCAGTCCTCATCACAGTCCGTTACAGGTACAGTGTTCTACTAGGGCCTTGATAAAAGCATATATATCAAACCATTTGTTTGACATATTATATATTTCGATCAATCAATAACCTTATCATTTTCAATACAGATTTACTTGACATACCAAATGGTAACCTGCCATTAGTTACACGTCTTAATTGTTATACTAATTTCATCGGTCAGTGCACATCAAGTGTCATACCTGTTACCTATCTGATGAAAGGAAAGACAGACAGACAGACAGACAGACAGTTTTATTCAGTAGAGAGAACATTAGCCCATAATACAGGCAAATATGGTCAGAAAGTAAAAGTATCAATCTGAGATTAATTTTTATTACTACTATTACGCAATTGATTGTAGATTCCATACAGACCGATCTCATTGTTCTTAAATAACCATGAAAATGCCAAAATTTAAAAATGTTATTTTTCATACTTGAATTTATATTGTTGTCTGGACATATTTTATTTACATAATATATCCTCGATTAAGGGACGAAGATCAGGTGACATTTAGGATATTATTGTCTGAGTGTGATAATGATGGTTTATTGGGTTTTAAGAGAAACGTCGTTATTATAATAATGCAAAGTATTTGACTAAATTGATTAGACATTTGGCATAAATATTTACCAAGTTTAAGTTTCTCAATACATTCTCCATTGTAAACATTCATATCGTTGAACAGTGATAATCGTAACTTGTAATGTGATTGACTCATTGTTTCCCAGGCATTTAATCTTTTTTGTGTTAACACACTGACACATAAATTTCAGTAATTGTATTTACTTGCCCCGTTTACATACCATCCATATCATACCTTTGTGTTAGTTAAAGGGGCACTAGCACTTTTGGAAAATTTTATTTTTTCAAATTTCACGGATAATTCTTTTGATAGTGTCAAAAGTCTCATTAAACAAACTAATCACTCATAGTCAGAGAGCAAATTATAAAGATTCACATGAAGTCCACTGGCGGCCATGTTTGTGTGAGCACCTTCATTTTGTGCAAGAAAAAGGAATCGCATGGCTGAAAATTACATTTTATGTTTGATTTATAACTGCTTCATTTAGGTTAAATTCATTGTCTTTCATTCTTACCATGTATTTTAAATTTTCTGACAACACCTTATATTCCCCCTAAAATCGTTCTACTGCACCTTTGATATCCAAAATAACATTATGATCGAAACGTTTCCGTCCGTCCTTTTTATAATCCATTTATAAATCGCCTTCATTTCAATATTCTAAACTTTCGTCCACTGCGTCCAGTGTCACTCAAAACGTTCAATAACAACGATTGAGTGCCAACTTCTGTTTTCTTGTAAATGCTGTTCCGATTTAGTCCTCATGAATATAAACTGAATCAACAAAGTATTCAGAAAAGATGTATAACCAAGTTCCTGAACGATATCCTTTTAAGAAGAATTTCACAATACTTTGATAAAACTTCCATAGAGTTACTTCAAAAAGATCACTTGAAACGTGAAAGCGACTAGTTTCGTCGTTATTGTGTCACGGACTTCTTTATTGTAAAGTAAAACTTCAAAGAGATTATTGGATTTGGCTGTTATGAAACCAAACAAAACACGCTTGTTTTCCAGAGAAACTTGTTCTTGAAAGGCATTTTCCTTTTCCTTTTCATTCGACTGTATTGTATGCAGACAAATAGTTTTGGATCAAACTTTGTTTTATCCCCCACAACAACGAAGTTGCGGGGGTATTAAAATTAGTTCCGTCCGTCAGTTACACTTTGTGTCCGGCTTATTACTTTGTAACTAATCAACCATTTCAATTCAGATTCGTCATAGAAATGAAGAAACATGTAATAATGTGTCATGAGTAACAATGTTATGAACATTTACATAAAATATTAGGATTTTGGAGAAAATGTGGTAAATTTGTAAGAAATCTGTTACAAGTCCCGTCCGGCTCACAACTTCTTAAAAAATCATCACATATTGATCAAATTTGACATGAAGATACATAAACATTTGAAGGTGTGTCATGGAGATGAATTTTGAAAATATTTTTCTAAAACTTTGCCTTTTTTGGCAAAAAATTAGATCCCTGTTGGAAAACTGTTTCAAGTCCTGTCCTGCTCACTACTTCTTAACTAAGTATCACATTTGGATCAAATTTGATATGAAGATACATAATCATCTGAAAGTGTGTTATTAAGAACAATTTTGAAAATATGTTTGTTTACATATAATTCAATTGATCTTGGAGATCCAAATACATAATTTCATTCGTTTGATTTTAATTTTGTCAGTTTACTCGAATTATGTCCAACAGTGAACATAAATTTGGTATCATTTAGTTTTTTGATTGGAACAGTTTCCTTAATAATCTGGGGAAAATGTTTTATTTTCTGCGACAGAAATTAATCGGCAATATGATAAGGAAAACCCATACATATTGTGCAATTTGCGGGGGATATAGCTCGACCATGTCAGCTGCTTGTTGAATTTTTTTATTACCTTTTGTGCTACAAATGGTAACATGCGTTTTTCATTTACATACAACATAGTATTAGTAACAGGTAGAATTGATAGCAAAGGTTGATTTGAACGAAAGCAGGGTTATTTGTAAGTACCGATTATGAAAATATGAAATACTGACATTCACGTATTCAGATTTAGAATGTTACTTGTGTATTTATTTTTTTACAAATCTTCAATCTGGTGAACATTTACAAGAATAATAGGCACCTTTTTACAGTTGGCCTTATCTTACACACAACTCACTCTGATTGTATCAGATCAGTATTCTCAATGTCTGGCCCAATAACTGTTTGAAACAAAAAAGATTGAAAGAGTAACCTACGATTTCAGCTACTTCAGTGGTAAAGATAGCTCAAGTCATATTGATAAAATTGTGTTCTCATAAGTCTAGTCTGCTGACAAGAAGGACGATCAAAGTAGGTTGTCCTCTCAGCGTGTTGTGTAAGAGGAAAATAGAGCCATTGGCTCTTTACCTCATCAGGCTTCATATTGGATTTTGACTTTCGCTAATGTTCTCTCCTTACTTTTGACCAGACGTCACAAAATCATGTATATTTCACTATCCCCTGTGCGTAAGGAGTCTCTACACAACATTTCAGCATTCTATGGAAGAAGATGAGAATAGGTTTTAAGGGCGTTGTCCCTGTGGCCCTTATTAGACACAAAGGGTCACCAAAGCAATAAATTGCAATCCTTACTAGTCTAGGAGTCTGTACACAAGATTCGGCTTTCTACGCCTTTGTATCTAGAGAAAATGACGAATATGTCTTTTAGGGGCATCGCCCCAGATGTCCATGTTAGGGGCCATAGGGTCACCAATAGTAATAGATATTATTCTCACCAGTCAAGGAGTATGTACACAGGACCTAAGCTTTCTAACCCTCTTGATCCTTGAGAATAAGTTGAAAATCATTTACGGATGGACACTTGGAACTATGTCATGGAATAGGCCCATCGGGCCTTACAGAAGGCCTAATATACAGGCTCATAAAAATGTTTGACATGTGGTTGGTCGGATAACTTTGAAGGAATGCATAGGTAAGGTTGCAGTAAACAGGTTTTATATTAATAGTATTGTTACCATATTATTCAGCGGGTACACAAGTTGAGTAAGTTAACATAAGTATCTAGGTTAATGTACATTGTCTAAATAATTGATAAGGACAATAGATTTTCTGAACAAGGAGGACTAAGATTTCTGTTAAGTAGATTTAATGAGATCATGGCAGCTGTGGGTACATAAAAGCATCGATCTAGGTGGACAACGTTTCAAATTGATGGTTTTTAAGAATTTAAATTTAAATTTTCATTTCTGCCAGAAAATTCGGACTAAGATCATGATTCTTGCTATGAATAAAAGAGATGATAATGAAGATCCTGCGTAACGTTTGGGTCCACTAAAGCTTTAATGTTTATCAGGTGGTACAAGGTAATAACATAATTGGTACAGCTCTGAATATAAAGTTGAGACTTGGTACAACATTTGATAGCTATTTGAGTTAGTCACTGATTGCTGTTTCTTGGAATGCCTTTTCTACACTGATCAATATATCATTGATAGTCAAACAAGAATATGTAGGATACTGACAAAGCTACAAATATACCAAATGGGATAAGATTCGAACTCTGAATATAACGTTCTATGGGTAGCTAATTGAGTTAGTCACTGATTGCTGTAGCTTGGGCTGTCGTACTACACTGATAAGTATATCATTGATAGCTAAACAAGAAAATGGAGCATAGAGACAAAGCAACAAAAATATCAAATGGGCATAGATTCGAACTGCCAGAACCAATAACTGCAAACACGCGTGAAGGAGTCCCAGTACCATTTCCGAGTTTCGGCGCACCGATGAAAATCCAAGACCCAACAGGAGGCATTTTCTCAAGATTGTGAACATTTTCAATGATGATCTTGTTGTTGAGGCACAAATCCACGTGGGTTTCGTACATAGTTGTCTGTCCGTAGTCAATAGATGGCGTGTCGATTCCAACAGCATTCAACTTCCGCTTTGTTGTCAGCCATTTTGACGCGGCTGGTGAAAGACCCGGATGATGAAGTGTACCACCAGCAATAGTATCAGAGTTGTAAATCTGTGTAATGTTTGGCCAAAATTTATTCCATCCAAAATCCAGCATCAAGATGGCATTATCAGGAATTCGACCATTTATGGACTCCCATTTCTCTATATCCTCCACCGAGACCTCAAAGTCGACATTGTCTTCCGCTTGTGACCGGAAGTTGAGGACGGCGCCCGGTCCCGAAAACTGATCTACCGGGATTTGGTCAATACTTATACCATTGGGACAGAAGTGGCTCGGGGCGTCAATATGGGTTCCGCTATGTTCTGGTAGAGTGAATGCGTACCCCTCAGCTCTGTGAAAAAAGGGACACCAGCTGTTATTTAGGGATTGTTATTCATATACAATATATACATGTATATAGATAATCTTTAAACATGAATGTAAATATCAATGAAATTAGTGTTAAAACTATTCATAGATCGTGATTTCATGTTTGTTTGATAAGATGCAGTTGGTTTTCAGATAATTTGGTCAAGTTTCTGATGACCATAATCAATGAGTGGTTTCATTTGTATGGATATTGTAAGCTAGACAAAAGAATTTAAGGAACACCCACATACATAGTGTTAATTTATGACTTTAGAATTTAGGTAATGTTCATCCCCATTTTTCTCTTTTATGAAGATATCCACTACAGGATATCAATCTCAAAGCAATATAATTACTCAAAGATCCCCGTTGATCCCTGCTACGTAAATCACATCAAAGCCCAGAACAAAAACTGCTTCCACAGAGCACGTAGAGAAGGTTTAATCATTATGATATTATAACTGTAACCATCCACTCATATATAGTAATTTAAGGACAATGTTCTTATTCAAATCCTTCTGAGTAGCATGTGAAGACAACCTTAAAACTTACATGACTCCGTCACTGACGTTCACCCTGAGGACGCGAGTGAAGTTATAGCGAGGCCACCAGGGGGGAATGGGGGAATCCAGCGTTATGGTGTGGGTAAGATCCACCATATCACCTTCAACCAGCACACTTGCGCCATCATGATTGGTCGACATGGCCGCTGTAGGCAGGAGAATCAGCAGCATTACGTGGAGAGGAACGTCCATCTTGTTTCTGTAATAAAACAAAATTGCGAAGTCAGCAGAAATAACATTCTCTCCCCACAGAGGCAGCTCAGTGCGAGCCTCTCTTCTATTACGCCAAGAAAATTGAGTTACGGAAGGTTGCCCTAGCGGCAAAAAGTTATAACTTGAGATATGTCCCTATTTTGCAGCCAATGAAAACACCTTTTGGATATCCACGACTCGGGGAATTCTTAATGTTCGCATAGTGACATGGACATTATCATGCCCTTATGTTTATTTTTCATTAACAGTGTGAGAGGGAAAACATTTTAAAATCAGATATGGATAGATTTTTTCATTAGAAAGATGCCGTTTTATAATTGTGTAAATTATTATTTGTTTTATGATAAATTTTAAATTTTATCTCCCCTGGATGTTAATTTTCAACGATAACTTTGCCGAACAACACGGAAATAGCCGAGGTTTTGCGAATGACCACTTTTGAAACGGCGTCACTGATTGCACAAATAACGTCGATCGCCTCCAATCAGATTTCTACCTTTCTATCCCATGTATTAGCCGTAATAGAACAGAGGCTAACTCGGGTATGACTGAGCTGCCTCTGTGGGGAGAGAATGCAGGAATATGTAAGATTTCGCATTGTTGTCATCATGTTGATTAGCCTTACAACCACATATGCTTGTTGAATGTATAGATGTATTGATCATAATGAATTGTTATCAAATCATAAGTTTTTGGTAATTTTATTTCAAAGGCAAAGTCGACCTATCTGTCATTTCCTAGGAACACGGATATAAAAACTTACTGTAGTAACGAATTATGTATATCTGAAAAACTGAATTCAGAATTTCATCCCGGCTACATAGAGCTTAATCTATGTATATCACCCCAGTTTGTTTTTGTGTAGATAAGCAATATATTCGGCTCTTTGGAAAGATAATTTTGAATGTTAGTACAATTTTCATTCAAAAGGTGTATAAAACGTTTGATGAATAAGTTTGTAAAGTGTTTGAATGTTGACATATTTCCCCCCTGGCCTATGAATAAAACTAGTTCAGTGACAAGACGCAGTCACAAGAAGTTGCCTACTCCACGATAACAAAAGGACACCCGTCGTCAACCATGCGTAGCGTAGCGCATTGCTGACCGAGGGTGACCCTACCGATTGAATCCCTCATCGAGTTTCTTTACAAAGTTCACAGTGACCCTCATAGGTGCTCTTACATCGTGTAGTCAGCCTCCCTCGTATAGCATCCAATATGTAGGTGTGATATGTATAATTCCTAACGTTACGTGTATGTGTTTTATTATATGAATCTACAATCAGTCAGGGTATTGTGTAGGGAGCGCATTTACCATGTCTTAGGCGTCATATATTTTTTCACATTATTTCTAATAATACTAAATTATAAAAATAATAATCAAACTTTGTAGATAATCAGACTAAAAGGGTTTACATTTTATCGTAAAGGTTTATCATCAAACATCACTGATAACAAATGACATCTCACTGGTTGCAAATGATAACAAAAACGTGTAGACTGTTTGCAAATAATAACAAATAGCATGTAATGTTTGCACTGAAATAGCGTCTCATCGTTTTCAAATTCAAATGGTAACAAAATTAATGACGGGTACGATAAAGTAATACTCAACTAAAACTTACAAAACTCACTTTGTATAGGTAGAAAATAACAACTTACCTGGAATGCTGACTCGAAAACGAAAACTGACTAACCTAATGGGTAGTGTACACTATGCTTATCTCTGGTTCAGCTATCCGCTCTGATTCAGATATCCGGTGTCATAGACTTTATTTGTGTCCCTTGTACGGATATCACTACTTTACTACGTGATTGTATCAATATACTTGTTAGTTTCTGGTGAATGATAACATTCTTTCTATTCAAATTCCTTGAATTTATGATTATGATGATAATAACAATAATGATGATGATGATGATGATGATGATGATGATGTTGATGTCAATTGTAGAACGCAAATATCCACAAACTCAAAGTAAGTTTCAGATGATTATCACTGTTGAAACACGCTTCATTTTGGGTTATATGTTGTCTAAAGAGTATTCAGTTGTCTTTATGTCTAATGGAGATAATAAGCAATGCCTTTTTGTGTCATTTTGGAGCGACATAGAACAAATTCAAAAGCATTTTTGTGCTGAATATAAAGCCTTTCGTTTTTATAAATGAGCCTGGCGATATTAGCTAGAATTATAATTGTATTTATTTTGTTCTCCTACGATGTATGTATTTCTAATAATGTAGAAGATACGATTCATAAGATAAACTGAAATTTTGAACTATGATTCAGATTCACTGAGTGTCATTAAAATTTTGTGAATGAAAACACGTTCGTTTTATGAATGAATAAAGTAGTCCGGACAATGTCAATGTTCACCGCTAGCAAATTAAAGCACTCAGAGGTGTTATGACCCATATGTGTCATAACAAATTGTTATGAAACCCCTTTACGTATTCGTAGTACCCCGTGGGTAATAAATCGCAATGTAATATTCATGCGGCAATATTAAGCTAGTGTAATATCACAAGGCAAGTATGACATCACAGTAGTGAGCTGTTGTGACGTCACAATGCTAGCGCGCCGTCACAATGGCTGCCGGGTCGCGGAAATGTTAGTTTCAACAAATTTTCGGCAGGTTTGCTTGATTTTTAAGGTAAGTAATAAACAGAATACTAAACTTCCTTCCATTTGATACTACTATTTTTTTAAACTCGTGAATGATTTGGTATCAAAATCGCTTTCGCTCGTTTTATACCAAATCATTAACTCGTTTCATTAAAATAGATTTAAATGGAAGGTCGTTTTGTATCCTCTATGTATTACACAAATTAAATCAGGGCTTGTAGAAATTTTTGAATTGCCCGTGGTGTGCTGTTGGTCAAGTCCATTTTTCTTATCTTGCATTTAAGAAGGAAGACAGACCTACTTTTATAATGTGCAGAAAAACGGCAGTTATATGTTAAAGGGACATAGCACGTTTTAGGGGGAATATAAGGGGATGTCAGAAAAATGAAAGAAAATGGTTCCAATTGAAAAACAATGAAGTAACATTAAGCAATAATAAATCAAATATATAATGTAAAGTTCAGCCATGCGATTCCTTTTTCTTACACAAAATGAATAAAATGTGTTCACAAAAAAATGGCAGCCAATGGATTTTATGTGATTCTTTATAACATTCTCTCTGACTATGGGTGATTGGTGTGTGTAATGAGATTTCTGACACTATCGACATAATACATTTAGCAATAACATACACTTATCAGTGAAAAATATGAAGATATAGATGTTCAAAAGATGTGCTTCTGCCCCCTTAAAACCGCCACTATCTCTTTAAAAGTTGTAACTCAAATATATCATTTGGGAAGCATTCTAGAAGATGTAATGAGAAAACTGAAGAATAATTTTTGATGACAACGTCTTTATTCGTGGTATGTCGAAACGTCGCATACCATGAAAAGAGAAGTTGTCATCAATATATTTCTCTCGTTATTGTTTTTATCAATCACAATTCTATCTTACGCTTCATTGACGTACATCTAATTTAATATACTTTGAAACTTTGAAACATTTGGATTGATAAAGCTATAACATGGTGGATCCAGCTAATCTAAATCTTCTAATGAACCCTTATAGTAATCCTTGCAAAGCAAATGATTTGTCCTTGTCGGATTATATTGGGAGTAATTGATGGTACTTGTACATAGCCTTAGGACCTCTAACCTCATAATTAAGTTAACGGTGTGTTATTGACTATTAGGAGCACTGGCGTTTGTCCTTGAGCGAATGAAGGGAGATAATATCTAGCTCAAGTATTCATTACAGCTGTCTAATGACATTTACTACATGGACATCACTTTCAAGTACACAAAGAGACAGTTTATTGTAGTTAAACAAGTACAATATCTTTAAAGTCAAGTCACTTTTAAATGTCGAGTTCTATGTTAATGCTATCAATAATAAATTAATTAGAAGAAATATATGTCTCTTAAGATTCAATTCGCTTCCTCTGCGATGCAATATTAGAGGTGCCAATGGTGTGATGAATATATTATACATTTCTTGTTTGAATGCAAATCTTACAATGTAATAAGAGGTAAGTATATCCCGGTGAATGGTCAATTTAATTTTATTTCTCAATATCATAAAATATTAACCAGTACTTGTAGATATAGCCTTGTTAACTGTTCAAATTATATTACAGAAGCGCTCGCATATAGAAGAATGTTAATGAATTGACCATGTTATCAATTTTCTTTGTAAAACTGTATTGTCTACTCAACACATTGAAATGATTATTTGTATTGTTCATGGGCCAATGGCCTACAAACCGAAATAAAAGAATTGAATTGAATTGAAAAAAAAGGACAATATCAAATGGTATAGGCTTACACATAGGTTAAACTGCAGTAAAAATACATTTGTTAACAAACGTATGAGTTTTTCTTTTAACAAACGTATGAGCTTTTGTTTAAACAAACGTATGGACTTTTTGTTATTGTACAAATAAATGAAATCCTTTTAAGACGTTTAGTTCTTGTTAATGTAACTGCAAGTGCGATCATCATGCCCACACTTGAAGTTGGAGCCCGTTGCAGTAATTTATCCCAAGATCCATAAATGGTTCAAAGGACTGTTAAGAAAACGACTGGTCATATTTAACAACATTCAAAAATAAAATTTAAAAAGTCAAAAGTCCCCTTTTGTGTATTATCCCATAATCACATCTTGGCTGATATTCAGGCAAATTGTTGACATGTATCATTGTCTCAACTATTAGATGAACACGATCGAAAAAACCATTGTAAATTAATACAAAATATCCGTTTGAGTGATGTTAAGGTGACAATCATTGCATCAGATTTCATATCCCGAAGTGGACGGGGAAGCGAAGCGCGTTCGGCTTCAGATCAAGAGATCTCTCTGTCGTAAAGAACTTTTATATGCGTTGTAAGGTTTTGGTGCATTGCTACACTAAACCCTGAAATCGCCTCGCCTCATCTACTACCCCGAAGATATTCGAGAATGACTACGAATCAAAGGCTAAAGTACGTTTTCAAATTTCCTAAACGTCAATAGGATATTGAGAACATATTTTAATTGGAAACGCCTCCAATGGATTGAAAGAAATGACCCCAGGATCTTTCTATTACTGGTCTAATTTAGTAAGTATGTATTCAATTGTAACTTTAACCCTAGGATGCGTTTCCTGTTGCTTCAGGATGTTTGGAATGTAGGCAACTAAGTACTAACAAGGTGTTCTTCGGCGTATTAATATTTCTGGTCCTTATTTCCCAAAATAACAAAATCAATATTTAATATAAAAAAATTCGTTTCAAAGTCATAATATAATATTTTGAATTGCAAAAATAACTTTCGTTCGTTTTTTTAAATGAATTAAGAATAGGGCTTCCACGGGTCCCAAAATTGGACTCGAATTCTTGAGGAACACGGATCCGAGCAGGTACCTCAAATTTTATCGTTACCCAAGCAATCAGGTTATAAATTTTATGTTCAGCTTACGTATTTTCACTATAAAGTATATTTTGACATCAATGTCGTGAAAAGGGAATTTCTACCACCTGTATTCACACGAAAAGCTTGATATAAATCAAATAAACAACTGTTGCATCCAACTTTCGTGCCCTCGAGTATAGGAAAACGGACTCTAGTTCAGCAAATGATAAAAGTAATAAGTAATATAAGTTCATATTAAGTTAAATTTAGAGCTGGTTTATTAAAGTTGAAAGTTAATAAGAGGAGATGGCGTAAAATTAACAGAAACCTTAGATTTTGCCCATTTTGTAATGGAGGTATTGAGGATAAATATCATTTCACACTGATCTGTCCCAAATATACCGATTGACGTCATAGACATTTACCATTGAAATGAAAACCAAATATGTTTTACTTCAAGAATCTAGTTAATTCAATTGATTCAAATGCTTAGTCTTTTTATATTACATGTTTATGAGCGACGAATTAGAGAATTACAAGAATGTGTACTTTTGCATCCTTTTGCATAAACATTTAATTTGTACTCACCTATTTTAAATGCTTATATGTTGTATATGCAGTGGGACGTGTTTATATATATACTAAAAATATGTAACCTGTGCATGAATCTGTATGTATTGATTTTTGATTGAGGTTTTGATTGATTGGTTGATTCAGGTGGATCTGACTCGGGCTGGCGTTTCCGAGGACCCGTGAAAGCCCCAATTAAGAAACATTAATGAGAAGGTATTTACTTTGAAAACTACACTGACGAGAAACTTTATGTACATGTTGTAATAATGTTTGATAAAAGATGTAGGCACGATATGTTGATCTGATGAAATTCAAACCTCACTCTGCTGTAGACTGTGAATCTACACTGAGACGTTCCAATTTATAAACTTTATATCATGAAAATAAAATGGACTTTAGTTCAGATGAAAAGAAAACAGTTACAATTCAAAAGTCTTTTGTTGGTTATTGGTTTTATATAGATTTGAACTTACTCTCATAATATTTGTTAACGTGATATCTGTTTGACATATGTATGATGTGCTTTCGACATTTTATAATGTTTCTTAAAACAGAAAAAAAAGTTAAAATTATCCTATTTTTGCTCCGAGTCTGTAAGTAATGATTAAACAATGACGATTTGGAAGAAAAATTGTTGTATTGTTTCCCACTATTGCAAAACTAGTAAAATCAAATAAATATTTCATTTTTTGTGGACTTTGTGTTTATTAGAAACAATGGGTATTTTATTTTCCACCTCAAAATATCTCATTATTGAAATCACAGGAATTAGGATTGTGTTATCTTATCGGAAGAGATCTATCGTGTTAATTGTGTGCATAAATGAATGTGCGCTTTGAAAGTCAACTTCAATAGAACTAATATTATACTGTTGTCTGGATTTAACCGCCAAAAATTAATCCTCTGTGTTAAAGATATATAAATGTTCTTCAATAAAGGGGATGTAGCACGCTGTTATGTGGTATGTAAGATGATGCCAAGAAAATAAATGGTCCCAATTGCAAGACAATGTATTTAAACTAAATGAAACAGTCATAAATCAAATATATAATGTTAACTTCAGCCATGCAACCCTTTTCGTTCTTAAAAGGAATTAAATATTCATACAAGAAAGGCCGCCAATGCACTT
The DNA here is from genome assembly GCA_916613615.1 of Steromphala cineraria. NCBI lineage: Eukaryota > Metazoa > Mollusca > Gastropoda > Trochida > Trochidae > Steromphala > Steromphala cineraria. The sequence goes on from OU744733.1 coordinate 19,773,591, forward strand.
TTGCTCTTTATAATTTGTTTTCTGACTACTGATGGTTGGTTCGTGTAATGAGATCTTTGACACTATCAAATAATACATTTAGCATTAACGTTCCATTATCAGTAATATATTGCAAATAATAGATGTTCAAAAAACGCGCTACTGCCCCTTAAAGAATAAACACTGGACATTATTATTCTATTATCAAGGCTAGCAAAACACAATATCTGTAAATACCAATTCAGAATATTGACATTAAGAAAAAAGAAAATCACATCTATTGTCTATTTATGCAATTTATACATAAAGTCATGTGTTTCATTAGAGAATTTAAATGTTATCCATTTTTTATTCACGAGAGTCAGTTCTACTTGAATACATTAACCATGACAGGATGAGAAATAGTATCAGAGTATGAAACTCGACAAATGGTTTATGAACGAACCATTATATTCCCATTTGCCTGGAAAGTTGACAATGATGATGAATCAACAAACACTTTTGACACTTGTACCAAACACTTTACTGGAGAAAATACATATTGATAAGAAAAAAAGGTTTACTAAATACAAACTGCATCATCCTATCGTGTGGCAAAAGGCATTATATAACATAAACAAAACTGTTTTGGATACAAATTATTTCTTTTATATCATATTTATTAAAATAGATAGCATATGTACGATGGATAATTCTGCTAACATGTTTTACCGATATTTGATCTAAGTATTTGACTATACAGAGCATGTTTTAATACTTTAATTTTTTTTTAAATAGCATAACAGAGATATGATATAAAGGAAATATAGATGTTTGTTCTCAATATCATTTGATATCGATGGATTCCAATAGAATAATTATGATAACAGAAATCGGTAATATGAATAACGTCACTTTGCCTTTCAAAAGCAATTCAACTTTAGTTTTGATCGTTTTCAGATGCCATTTTTTAATTATCTTATATCGTTTATTTTGTTTCATTTTCTGGGGTTCACCATTACTTCATCAAGTGTGAACCATAAATATAATTATATAAACGCATTGGTAAACATATTAACAACATTGGCCATTTTGGCAAAAGTACATTGAAAGATGACAATACAGCAAACAAAAGAATTACGTAACACATAATCAAATACGTTTCAGTTTAACAAATGGTGGCAGTCAGACATGAAACCATTTGATTTAGTGTAGTTACAAGAAGAGATGGTTTTTCTCGATATTACAAACTTTGATTTTGTCAGTCTTGATCTTATTGAACCGTGGGGTACTTGTATATGATCTTATTTTGAAAAGTGTCAATTTGACGATCCCTTCAAGAAAACTGAGTACATCATTTCTTCTTTCAGGAAACCCTTTTATGATATAAACCCAATCTTATTTATGTTACACGTAAGGTGTCAAAGAAAAAGCCAGACTCTCAGTCTCAGGACACAATATTCTCTTAGATCTCATAAAAGAAACGTCTGTGGCTCAATTGCTCTCATTATGATTGATTTACGATTAATCAGAGAAAAACAAAAAAAACACTTCATAGCTCACTAGATAATTGATCAGAAAACGTTCTCCAAAAAGTAGCCAAACAACTAAATTTCATAACACTACTCTCAGGGGTGTCTGTACAGTGTTCCAATAATGTTATGCTTACCCTTTTTACCTTTATAATTAGCATATGACATAAAAAGGATCTTAAATATCCATCAAATTTTTGGTTATCTGCAGGCCGCCTCATACAATGACACAATTTACATATTAGGCAGTTTGTTAAATTACAAAAAGTTTTACAATTCAATTAGAATACGGAAATTTTCCTTGTCTATTAAACCTTTGTACTCGTGTGTCCGTGTAATTCATATGTGTTGAGTGACCATTCAAACGGCCCTATAAATTTGAAATATATCAACACCTTTCAAGGCCTACTATCAAAATTCTACATTGATAGGTATAGAGTAACAATATTCAGAGATACAAGAACGAAATTGAACATCTCAAAAGATAACAAAGAACATGACCAAAACATATTCAAGGTTATCAAGCTATCCTGTTTCTTAGAATTTAAATATGTGTCGGAGTGTATTATTGGAACAAAAATACCTTCCTCCAACGAAACTAACAGTTGAAAATCTAAACAATATTTGTGAAGGTACATGATTGTATAAAGCTATGGCAAACAGTAACATAGGTTTTAATATATAAACGACCTGATACAATAAGTAATGATAGTAACACAGGTTTTAATATATAAACTGCCTGATACAATAAGCAATGATAGTAACACAGGTTTTAATATATAAACTGCCTGATACAATAGGCAATGATAGTAGCACAGGTTTTAATATATAAACTGCCTGATACAATAGGCAATGATAGTGACACAGGTTTCAATATATAAACTGCCTGGTACAATAGGCAATGATAGTAACATAGGTTTTAATATATAAACTGCCTGATACAATAGGCAATGATAGTAACATAGGTTTTAATATATAAACTGCCTGATACAATAGGCAATGATAGTAACATAGGTTTTAATATATAAACTGCCTGATACAATAGGCAATGATAGTAACATAGGTTTTAATATTTAAACTGCCTGATTCAATAGGCAATGATAGTAACATAGGTTTTAATATATAAACTGCCTGATACAATAGGCAGAGATAGTAACATAAGTTTTAATATATTAACTGCCTGATACAATAGGCAATGATAGTAACACAGGTTTTAATGTATAAACTGCCTGATACAATAGGCAATGATAGTAACATAGGTTTTAATATATAAACTGCCTGATACAATAGGCAATGATAGTAGCACAGGTTTTAATATATAAACTGCCTGATACAATAGGCAATGATAGTAACACAGGTTTCAATATATAAACTGCCTGATACAATAGGCAATGATAGTAACATAGGTTTTAATATATAAACTGCCTGATACAATAGGCAATGATAGTAACACAGGTTTTAATATATAAACTGCCTGATACAAAAGGCAATGATGGTAACACAGGTTTTAAAATATAAACTGCCTGATACAATAGGCAATGATAGTAACACAGGTTTCAATATATAAACTGCCTGGTACAAAAGGCAATCATAGTAACATAGGTTTTAATATATAAACTACTTGATACAATAGGCAATGATAGTAACACAGGTTTTAATATATAAACTGCCTGATACAAAAGGCAATGATGGTAACACAGGTTTTAAAATATAAACTGCCTGATACAATAGGCAATGATAGTAACACAGGTTTTATTATATAAACTGCCTGATACAAAAACATCTAGCAGGTCTGCTTTTTTGTATAAAACTCAAGTGTATTTGTACTTTAAGTTGATAAATCGGTCTTGGTACATGTAGATCAACCTAAGGGAGATAACGATGAACATAAATTTAAAGGATCAACGCGCTTCTTAGATATAACAGACCACAAGGCGAGACCGAGGCCTTAAGAAAAATTAATTGGATATTGAGGACATGCCTTAATTGGAAAAGTCTCAAATTGATTGTTCGAAATAACCCCAGGATCTTTCAATTAGTAATCTATTTTGCTGAATAGCTATACATTTGCAACCTTAATTGTAGTATATATTTCCTGTTTCCTACAGAAGATTTGGAATTGTGCAAAATGAGTATTTTTTTAAATGAGAAGATATGCTACAATGTTCACGTGAGATTAAATGAATACAATAAATATCACTTGATATTGAGGTTTGATATCAATCTTTAATATTCAGTTCATATTAAATACAGTATCAGGAACTGTTATTAGTAGGTTTTCATTTTCATCCTGAAATTATCATGGTTGACTGTTTCAATTTTACATAAATTCTATTGGATATGTTAGAACAAAAATAATAACAATTCTATGTTGTCGCTTAAAGTACTTCTGCTATAGATTTATCGGAGGTAATACTTATTTTACAGGGGCTTGATTTTTTTTCTAAATAAACACAGAATATGTCAATGCAGAGCTATTGTATTAAGATATGATTTATACGCGTAACGTAGTGAATAAAATAATCTAGTTTTAATGAGATTGAATACAGAGGGGTAAACAAAAACAAAACACTTTGCTTCAGGGCAACGCTTTCTTTCATATCTTTACAATATGAACAACTAGATTAATCTCTTTACAAATCAGGACAAACCTAATTCATAGCTAATAAGACAATTGACGGAAAGGTATCTCCCTCAGCGATTCAATAATTCATTTTCTCTCTAAGTTTGTGTCAAACCAAGATTTGTGAAACATAAGAATATTTTAAGATGCATGGAGTATGGAATCTGCAGATATTCATCATTCCGAGAAAATTTATACCAATGTGCTGGTTTTGAAATCATAATAATTACCACAAAGTCATACAGAGTTCGGAATTAATTCCTAGATATGAAGTGGTATAAGAAATTAATCTTTCCACAATTATTTTTAATTTGATTTCTGAATTCCCCCGGCTACAAGACGGGCAGGCTTAATAACTTAGATGCAAGGTGATATATGGTGTCTATATATACCTTTGTAACGAAATTGGAAAGAAAATTGATGTTTGATTAAACAAGAAGAAGTGAAAATATTCTCCACATTTTCCCAATTTAATTGTACATTAATGTTATTGTCTAAAGCTGCATTAAACTTACAAAACAATATATTCTGTTTGAATAAATAGATTGATCTTACACTCCCAGTTCTCCACAACCTTAATATCGGCAAAAAACATTCTTCTTAATTTATTGAATACCTAGCGCAGTGGTTAGCGCGTTCGGCTTCGGATAAAGCGTCCGGGGTTCGAATCCCTCCAGGGACTCGGCACCTGTATTTGCAGTATAGAAATGTTATACACGCAGTAAGCTTTGGGTGCAATGCTATACTGAATTTCAGCGCAGTACCACCAATGGTTCGCTAGTTCAAGCTAATCGTCGGAGGTTTCCCCAGCAATAATACTAACAACCGGGATATAAGTGAAATACTATTGAGAGGAGCGTTTAACCCCCAAAACACCTTACCTCATCTAACGAGATGAGTATTTTGTATTTTTCAAGACCTGATGGATTTCTATTTATTTTATGATTTAATCGATGTGTTATTACTGATATAGAAGTGCAATTATGTTGAGTCGTCTCCAGAGAGAGAGCCCATCGTCTGAATGACAGCATGACGTCATGCGTGTCATTACGTCAGATCATTGTTCGATCATTGTGTTTTCAGTCACGAGTGACTGATGGAAGTACGTGTTGTTTTTCAGTGACATCCAAATGAAGTGCACTAACTAATTGAAGTCAAATGAGCAATTAGGAAAGTCGCAATATGAACCCTTGAAATCTATATAAACTTGTATTCATTTCTACCCTCCTACGGTTATTTAAAAACTTTAAACAAGCTATAACGTCATTCAATATGACAACAAAAGTAAATATATTAACACAATTAATCGTCTATTTTTTAAAAGATGCGACTATCAAATTGGGGTTTCCGTAATTGTTTCCTTCAATGATGACGTTCCATATGATAAAGTCAATGTAAATGTTATTCTAAGGAATGACCGTTCGGCATCTCTAAATGTCAAACATGTAAAGGATTCAGATGCAAAGGAACAAAAATACAAAGAAGCTAATTTTGAATCGTATCAAACAAATTGGCAAGTAATCGAAACTTGTAAAGACTTTAAGAGGCTGCTGCGTTTCTGTCACATTCAATGCAGTGTTATGACTCTCCTATCTTTGAACTTGTCACGTATTTAATCTCAATAGATAGTGGGACTAAGTTTTTTGTGTGATGCAACTGTAAATATGCCGTGTGAAAAGAAAATATCAATAAGAAACAAACACTCCAACACGAACACGCAAGTAGTAACTACATTTACTGTATTTGACTTGAATCTGGCTATAATGCAAACAAAGTCGAAAACTATGTCATGACATTAGAGAAACTATTTTCTGAATACTACTGATAACAAAAGACATTACTACACATTTTTCCCAATAATAAATAAACTGTGATTTATTTTACAACATATATTATTAACAAAAGTATTGTGCATTAACAGTTGGCAGAATGTTGAATGAGAAAGTACGACATTAGTCCCTATGACACCTTTGCTCAATATAACAGGGTTCAAGCTGTGGTACAAAAGTGTATTCCTGATGGTATTGAAGTTACAATCAAAATGTAGATTTCACTTGAAATCAGAATTGAAAATCAATGGTACGTTGAAATAGACAGAATAAGTTAAATGGATAGGACAAACAAGTTTTCCAATATTGTTAATCCATACAACAATCGTATTCTTCATTACCGCTCTAAGGTTAGACCAACTAGTTAACAATTTAGTATGCAAAGACCCTGAACACCTCCAGTGTTCCAGGGAAGCTGCACAAGTACAGGAAACAGCATAGTAACCTCCCACTCAGAGAAACTAATGCCAATCCTTTAACTTAACACCCCTTTCTACTCCTATCTCAAGAGTAAAATTTAATACAAACTCAACCTAAAACCTTGCTTTTGATCTGAGTTATCTTAAGAGCATCCATTTTATTCTATGATCTGGCAAAGTTTTATAGAATATTGTATTCATTTTCATTAATGGCTCAAACGTGGTAAATTGCTAAATAATGAAGCACTCCCTAATTGCCAAATATGTAGCCATCTTAATTCTGTTTCTGTCACTTTTGTTTTTACACAATACTGCTGTACTGATTCTTAAATATATTGAAAAGCTAATAAATGCCAATGTGTCATAAAACGAATTTGGATATCGTGGCTTGTGTTCTGTACAGAGTGACAATCAAACTTCCATATACATATACTAGACTTACTTAAAACCATTGTTAATCACTTGCATAAATATATATTTTTCTAAACTGAAAACAATTTATTGCGATGATCCAATTTGTATCATCGTTCCTTCCGCAGGATATCATATTGTTTATAGCATTCTTCAGTTAACTCTTGCCATAGGCAAAGTGTTGTCATGTGCAGAGCTAAATTGTTAGTAATTGACAATATTGGTACCTTGCCCAAGGAACTGTAGCCTATGAAGAAGTTAACAGTGTCTTCAGAGAATACTGGTGTTCGTCCTAGAGCCAGTAATGATAATTTCTACCTCAAGTACAGCGTTCTAGTGACGTCCTATAAAGGTTTCTTTATCTATTTTCAAGCACAAACCCTCCTGTCATTATTTCAAAAACTGTATTAAGGTTTACACGAGTCAGATGAATTTAGTAAAGCGTTGATGCTCTGAGATACTTCAGATATACAATAGCATATATCGCTGAAACAGCTCAGAAGCGGGGGAATATAAGGTGATGTCAGGAAAATGAAAATTAATGGTTCCAATTGATAGACAATGTATTTAAGCTAAATGGAGCAGTAATAATTCAAATATATAACGTAAAGTTAAGCCATGCCAATGGATTTTATGTGAATCTTCATAATTTGTCCTCTGACTAGTTGATTTGCTTGTGTAGTGAGATTTGTGACATTGTCAAAATAATACATTTAGCATTAACTGACAATTATCAGTGACAATTTTAAAATATAAAATTATCAAAAAACGTACTACTGCCTCTTTATTAAGCTTATTAGAAGGAATGTGTCATATGTTTCTTACGGTCCCCTGCATGAATATTACCTTCTTGGTTGCAACTATATCATTATATATATTTTTAATGAAAATCAGCAACTGTAATATATCTAATTGTTAGTAATTGACGATACTGGTACCTTGTCCAAGGAGCTCTAGCCTATAAACAAGTTACAGTGTCTTCGGAGAATACTGCTGTTTGTCCTAGAGCCAGTAATGATAATTTCTACCTTAAGTACAGCGCTCTAGTGATGTTCTATATAGGTTTCTATATCTATTTTCAAGCACAAAGTCTCTCTTGTCATCATTTCAACCGCAATCCATTACGGTTTACATGAGTCAGAGAAATTTAGTAAAGCGTTGATGCTCTGAGATACTTCAGATATACAATAGCATATTTCGCTGAAACAGCTCAGAAGCGCGAGATGTTGATAGTAATTTTATTATATTTTCCCCTGAAATAGCATAAGAGGGTACTTAACTTATTGATAACGTTTTCTTTTCAATTACGTTTTCGTATGATCAGTTGATTGTGTCTTTCAGAAAACATTATGGCCTTTCTCTTCTTATTTCATGAATTAAATTATGTTATCAATTATTAAGGAAGAAGAATGGGAAGAATCTGTACTTCCAGGGTGAATAGAAATTAGATGACTGGAAAACTGCCTTGGGGAAGGAAGATTTATTCATGTGGTTAGGGGTTGTAATTACCTAATCTCATATTCGAATCTATTTCATATGAAAAGAAATGACCACAGGCACTTTAAATTATGCACCTATTAGGATTGTAAGGAATTCATGTGCATATATCACTACATGAAAGTTGCTTTGAGAATAAAATTTAAGTTGATACTATGACTACAGTCATTATACAGACTAGCTAAAGTAGCTTCCATATATTTTAACGAAAAACAAAGTATAGGAAGGGTAAAATAACATTCTCAATTAAGTCAATATATATTGCTTCACTTCGTTAGCGTAGAGATCTCACAAGGCTCTGTTATTTCATCAGAATCCAGCCATTGAGCGACTGTAACTTGGGTTGCTGATTTGCTGATTTGCTGGATTTGAAAGATGTCACAGGTCAGTCTGATGACTTGATTAACTGAGCCTTGCAAGATCTATACGCTAACGTAGTGAAGAAAATTAGATGTAATTCATTGAAATTGTTGAAAAATGTTACATTTGGCTGTTATTGTGAGAGAATTGTATCGCTTGATAAACAGGGATAAAGGTTTTAAAGAGGCAGTAGCACGTTTTTAGGGGGGATATAAGGTGATGTCAGGAAAATGAAAATTAATCGTTCAAATTGAAAGACAATGTATTTAAACTAATTCGAGCAGTAATAATTCCAAAATAAAACGCAATGTTTAGCCATGCGATTGCTTTTTCTTACACAAAATGACTTAAAAGTGGATTTTATGTGAATCGTAATACTTTGTCCTGTGACTTTGGTTGATTGGCTTGTGTAGTGAGATTTTTGACATTGTCAAAATAATACATTTAGCATTAACTTACAATTATCAATGAAAAATGTAAAATATAAAATTATCAAAAAACGTGCCTCTTTAAAACTTATTAGAAGGACATTTTAATTTACATTTGCCCTTTGAATATGTTTTAAGGATGAATGTGTCATATGTTTCTAACGGTATCCTGCATGAACTATTACCTTCTTGGTTGCATATATTTATTTTTATATATTTTTTATATGAAAATCAGCAACTGTAATATATCTCAGGGTTGTACCAATCTATTGCCAAATTTTGTTTCATATTATATAACTACATACAAACTTAGATTGTAAAATCATACCATATCTGAAACTAATATCATAAGTAGTGTTGACTCTTTTTTATATAAAGGTTCCGGGTATAGAAAAGTACATTGCAGCAAAACACATAATCTTTTTACAAATGTTTGCCAAGACATTCATATTCCTATTGCAAAAACTATAAACATATTTTACAAATATCCTTTTTTTAAATTGACAACAGTCTGCCTGACTTCAAATACAACATGAGTCAACTAACTTAACTCTCGTAAAATTGTAGTTTATCATCAGAAACCTTAATCTAAAGTTAGAAACCCTAATATAATACTGTAAACGTTTCCTGATTTAAATGTCTAAATGTAAAGTATACTGCTTCAAGATTCTCTCACTTATAATTTCGAAGTTTATTGTTATCATTACTATGCATTAAGTGTATACTTTATTTAATGTATGTTAATGTTAATAGTTCACAACAATAAAACAATTTCTTAATTTGTATACGTTTTTATGTATGGTGACTCAAGTGATATACGATTTTTATACCAATGTGAAACTTTGTCATTTTCTTTGTTATATTATACTGTCTTTGTTTGCTTACATGCTAACATGTCCATTTAAATAATTATTATGACCATACTTGTTATCATTACACATACAATATCATGGGAGCCTATGGGTTTCTAGTACTTTTACATAAAAAGCATATACATGCCATTGGCTCTGTAGCTCATCAAGCTTTACATTTGATCTTGCTTTAGTGTGTAGCCAATGTGGTTCCCCCCTAATAGGGGCCACAGGGTCACAAAATCTACAATTATTAATCCTCATTAGTCAGTTTTCTAGGCATATGCTTCTGGAGAAGAAGATGGAAATATGTTTTTAAGATGTGGCCCCTGGGGCCCTTATTAGGGGTCAAAGGGCCACCAAAGCTACGATTGATAATCCGCACTAGCCAAGGAGTCTGTACACCAAGTTTCAGCTGTTTACGCCTTGTGGTTCTGGAGAAGAAGTCGGAATTCCACAAAGTTTATGGACGGATGGATGGATGGATGGACGGACGGACGCTTGACACCATGCCATGCCATAAGCCCATCGGGCCTTACAGGCCAGATGAGCAATAAATTAAATTCTGCAAGGTGACACAAATAGAAAAAACTAAGACTGAATCAACTATCCTATGTTAAGTTTCATATGAAAATATTTGTTCATATTTCTAGTCCACATTCGCAGCAGTCAAATTTGATTTTAATGCATTATTTTTCTAGATTTCTCATAAGGTGAACTTGTAGATAAATGACAATTTTTATTACCAATAAATAAACAATAACATAATCTTTGATTGAATGCCATTGGATATATCTCCTGGAATAGTATTGTATTGTCACTAATGATGCTTTTCAATTTCATTTAATATATCTGATATCGAAAATCTCAATTCATATTTGTATGCTTATGTATGATGATAAAATTTTAGAAAATGTATCTTAATATGATAACATGATATATAAGCTATATTGAATCTTTGATTTTCAACCACTAACGTATTTTTTTCTGTGACCGTTTCTTTTGAATCTCATCATCAGGCCTACCAGAGTGAACATGCGAGTGAGTTGGTGGTTATCGTGTTTTGAACCAGGCGACACTGATAAAAGAGTGTCAAAGAAACTGGCGTGTTTCTGCTGTCAATCAGTGAGTGAGTGAGTGAGTTGGTGTTTAACGTGTTTTGAACAATATTTCAGTTATTAAACACGTGGATATTGCCATCCAAAAGAGAGTAGACAGATCAGAGAGAAAGGGATCGACAGGATGAGTGAAAAGGCGGAAAGAAAGGCATAGTAAGAGATAGAAAGCAGGTTTTAGAAGGACTCACATTTGGTCTGGCTTCTATCCGTCGACCTGTCCAGCTTGGGTGACCCTACCAGGAGCATGCAAGCTCCAGCTAGCATAGCTCTCGGGGTCGCAGAAGCACACAAACCACCACACCACGATAAGGTAATGAGTCCAGTGGTGGTGCTGTCAATCACTATACATCCACATTTGCAAACCGTTCACAATGAGGAAGAGTATTGGAAAACAGCACAAGAAAGGAAACTAGCTCTTGAGTTGCTAACAAACGAGGGAAATGTTAATAACAACATTAAAGTTCTCTATTCCCAAGAGAGATCGATCATCATAGTTCATAAACCCTGGAGACGATTTACCATGTATTATTTGTTTTTGTTTTTTTTAAGTCTACACCACTCTAGCGACACTCACAATCATGCCATCACAAAGACAACATGGAAGAAGAAAACAAAATAAAACAAATCAGAGTACAGGCGAGATGCAGAGTCCTGTTGAGTGGCAGTCTTCTTACATCATGTGGAAGAAAACAGAGGAAGACTATACCAATCAGGCTTTATCTGTCCTTCGCAAGGGACAAGGTATGTAATTCCCTGTCATCCTACAGCTTAATACTCAATTTGGAATTGTTTTGTTGAGAAAACTGAGCTCACGCAGGCGTCATGATACCAGTCAAAGGATGAGGCAGCTTTGACGACTGCCATTAAAATTAGGATCGAAAAACCTACATCAGTTATTTAAGGGAGAAGGTTTAATGGACATCAAGGACTCGGAGAGAATGTGCATTGAGTTTGCATTTTTGAAAAACGGGGGCTGACCCTACGCCTTGGACACCATTTGACTAAATTGGCCCATATTGACCAGGGCATAACATCAGTCAAGAGACAGAAGCGCGTTTAAGCACGCAACAGATACAACTGACACACACTATTCCTTAGCTAATTGGTCGGTATAAAAAATTGCAATTTTCCTGTGAATGTATACGGTTCAGGGGTTTTCATTGCGATTTCTTTTTTTAGTAAGCCTGATCATGTTATTTTCAAACTGCATACCTACCGCTCAATTTAACTTGATAACAATTTCCAATATGTGTACTTTAAGTGGTGTTTTTGTCACAGTTTCAATCTAATGTCCAGCTAGGCCTCCACAAAAAAGAGCATCTAGAATCTAGTATTTCATTTTGTGATGTCGCTCTTTAAATTGCTGATCGTCAATTCGAGACTTTTCAATACCTACAGGTATTTTGTGACAAGATTTTGTCTATTATGTACCTTTAGCTGCCGTCGGAAGTATTTGATATTGGTATGGTAGGCCTGGCAATAGAACTATAAACAATCATCTTGTGTCGATGTAAAAAAGCTACCGAATAAATATATCTGTTTGATTGAAAAATTCGTTCATTTCATTATCTATAGAGAGTAAACAACAATGTGCCCCTTTGATCATCAATGACATGACTATAAATTGTTTCACGTTTTGACATTCCTATTTAGTAGTACATTGCAGCATTGTTACACTTTTCTCAATGGAAGCGTCATTTTGTACTTCTACATTTAGATAGGGGTAATTGGTTTCTTCTACAATGTGGGGAGGTCACACCTCCAGATCTACATAATTAAACATGTCATGTCTGAAGTAGGTGATTAGACTTCTATGTAAGGGCCAAACCTGACAATTCTAATCAATGAGGAACCAAAAGTGTCCTATCTCACAGATTAAGACATGCAGTTTGGCTGATGTGACTTTGTTGGATCTCGTTTTAGATGGCGTTATACATGCGATTGTATTTGAACTTAGGAAAGAACATGGAATATTGGTTGTGAATTGTCATCTTGTTTCATTTTTTAATGAACATTGATAAAGTTTTAGAGATGAAAGTGACGCATATCGTCCTGAATTACATGATATGATTTAGATAAAACTCTTTTGAGACAATTCGTGTCTTTGAGGAGCTGAGGTAAAGGGTGGACAATTAATTGAATTTCGTTGGCGCCCATGTCTAATAATCGCTTTCCCAATTCTTTTTACAACTGTGATTAAACAAACCATGCCAGACAGGTATATCAGTTACACAATAAAAAATATTTTAATCAATATTTTATTTCTGAATCCCTGTTACAATTCCGAACAAGGAACCAGGGGGATTCCTTGTCCTCGGATTCAATAAAGTTGACAGAAGAGAGGATTCAGGTTTTCACACACAAAGAAAACACACAAAAACACATCTTTCCCACACACATGCACACACTGTCACTATTATGAATATATGATGAACAGGCATATAAAGACATTTTTTGTCAAAAGTTAAGGCTAATGGAAAGATGAATGTACTACTTCTCATCAAAAAGTGGATGATACATTAGCCATTTTATATAAATTTTATTATGGTTTGACTTACTGAAATACATATGACGCTCAATGGTGTATCAATTTGCTAAAACATGTTTAAACATTTTCAAACTTATCTGACAATCATCCAGTTTACACTTGTAAATAAAGAATTTTGGCCAATAAAAGAATGAGGTCAAATACATCATCTGTAACAATATTTTCTTTTAGGCCAAACAGTACAAGTTGTGAACTTAGAGTCATGTTGTGAAAATGTGAACAATGCTCGTTGAGCCATGATAATAAAGATATCCAAACAAATTGAACTTCTTGACACTCCAAGAACAAGTGCACTAGAGTATGTTTAACAGGTCCTCATATACACAAAGAACTTAATTAAGCATCCCCCTATTTTGTAAAATGAACTTGGGTGCTCTTGGACTATTTGGATTATTTTGATGTATAGACCACTCCAGATATAACAATTATTTTGTAATTGAATATTTAATTGTACTAAAAATCCTTAATGTGCAAAAATAATGAAAATATGAGAAAAACCGTGAGACTACTGAAATTTGGCCAAATATAAATATTGTCACGGGGAAAACTACACATTAAACTTTGGATGTTATGAATTAAAAATAACATTTCTGATCCCTAGTTGACATTCATACACTAAATCCCTTTTTATCAGACTAGCAAGACATTGAATTTTCAGTCTAAACGTATGTAGGTAAATTTCAGATTCCTTGAGTTGAACTTGTTGATCAAACACTTCTCCTTCCTTTAGATAAGCCATTTTTTTTTACACGGACCAATCAACGTCTTTGTACAATTTCTTTAAATTCAATATTTGATAATTTTGTGATTTTGAAGGTTCATACTGCTTTAACAATTGACTTTTGCTATGGGGTTATTTACTAAAAATGGGTGCTTAATTAAGTTCTTTGTGGTCATAATGTTTGATTTTTCAACATGCGTTTCAAGAGGTTGACACTGGCATTTCATTATATGTTATTTTTTCTTTCTATTGTCACCAAAATAACCATAATATTTTTTGGGGCTATTTTCCCCTTCATAAATTGATAGAACTAACTGTGAATGTTTTTACAATATTTGTTCCAAACAAAGACGATGTCAACAAAACTTGTATTTTCAATGACACTTGTGTAAAGTAATAATGACATTATATCACATTGCATTATATAAATCATTTTATCTTTAAACTAACCTTAAAACAGTAAATGTTTTGTAACTCCTTTTTTTTGTGTCTTTATAATAACTCATAATTAATCTCAGTATGATAAATCTAGCCAACATTATTTCCACTCTTAATACATATTATAATAAAGAAAACTAATTCATGAAATAAGAAGAAGTTAATATTCAAAATATTTCCAAAAAAGGAACATGCATGAATATAGATATTAAAAACGGTAACAAAAGTTTGGAATGAGTTAAGTGCCGGATACGAAAATTCATCAGTTTAGGCGGATAAAGTTTTTATGAACCAAAGACTCAAGTGTTCATTAAGCCTTTGTTCTAATTAGCCGAAGTTATGGGGTAGAATGTGAGATGTCTGATTGGATGCAATCAAACTTAGTTTATGCTGTTATAAAACCATAATTTTGGCTGCTTAATCATGGCAACTGCAATGTGAAATGAACAACCCTTTCCGTGCCAGAAGAGTTGTGGATTGTGGTGCAATTATTTTCCGCCAGGGGACTAATTCGAACAGAGTTTGGATCAACATTTTATGACTTGATCTTCCTGTATTGGAAGAGAATGAAAATTTCTGAGACGTTCAGATAATTGGATATATGACACGCCTAATTGAATAGTCTTAAACTGATTGTAAGAAATAACCTCAGGGTCTTTCAATTACTGACTTATTTTGATGAATAGCTGTACATTCGTTAGTTTAATTGAAGGATTTATTCTGTTTCCAAAGGAAATTTTGAATTGTGACAAAGGGGTATTATTTGCATGCGCATCTCATAAACTTGGCAGATAGGATTCACTTAAAATTAAATGAAGACAATTAATATTTGAAATATGATATCAATCCTTAATATTCAGTTCAAATCTGTAGAAAATACAGAATCAGTTTTGTATAAAGTAAGGGTTCACTTTCATCATGAAATGAACATGATTCCCAATTTAAATTTACATAAAATCTATTTTATAATATTAGAAAAAATAATTCCATGATGTGGTTGAAAGTTCATTTGCTATCGTTTTATCTGAGGTATTATTTATTTTCAGGAGCTGTTATCTTTAAATGCATAGAATATGTCACTGCAGAGCAATATTATTAAGATGTAATCTATACCCATATTGTAGTGAAGAAAATCCTTACCTTCCTTTAATGAGATTGAATTCAGAGGGCGTTCGAAACAAGAACAAGACACTTTGCCTCCAGGCAATATTTACATTGAGATCTTTGCAATATAGAAAACTCGATTACTCTCTTATTATCTTTTTTATAAACCATGTATCAAACAACTAAAACATAATTCATAGCCAAAAAGAAAATTGACGGAAAGATATCTCCCTAATCGATTCAATTGTTTATTTCATCTCTAGGTTGTCTGTGCTTTTTGTAGCAATACCATAAAGGTGCAAATACATCAAAATATCCCAAAAATCAAATCTTGTGAAATATAAGAATATCTGACGATATATCACTTACGAATCCAAAAACAATTCATCATTCATAGATAATTCTAATGTGCTGGTTTGGAAATCATCATAATAATCCAGATTAAAAACAGCATTTTGGAATTGATTCCTAGTTTTTAAATTGTCTAAAAAATAAGTCATTCCACTATACAGCTGTATTTCATTTCTCAAGCTAAATGGCTACAATATTGCATTGTTCGATCACATCTGATCATTATTTTATTAACCACTAGTGATGACACGTTTTAATGTTATTTCATGCATGATGGGTGGTTTATTTTCATTGATATATCCCGATGGCAATCATATACTAAATTATTTAAATTGTAACCATTTAACATTTCTCTTATAAGCTTGCATTCCTATACTTAGCTCTGGTTTTGAAACATTAACACACGTTTCAACTACCCACGCAAATGTTTTCAGTGACATCCATATTGAGTGCACTAACTTATTGAAGTCAAGGTGGCAATTAGCAATTTGTAACACAAATCCTTGTAATCTATATTAACTTGTATTCATTTCTACTTCGTTACAGTTATTTTTAGTAAGCCTGTGACTTAATTCAAAATGACGTGCAAAATAAATATTGACAATCAATTAGATAATCGTTTGTACAATAATTCGACTATCAAATTGGATATTATTGTAATGTCTTATTTCAATGATACTGTTTCATATGATAAAGTCAATGTAAAAATGTATGGTATTCTAAGAAATTTTCTCTCTACATTTCAAGGGTTAAGAGGCAAGGGAACGAAAATTGATGTTAATGTTGTTTCTTATTTTTTGAAAAAATCAAACAAATTAGCAAATAATCAAAATTGGCTGTTGCATTTTCTGCCACATTCAGTTCATGATCACGACTTTCCTGTCTTTGAACTTGCCAAGTATTTATTCTGAACAGATACTGGGATTGAGTTTCTCGTGTGATATAACTTTGACATTGCTCTGTTAAAGGAAATATCAATAACAAATAAAAAAATCCATGTAAACTAACACAAGTTGTAGCACGTCCACCGTCTTTGACTCGAAACCTTGTTATAATGCACACAAAAAAGCGAAAACTATTTCATAATAACATTAAGAAACTGAAAATAAAAGACATAATCTCACAATATGCATAATAAATAATTAACCGATAATTAATTTTACACTTTCTATAAACCATATGAAGCAGGAAAGAAAATTCAATATTTCCTTGTCCATGCGCGATTCGAACCCGGGATCTCCGGGTTGAGAGTCCTACGCTCTACCTGTTCGGCCAAAGAGATATCCCCCCAGCCAAAGCCAGTAGGATATAATAGACCTCACCCTGTCACATGCACCCCCTCCTCGAAGTGACTCGTCCTAGAGTCAAGCATTCGAGAGATATGCCCATGAAGGATGAATGATTTATGAAGGATTAAAGTTGATGTGACATTAAGGAATAGTCCCGGCCGACGTTGGGCGCCAATTGTAGCAGGAATGCAATATTTCCATGTCCGTGCGAGATTCGAACCCGGGAACTCCGGGATGAGAGTCCTACGCTCTACCTGTTCGGCCAAAGAGATATCCCTCCAGCCGAAGCCAGTAGGAAGCAGTAGACCTCACCCTGTCACACATATATGAATTTTACTGTAACAGTTGACAGAAGTTTCAATCAAACACTCTATTAATCCCTTTGTGACAAGGTACCTGCTTTCTTCGTATGCGACGAATAACGAAGTTTAAACATAGTACACAAGCACATTGTAATTCTCATAACACGGTTACAATCACAGTGAAGAGTCAAATTACATTTAAATTCAGAATAGAAGATATCTTGTAGCTAATCGGTACACTGAAATGAACAGAATAAGTATATTGGAGAGGACAAACATTTGGAATAGTTCTTTTACTCAACTAAAAAAGTGAAAACAATTTATTACGATAATCTAATATTGATCATTGTCCCTCCCTACAGGGTATTATATTGTTTAACTCTTGCCATAGGCAAAGTGTTGTCATGTGAAAAACTAAATTGTTAGTAATTGATGATGCTATTTTCCTCGCCCAAGGAGCTTCAACCTTATCATGAAGTTAACAGTGTATTCAGGGAATATTGTTTGTCCTAGAGCCTGTAATGATAATTTCTACCTTAAGTACAGCTTTTTTTTATCGTGACTCGGATAAATACCACAACCATATCTTCATTCACACAGAAAATCAAATCGCCAAATTATAACCATAGCATGAGGTTTTATTTATCAAATCTTTTAAACTTAAAAAGTAAAATATTTTGTCACCCTTTCATCATACAGCAATCCATTAGTTGAACAATATAAGCTAAATTGCAGGAGTCAGATAAAATAAGGAAAACACTGATGCTTTGACATACGTCAGATATACTCGAACATGCTGCATCAACAAAGCTGAGAAACGCATCCTTGATCAGCATTATGTTGATTGTTATATTTATGATATTTGCTCCTGACATAGAATAGGGCGGAAATATACAAATAGATAGAATCTCTTTTTAAATATTGTGTATGGTCAGTTGTTAATGGTTTTAATTCAATAGTTTTAGATTATGTTGCCAATATATGGATCAAAAAGGTATGAATGGTCTTTTTCAAAGTACTTCATGGATAAGCACTTGAAAAAGGAGTTATCTTATCTATGAAGGTGATTTGGGCAAAGCTTATTGTAGAAGAACGGAAAGAATTTTTACTTCCAGGCTGAATAGAAGTTAGACTAATGATTGGAAAACTGCCTTGAGGAAGGAGGATTTATTCATGTGATTAGGGGTTGTTATTGTCTAATCTCATATTCAAATCTATTTCATATGAAAAGAAATGACCTTAGGCTTTTAAAATCATGCATATATTAGGATTGTTAGGAATTCCATGTGCAAATAGAACCGTAGGTTGAGTTGCTTGTAGAATATGTCTAATTTAATACTATGACTACGGTTATATAACAGAGTGGGTAACTTAGCTACTGCATAGTCTTATGACAAACAAATTAAATTATTTGAATTCCTTGACAAACAAATTAAGGGTAGGGTAAGTAACTTTATTAGAAAATCAATCTTAATAAGTTAAGAACTAACAAATATAATATGCATCACTACGTTAGCGTATAGATCTCACTAGGATCTGTAAATCAAGCCCTCACAGTGACCTGTGACATCATTCAAATCTAGCCAATGATTGAGTTCGCCACGTAAGCTTTGGTTGGTGGCTCATGAGGCAACTCGCTGATTGGCTTAATTTTCATGACGTCAAAGGTCAGTCAATGTTTTTGTTAAAATATCTTTGTTTAAATAAGGCAGGGGTAAGTAACAGAATTCACACTATCATAACGACTAAATATATAATGTATATCTAAAGTGTTGCCAATATGTTAAAAATGACAGATTTATTGATTTGTATACAACATGTCTCCTTTGCTGATTAACATTTTTTAATGAAATAAAAACTTCTAAGAGTACTTTTTGAAGGGTGATTTGACTCATGTTCTTATCATACACAATGACATAATCTATCGTTGGATGTTATTGGATATATCTCTTGGAATAATATCGTATTGTCCCTAATGATAATTTTCAATTTCATTAACTTTATCTGATATCAAATTTCTGAATTCAAATATGGCTTTGATAAAACATACCAAACCGATATTTGCTTCATGAAATAGAATTAATTGTCCATGCCTGGACAAAAAAAACGCAATCAAGTCTACCAAAGAAAATACGAAAACGTTGCCGAAAGCCGCAAAAGGAAAACAAAAAATGTAAACCAAAAGTAAAAAATAGCTATAAACAAAAGTTTATAGATAGCATCAATCAAGAGGCATCAGCAATTTTAGCGTGCGACAGTGCAGAATGCAACACTCAAAGCGCAACATTCATACTCACAATAGAACTATGTTTACACATAATCAGATCACATATAAAACAATTATCATTTTATATCAACAAACTTTACTTTAAAACTTATCATTTAAGATATTCATCAAGGTTACACAAATAGGAAGATTTGTTACTGTATTAACTATCAGTGCATTATATTATAAATTGCATAAATGATGTATGAAGGGTTTTTATGCATTACTTTTTCAGGTTTTGCTTGTAAGGTGAAACTTGTAGATTCATTGACATTTTCATAACAAATGGTAGACTAAATTAAATCCCTGAAAGTCATTGTTTCCCGAAAAAGAGTTGAGGATGATACGGTTCTTAACTGCAGCAGCGATACAGATGAGATTAAGGTAAGAACATCAGAAATCTTTTAGAAAAATATCATTTTAATCAGTTGTATCTCTGTTGAGGTTATTGCCAATATAATCGCATACATGTATTTCTAATAGTGATAGTTTACAGGAATCAAACACAATTTTACCCATGAATAATGACGAGAAAACACGCACAGTCCTCTACAAATCATTATTCGTTTAGCTGACGAGACGGGTCACAGTTTTTGATAAAATTAGATATTTTGTAGATGAATGTCAGCTTACAACTTGATAAAAGAGTAAAAATACATTGCCAGAAGTTGAAAATCCTACTATGAGTAGGAATTGAGTGTGCAAACTTCCTCATCATAATCTTAGTGTTGTTTTTTTTTAGTGTTATTGTCATATTTAATTGAAAGATACAAAAGTACAAATATTGAAGATAATATAACACAGAAACTTGTTAATACATATACCCAGGGCATCATTTAAGTTAAGTTTCGCCATGTATCTTTTTGTTTTTGGCAAAAGTTCTATGTAACTCTCTTACCAAAGCATTAATTATAACATTTAAATTAATTGTAGGAACTAAATATGTAACATAGATATAAGTGCACTTAAAATACAAAGGAAATGTGGTACATGTTTTTAAAGATTCAAAATTTTAAGATACAGGAATCATAGGATTATATACATATATCTTTAGGAAACGGTTGCTAGAACAAAATTAATTGCACTTTGTGATAGACTCATTATCTAACAGTGTAACAAAGTATTCTGTCATTTTTGTGTCCAAATGACATATAGCTATAGACGAATGTCAATATTGCTCTTTAGAGTTAAAAAATTAAATTCTGTCAAGATATCTTAACATAGTTTCAAACAGTGGTATGAATATTAAACCGTCAACTATTCAATAAAAGTAAATAAAAATTGACGTGTTTAGTATTAACTGTTGTGATCCCTCTTAATCAAAAAGAATTGTTTTAAAATCGGATTTTTCCTGGAACTTATTAATGTTATAATATTGAAAAAACGGTTTAAATAAGTATAAAAAAGCAGAAATTGCGGGATAAAATACACTTGTGAACTTAGAAATGGTACATCTATGTGTATGTAAAAACATTATTTGGTGTAAAACAGACCGCTCAAAGTGTCATGATATATGGCGAATGTGTCAGGCTACCCTTGTATATATACTTTTCATGTAAAGTTATTTGTTGACTGATAAAGAAATTCAAAACTTGGCCATGTAAATATTTTACGCATCTGTTTATAGACACCACATTGTTTCATGTATGTTATGGATATATAGAAACAAATATGTGTAAAGTACTATAGGCCTGAGCCCTAATTGTCGAAATAAAGATTGATATACATGCCAATATTAACAGCTGATTGCATTTATTATACATGTACCGGTAGGTATAATATAAGGTACTACTATCCATGATTAGCAACTAAGCATTATGTTTAGATCCTTAAACCCAAAGTATATTTTGAAGAAGGCCAAACAATCAGGACCATAATTTGACCCAAAGTTTCATCAAATTCAAATTGAAAAATAATTTATTGAAGAAGTAAGTTACAAAATCTATGTTTTATATGTTGACAATGATAAATTCAATCAAATTATCTCAATATTCCAAAAACATCAAATGATAGCTTAAAGGGGGTCTCCAACTTCTAATTTTTAACTTCCAGTGTTTTATTAGCGAGGCCCCGAGAGGGTCGGAGATGGTCTCGCTAATAAAACACTGGACGTTAAAAATTAGAAGTTGGAGACCGCCTTAATTTTTTTCACTTCCAGTGTTTTATTAGCGAGGCCCCGAGAGGGTCAGAGAGGGCCTCGCTAATAAAACACTGGAAGTTAAAAATTAGAAGTTGGAGACCCCCTTTAAGAACAATCATATATACTATCACTAGATCTGAATAAGGGCCAACATAATGAAGTCCGCCATACATTAGTTAAAGTTCATATTATTTTCTTTTATAATAACAAGTAGCTATTTAAATCTTATATATTAACCATAACGTAAACAAATGAATTGGTACAAATATTTCTTAGTTATACAGCCAGAATTATTACAACTTCTTATTTCAGGTGACTATAACTACATCTGATGGGTGCAAGCAAAATGTCGTACAGTCCCTATCAACATTAGCTCATGCTACAACAACTCCCGACTTAAGAAATGTGTCAGCAATAGTCCTTCATTCAGAAGAACTGAGATCACATGTAGTACGTGGCATATGTGAAGAAATCCAGAGAGAGGTTATCTATGTTCTAAATCAGAGTCTTCAGTGTTAAGAACAACAAATGTATCCAATTTGCAAAACATATCATGGGAAGCTATCGCCAGTGAGTGGCAGACAAAAGCTCCAACATATTGGGCCCTTCTTAATGTTTTCATACCTAACCTATTTGCAAAGAAACATGACCTGGGATGAAAAATCTTTACTTCCTGCTCTCGTCTTGGCTGGATCGAAATTGCTTTAAATTTACAACCGTAAACTGAATGGATTACAGCATCTAATCAGTATCATTCTTCTTAAAGGTGGAGGGGAAAAGTCTGCTTTTAACAGACTGTCTATCACGAAGGACAGTACAAGCTACTTGACAGCTGTAAATGATCTTGAGGAAATAAGCAAGCAATGGGACAAATCCATTAATGCCTGGGAAAATAGGTGTGAAGATGATGTCATCATTGAGAAAGACCATTTGCAAAAGTTGTTGGACCAGAATCGTATTTGACTGACCATGGAGCATCGCCATATTCTTTGCACATCCTTGACCAGGAACAGAGATCCCTTGATGCACTCAGAAAGAACATGCATCCTGTTTACAACATTGTGGGTGACAATGTGGATTTTAACACAAAAGTAAGAACTATGTCTGAAAGTCAACACATGTTTCAAATCTGTGCATACAAAAACAGAGTTGCTGGAAATTATTTGGATGACTCCAAGCCAAAAAAGGATGCAAAGACATTGATGTTCTGAACAATGCTTCCCAGTAAAGAAGACCAATCGATATTGGTAAATGCATTTTCCTTCATTGTTGCAAAGAAGTGGATTGAATTCATCCACTGCTATCATGTCTTTGATCCACCTGACATATCTCATAAGTATATGAAGGAAATGAAAGAGAAAACAGAGCGGGTTAACATTGGTGTTCTAGAGAAAAATGAACAATATAATGACCAGATGACAGACAATTGTGAATTTATGCACAAGTTTGTTCCTGGTCATAGTGACACTGCAGACAGTTATCAGAAGACACAGAAGTTCTTAAGTAGAGGAGACTATCTAACCTTTGAAAGACACAAGCAGGCCCAAACAAACAAATCAAACGGTAGAACGGCAACAAAACGTCGCTAAGGATTAATTCCTAAAATAGAGGAATGTCACAACCAGGCAGAGTTTTTGAAACTATTTGGAGCTTGCTGTATGATACTTCATCATCCATCTCGATCAGTACTTTGTATGCAGCTCGGAACAAGATGAATTCAAAGAATGTACCATCAGATCCCCATGGCAACTTTTATGCCTGTTCTGAATTCATGGAAAAAGTCACATCTGCATATATAGTAGCTGGAGGTCTTGCACATTTTCAAATGGAGAACATGCATGATAGTCCAAATCCATCATATGCCAGCACAGTTGGAGACAAAGAAGCTATGAAAAAGTACCTGATGGAGCATGCACATCAGTTTGTCAGGAAGGACTGTACACCATCAATTCCAACTCTCCCAACATATGGCATTCAGTCTAATGAGACCAAATGCAGATACTGTGTTTCTTTGAGGAAACATGAAGCTCTGATACATGATCATCCAGACCCCAGTTACAACCCAAAGCCAGAAAACTGTCCACCCAATGCAACCTTCCAGAAAGCCACTGTATTTGATCACACAAGGTTGTGCTGACCTTTGGTTTGCTCATACTGAATCACAATAATGCAATCCAACTTGGTGATTGAGAGAGAATGATGCGAATAGCTTCTTCTACAAAGGAGGAAAATTCCCTAAGTATGCATATGCTTTGTTGGAGACCACTGCCCAGAATTAAACCCTTCTGTCTGAAAGACAAGCAGAGCGATTGACATGGACTGTCAATCACCAGGGAAAGGTTGACACAAATCACCCCAATGACCATGACCATGACCTTGAACATTGCAACAAGATCTTTAAAGAGGACGTCCACACATACAGAGTGCAGTACACAAATAAAACCATCCTTAGGGTCAGTCGAAGTGATCTCACTACTGACAGAATTTGCAGGAAGTTCGACCAGCTTGCAAGTGTAAGACAGGCTTCTGGCAAACATAAGAAGACGGATGTATGTAGTAAATAGCAACCTCCGCTGAGGTTGATATAGAAATGAACGCGCGAGCGGTACCGAGCATGTTCATTTCTATATCAACCGAGGGCGGAGGTTGCTTTTTGACTTACACATCGTGGTTAAGAAATGAAATTTTTTTATAAAAAAATAATTAAAATAATTGTACTGTTTTATTTTGTTTAGAATAACCACAAAACTATAATATACATGGAAGGCGACTGTCATTGCTGCTATATTTCACAGCCACAGAAGTCAGCAAACTGCACGTGCTTATCCTGCAAGGTGTTGACAACATCTGGTGTGGTAATGCAGAGGGTGTGTTCTGGCGCAGGTTTAAGTGCAGTTCGATTTATCTTGCAATTTTTTAAATAAGACAATTACCTTAACTAGATCATGTCTGTTTTCTAATTTAATGAATTTCAAAATTCAAATAAAATATATTTTGTTATAAATAGAATATATTCATTTAGGTTTTCGACTTTTATAACCAAACCTTTGTTACCACATTTAAAAAAAAGAGAAAACGGTAACAAAAATAATTCACGGCAATGCAGCTTCTTTATCAGCACGTGTTGTTGAGAACAATCTCTATCATTCGTGTGCAAGATGTCGCCCGAATCAGACGACGAGCCATTAGAAGCCAGCCAGACGATTGAGCGACAATTGAGTCAGGAGTTGGAACCCGATACTACCAGACACCTGGATATTGCTTGTGTTTATTCTGATATTAGTGATGAAGATGTTTCCGTCAGTGAAAATACTAGTTACAAGTATGTTTCAACCGACTTGGATGTTGAACAGCGGGCCAGAGAAGCGGTACCAAATAACACCCGGCGCAGGAATAATTGGGCTGTGAACACCTTTCGTGACTGGGCAACATGGCGAAACAACAACCGTCTGAATAAGGACAAGATTCTTTCTACGCTGGACCATATGGATGACGGAACAGCTTTCATTCTGGTTAACAAGGTTCGTGCTTGAAGTGAGAAAGACTAATGGTGAATGTTATCCCCCGTCTTCATTGTTTTCTATAGTAATGGGAATTCAGGCACATGTTCGTTTGACGGCTAAGCGCAATGTTGATCTACTCAAAAATCCTTTTTTTTGAAGAGTTTCGTCAAGTTTTTGACGGAGAACTAAAACGTCTGACTAACCTTGGCCTTGGCCATACCAAACGTCAAGCGGAGCCAATCAAGGACGACGAGGAAGAGATGTTATGGAAGTCGAAGCTGCTTGGAGACTAAAACTCCCGAATCCTGGTTCACACCCTGCTTTATCTCAACGGTAAACATTTCGCTCTCAGGAGCGGAGCAAAGCACAGGAACTTACGTTTTCGCCAGTCACAGATATCTCTAATTGAACCTACCAATGCCACCCCCTTTCTTCAGTACAAAGAGGACGTCTCTTAAACGTGCCAGGGAGGACTTAAACATCGTAAAATCACCCCAAAAGTTGTTGATCATCATGCTAACACTGCCTGTAAGGAACGATGTCACGTGGAGTTCTATATAAAGTACATGACTTTGTCTCCGGATAATGGTCGTGATGACGCATTTTACCTAACCCCTTTCAACGCCTGACTGATAAGTGTTGGTACAGTCGCCAGGCTATAGGCCAAAACACTCTGCAAAAGATTGTTCCAGATCTCTGTCAGAAAGCAGGAATCATCCTCGATTATCCAGCGCTTTCGTTCCGATAAATCTACACTACAAGCCCTGGAAAACTTTACACGGTTTTACCTCAAACCAAAGACCACCCTTTGCACCCAAGTTTATCCAATCAGAAACGAAACGCAGACACTACTTGCGTAAACTCGACTAATCAAGTAAGCGTTTTGCTGAGTCATTGCAAAGGGAGAAATTTTGGTTCGAGGTAAAACTTCATAAAGTTTTCCAGGGCTTGTAGTGTAGATTTATCGGAACGAAAGCGCTGGATTATCGAGGATGAGCAGGAATTGGAGGACACAAGACTAACCATTCTTTGAGAGTGATTACGGCCACAAAACTGTACAAGAGAGGGATACCCGAACAGCTGATCATGGAACGAACTGGACACAGGAGTGTGCAAGGAAAGTTTCTTGGTAAAATTTTAAACTTTTCAAGAAATCGCTATTATTGAAATTCAAATAATAAGGAAAAAGAGTATCCTTCGCAAATTATTATTAATCATTTCAATATCATTATCGCCGCTAAAGTCTGTAATATTGCCCAAGCGGCGTTAAGCAATAACTCACTCACTCAATATCATTATTTAGGGTAATTATTTACCGGGTAGTAAAAAAGGTTTAATCATGTAGTCTTGATAATTCAATAACAAATTATCTATCTAAATAATAAGAATGTTGTCAAAAACATGTTATTAATATTAATGTTATTTTCGCAGGTTGTCGTAACTATAAACAGACTTCAGACAGTCAGAAGATCGAGGTTAGTGCAGTTATCAACAGTTCTCCGGCCAGTGCAGCACCAACGTCTACAGATGCGGACGACAAGACGGACAGCGCTGCCCCGAGGGAGATTGCCCAACCGTCATTTGCAGAAGTTGCAAGTGGGATTATTACGGCATCAAATTGTACAATCAATGTCGTGATCAAGAAATAAAATGCATTAAATTGTCGTTTCTACAAGTCATTTTAACCAAGGAATTACATCAGAAGGAATCGCAACGCTCTTATATTTCTTAAAGGATGGTTGCCTCGGGTCTAATAGATCGCACATGGTATCGTCGCCCCGCTGACTTCTCTGGCAGCCACACCGAACACATCTGGCGCATGCGTTCTCGCTCCTTTGATCAACTTCCCTAGTAATATGAACATCCGGTTTCACTTCACATGTCAGCTGTTTTGTTTCGTTTTTATCGTTGTAAACACCTGTTTAAGCATGTTTCTACAATCAATAAATAAATTGAACATAGATATGCATTTCATTACGCAATTAAGCCAAATCACGTGGGTTCTTACTGTTGAATAAAATTATATGGCTAACATTCCCAAAGTAACGTCACATCTTCCGACTAATGTCCAGAGATATGTCCAACTTAGATTATTTGCACTGGGAAGATTCTGATATTGATTTGTCAGAATTATTAGATGAGTGGACTGAGTATGAGGTAGATATAGGTTCCGATTCGTGGTCTGATGGAAGTGATCATAAACAGAAAAAACGTTTCAAGACAGCAGGTTCCCGAAAGGTGTCCTATCTTTGCCCTGTATGTGAGAAAACATACTCATCCGTGTCGGGTTTAAGAGGACACGTTGTGAAGAAACATCAACGAAACGATTTTAAAGGTAATTATTTTTGAAAAACGATGTAAAAATAATCTATAACTTGCATGGTTTGAAATGTGAATGATATATGAATTATATGCCAATTAAAGTTATATGAATAGCAAACTATTGTTGTATTCATAACATATTAATTAATTAACCTATGTACTGAATATTTGCTCAAAACGACTTTCCCCTTTCATTGTCAAATCTATTTAACTGTTTTAATGAAATCTTTTTTTGAGAAAGATTATTAGTTACCTTTGCTTTCTCAAAATAAAACTTGCTTTCTGATAAAATATACACCAGCAAAAACTTGCTACCTGTTATTTTTCAATGGAATAGCTAAATAAATTAATACAGTAATTCACTTTAAGGAAATAGATCATCTAACATGTTTTTTTACAAATATTAATAGATTTCCAAATAAGAATAGGTTAGATAGGGGGGAATTGACGACAAGATAAAAATAGTGGAGAGGTAGCAAGTCCTCGCTCAGTTCTAATAAGTAAATGTCAACATGAACAGAAAAAATGACATAAGCGTGTTCACAGTTCAATTATTTTAATACAATTTTAATAAACATTATATGATCAAATATTGACACGGTAATTGTAATAATATAATAGTTATAAATAATGGTAATTAATTATTTTGAATTGTTTTATGTATAATATGTATACCATGTAAACTGTCCATATATGTACAAGACAATAAAAATATTGTTATTGTTTTACAGCTGCTGATAACAGAGTTTCCTGTGACACGTCATCCACTAGCAAGGAGAACAAGGCTCCAATCCACGAGTCTACCCCATCTAATTCATCGTCACCATCGACATCTACCCCTACATCTACATCAGAAGCCTTCAAGGTAATAGAAGAAGGATTCACCTGGGATGCGGTCAAGGAGGTTCGTGATAATGGTCACCACAATTCTTCATTCAGTTCCTTTGGTCCTAACATGATAGAAATAAGTAAAGATATTTTGGAGAATTCAGAGGTGATACCTGAATTAGGCAAGCTATTATTTCCAGAATTT
Source organism: Steromphala cineraria (assembly GCA_916613615.1). Taxonomy (NCBI): domain Eukaryota; kingdom Metazoa; phylum Mollusca; class Gastropoda; order Trochida; family Trochidae; genus Steromphala; species Steromphala cineraria. The sequence goes on from OU744733.1 coordinate 19,802,634, forward strand.
CAGCCTGTGATATCAGCCTTTTGGACAAACTACAACGTTTTCATCGGACAAGGAACTGATGTGGACACGTTTCCATGCCTTACGGACCAACTTTCATGTCATTGATGAACTTTGTAACATGATATCTCCAGTAGTTAGTATGAATGTACGTTTCGTGAACCTATTCATTCAGTGTATGATTGATGATCTTGTGAAAGTGGTCATCACCAGCTTCACAGAGAGCATTGAAAAGAACTCTGAGTGTGATGAGACATTCACAGACCAGGACAATTCCACCTTATTCTACATCTCTGGGTTTCTGATAACCGCAATAGAAAAAAAGGCACGAAAACAGGACAAATCCATCACCAGAGAAGCCCTGACGAAACTCACTGCGAGGAGCACGGATACATCTCCTCAGTTCATACAAAAGTACAAGGGATGGACAGAAAAAGTTAATCGTGGTGGACTTAAAATCTGTTCTGACAATTTCTTTTTTATGATTCCCAAAATTGAAAGCATCATTAGGCAAAAGACAAACAACAACAATTCTATTACGGTGCTACCCAAGATGGAAGTCATGGATGAAGTCCTTCAGGATTCTGATGTGCTCTACTATTGGGACAAACTTCTCACAGATTCTTCAAGAAGTGTGAAGTTATCCATCTTGGAATACATTAAAGACTTGTTCATAATTGTGCGCGGACGTGCTATTGCCAACCTGATTCTGCGTAAACACCGGAAAAATGAAGCCATCTCTCAAAAGAAACGAAAAGCCAAAAAATCTCAATCACTAAGGAGAAGTCTCAAGGAACAATCAAATTCAGAGTGAAATATGATTTGAGAATGGTAGGCATGTTTTGTTGAAATTTAAATACGTTCGTGTGTCATCTCATATGAACAAAGTTCAGATACCTGAAGAGAGACATTGGAAACACCACCAATCTTACTCAGGAATATTCAGCCATTATAAATATTTATATACTGAGAATTAGTGTTTGTTTTCTTTTCTTCAATGACCAAATAAATGTAGTCAAGATATTGAATCTCTTGAACAATCAGCCATAAACTTAATATACTGAGCAAAGATATAAACTCATGAATCCTGTTTATTTATACGCAAATTGATAAATGAGATTATTGAATACTGTCTATACACTTAAAACTGTCACCATACAAATTGGTTCTGCTATCCCTTGCAAACAGATAATGTACGTAATATTTATATTTGTATTATATACAAATATATATTGTATTTGGACAAACAGGGTGATTAGTGTTCTGTTCATCTTTGCCGCTTTGCAAGTGGAGAATTGTCAAGTTCCAGAGGGCCATTTCTCTTTTTTGAAATATTGCCCCTGATTGGAGCCAGGGCAGTCGAACCAATGACACGCATTTGACAAAGAGTCTGTTTCACGTCATAAACAGTCGGGTTGTCATTTGAACCTCCTTTTTGACGATAGTGGGAGAAGTGTTCTTCTAGTGGATCTTGATTGAACCTGTGTGTCAAGATGAATTCTGCTCCTTGCTCAAGTAGAAGTTTAACACACTCTACAATAGATTTGATAGAGAGGCGCAAACCGTTCAATGTCTGTTACGTGCAGGCATCTGAAATAGTGAGTGAGTGAGATGGTGTTTAACGTGTTTTGAACAATATTTCAGTTATTAAACACGTGGATGTTGCCATCCAAAAGAGAGTAGACAGATCAGGGAGAAAGGGATCGACAGGTTGAGGGAAAAGACGGAAAGAAAGGCATAGTAAGAGATAGGAAGCAGGTTTTAGAAGGACTCAAATTTGGTCTGGCCTGTACAGCTTGGGTGACCCTACCAGGAGCATGTAAGCTCCAGCTGGCATAGCTCTCGGGGTCGTCGAAGCAAACAAACCACCACACCACGATAATCATAAGGTAATGAGTCCAGTGGTGGCATCTGAAATAAGATATTCATATTTTATATATTTTATAATCACATATTGACACATAAGAAGAGAAAAATAAACATAAGTTAATATATATCATGAATATGTCTATTCCATTGTAAACCATATCCATATGTACACACTTTCTACGTGGAGGCAGACACAGAAACAAAAAAGTTACTATTTTATACACGTTTTTTTTATAAATATGAAAAGAAATCCCATTTATAAAATTACATAAGTACACTCACCATATATAGCAGGATGTATTGCAACAAGTAATAAGTCTTTGAAAACGATAATAACGGATATTTTGTGCCTAAATTGAAGACATATTTTTCAGATTATTTCGTGAGATTTCTTGATCAGACTGATTGTCACATTTTCAATGCTATATTTATAGAATACAGAGAACAAAGTCTCACATTAAATTGCATGTTGCAATCCTTGGTTATATATCTCGCATCTGACCTTTGTAACTAAGGACTTTTTGCAAGACATTAACCAAAATCGTGCCTAAAGTAAAGGTAATTTTCACCATTTTTTCCTCAATTGAGCGTCCGCCATCTTGCTTTGAATATCGCGCCGATGTAGCGACTGGTTGACTCATGGAATTGCTCATGAAATTAATTTACATACCGTTATAAATTAGGAACATTCGTCAATTGACCACGAAAGTTGGTTTCTCACATTCGGTCTAGCGGTCAGTGATTTCCCAGCATGCTCACAAATCGGGCACAGAAGGCCCCCCGGAGCGTAGGTAAACACGAGTGGACCATCGAGCAAGGCCGCTGTGGTCATTTCCAATCCTTCTGTATAAAAATCCTTGTTTTAACGGAAGGATTCCGTGAATATTTCTCGAGGCGAAGCCGAGTGAAATATTCAAGGAATCCTGATGTACCTATAACCGAGGGAGGATACAAAAAATGAGGCGAAGCCGAGGTTTTTAAGTATCCGCACGAGGATATACAAGTTCATCGAGACCTGTTTTTTCTTCATCCATATCACCCATAGGGTGATATGGTTAAACAACCTCTGATGACATCACAAGAGGTTAATATGAAAACAAACCACTATTTATTGTATAGGCTATATCATCCCTAGGTGTGTAACAAGTGATATTACCCATACGGGCAAGGATACACGAGTGGATATTTTTTTGATATCCGCACATGTGCTTTTTAAGTGATTCTCAACGTTGATTGGTCGGTTCCTAAGTGAATGAAAGACGATTGGTCGACGGAACTATTTTCACATTTCATTGATAAATTAAAGGTGTCGAACGTATGTCGATTAGGTTAAAAATATAATCGTAGAACGATGAATATTACTGTACATCATATAACTTATAGGTTGATATTTGAAACTATTCATCTACATGTTAAATTTCATTGTGATCTCAAGATTGTGCTTTTTCCAAAGACACAATAAGCGCTGTCTGTTTGTAAACAAACATGGCTGCCATCGAAAATTCATGAAATCTATCCAAGCACAAGAATTTCACTGATCCATTAGTAATTATTTACACTTAAAAACCATAGGGACTCAAATTCAATACATACATTCATGAAAGCAATAACTTTTACAAATCAACATACTCATAGTTGATCAGCCCTAGGAGCAATCCTACCGTGATCACAGGCCGATTAGAGTTATCGTTCTTGACACCTGCTACGAGAATGAAAGTAACGTCGAAAGAAACAAATGTTGTTCAAACTTCAGATTATTTGATTATCCTGACATACAGACTTGTTTTGATGCATTTTGTAAGTTTCTCTTAAAGGTATTGCCACTTTTATCAAGTACAGTTTAAAACATTACAACATTGTGCCGTCAACAACACATCACAGTGGTAGTACGACGTGACGACCGGCTGATTCAAATACTTATTATCTTTATCAAATAGTGTTGTTTGTTAAGAGTTTTATGTGTGTTAATTTGTTCAAGGTTGAAAAATGTATTATATCATTCAGGGACAATATTTTTGTCATTTTTGTATTGTTCTGAAACTGAACTAGATTCCGATGCGTTGTTGACTAATTCACTCTGGAGATGTTCGGTTGGACACGCGTATGAATACTGATCAGCTGATTGGTATCACTTACTACACTACAGCATTACTACGATATCTCAATCGCATTTTTTCAGTCGTTTTTTAATTATATTTCAATACAAATGGGTAATATATAGAATAACCAACTCGGTACAAGTGATTACGGGATATCTGCCCTCGTCAAAATAATGTTCTACTGTGAACATTATTTCGACTCGGGCAGATATATCCCGTAATCGCTCGTACCTCGTTGGTTATTCTCTAAATATCTTGTCTCTTGCTGAACAACTCCACTCTACAAGAGAGCTGTTTGATGTTCATAACAGCCCAACCTATGACCATTTTCCACACCTTAGAGATCCAGTAAAATCCCTAAAAATGGAAGATGTTCAAGCATGGATATCAGAAAGTCTAAAGACATTTTCCAAGAAAAAATGCTACAGCTGTTCTACTTTTTGACATTCCTATTTAGAAGCGCATTGCAGCATTGTAACACTTTTCTAACTTTTCTCACTGAAACCGCCACTGTGAACTTGTATATTTAGACAGGGGTAATTGGTTTCTTCTACAATGTGGGAAGGTCACACCTCCAGATCTACATAATTAAACATGTCATGTCTGAAGCAGGTGATAAAACTTCTATGTAAGGACCAAACCTGACAATTCTAATCATTGAGGAACCAAAAGTGTCCTATCTCACATAATAAGACATGCAGTGTGGCTGATGTGACTTTGTTGGATCACGTTTTACATGTGTTGTATACATGAAATTGTATTTGAAGAATATTTCACAACATCAGAAAAAAGTTGCAAATTCACACAACTAAAGTGTTTGATTATGAAAAGTCAACTTGATACTGCAATTGATGAAGTTTTAGAGATGAAAGCTTGAGTGAGTAGTGTATATTGTCCTGAATCACATTATATGATTAAGATAAAAAACTATTGAGATCTTTCTAGTCCTACCGGAGCCGAGGTAAAAAGTAGACAATTAATTGAATTTCTTTGGCGCCAATGTCTAATAATCGCTTTCACAATTTCTGTCTCCAACTGTGATCAAACAAACTATGTCAGACAAGTATATCAGTTACTTGATTACATATTTAACAGCTTTTTATATAATGTTTGATTTTTCAACATGCATTGCTTCAAGAGTTTGACACTGGTATTTCAAAAAAATTACTTGTTATTTTCTCATTCTATTATTACCCAAACAAATAATCGTTAATTTTTTTCTAAATTATTTTCCCCTTCAGAAGTTGATAGAACTATCTGTTGATAAAATTGACAATATTTGTTCAAAACAATGACGATGTCAACCAAACTTTTACCAAAAAATAACTTAACTTACCAAAATATTTAAAATTCAGTGTAAAGTAATCATGTAACTATAATTATGTATAAAGAGGGAACTCCTCTTGAATTTAGTTTCCATAAAAAATACACCAAAAGGACAGTGCTTTTAAATCGTATCATGGTGCGGTGGTCTCGGTGTTGCAGGGGAACTACTTTTACTATGTAAAGAATTGAGGGGAGGTTATTTGAAGGTTATTTTCACATGTTGTAATCTAAAATTTAAAATTAAGGAGATACTTAACATTTGTAAGTTTGCCAAGTACAAATTTAATTTCTTCTTGTGACATGAGAAAATAAAAAAAACATTACCCATGAGACTCGATGATGATATAAAAAGGTGTTGACCAACTTAAGTATCGTATATATATTTCGAAGAAAATACCGATATCCACTTGGAAAATAACAAATGATAAAACAAAAAGCATAATAAATATATGTTATGATTGATAACAAAATTAGAGAAGTAACTTGCAGACAAAAGTTCCGTTGTTTTATTGAATTTGCTTTCCTTTAATCTTTAAAGTTGCTTTCTGATTCCCTTCATCTACTTATTAATGTCGAAATACCACATAATTAATATCCCTGGAGACTGTTTATCACAATCTCGTCACTCTGTCCCCATACATTGTCTTTATCAAATCATAACAAAACTTCTCTGTTGCGTAACTGATGATGAGAATAAAATTAAAGAACACATGAATATAACAAAAACTTTGATTGATGAGAAGCGTTAACGAACCATTTTGCCATTATGAAATGAATTTGGTTTGAACAACGCCTGCCTGGTAACCATTATGAGACATGAAAATATGTCAAAATTATGGAAACAAAAGGAAGATATTTGATTGTTGAAGAAAACATCTGGTAATGAAGATGATTATTTAGATTTTAAAAGCAATAAATAACTGTCTGTTATACGGAAAACAAGAAAATATGTTTTCAAACTGTGACAATGCAGTACATATGGTATTTTGCCTTGCTCAAAATACTTTATAAAACAAAACTTTATACTATTTCTTTGTTAACATAAATGGGATTGCGAATATATAAATCTTAAACTATTGAAATCCAATTGTTATTATCAATATTCATTTAAAAATTTGAATAGGTCGACTATCAAATTTACATTGACAAGAAGTGGAAGTTCAACAGTTTCTCTTTCGAATGATGACTAATTGGGGGCTTCTTTTCTTAGAACTTTCTGGAATTAGATACCAGGAACAATAACAACTGAAAGATTTGTACATTCATTTAACATTTAATCATTGATATAAGAATTATAGATGAACTGATGAGCTACAGAGCGAATGACTTTATTTTTAAAAGATGAAAGTAAAAGACTCCGTGTGTTACATGATGTGATTAAGATCAGAAACCCTTAAGTTCATAACTAGTCCTTTAGGAGCCAACGTATGAAGAAGACAGTTAATTACATTTCGTAGGCGCCAAAATCTGACGGATTGCACAGAAAGTTTTGTATGAACTATGATCAAAGATTCTTGTCAGACGTAAAAAGCAGTTTCGTCCATAAACGTTCATCAAGTCTAAATGATGAAATGTTTGATATCTAAACATCATTTTGTATCAAACTCAGGAGTAAAGTAAGAAGTAAGACAAGGAGAGATTTGATACCATTGATCTGTTAAGGAGTATACGCTGTCTGTTTTAATGCAAACAACATTGCAAAATTTCTTCAAAACAAGTACAGCTGTATTTCGTACATGATATTTTTAAGATAAAATAGTTCCTTCTATGTTAACAAGCTGTAATCTTCTGAAAGAAACTAACTCGAACATTGTAGGAATGAGATATGTCCTTAAAGGGGCAGTAGCACGTTTTTTGATAATTTTATATTTCAAATTTTTCACTTATAATTGTATGATAATGATAGATGTATTATATTGATAGTGTCAAAAATGTCATAACACAAACCAATTATCCATAGTCAGAGGACAAATTATGAAGATTTACCTAAAATCCATGGGCGGCCATTTTGTGTGAACAACTTTAATTCATTTTGTGCAAGAAAAAGGAATCGCATGGCTAAACTTTACATTATATATTTGAATTATTACTGCTCCATTTTGTTTAAATGCATTGTCTTTCAATTGGAACCATTAATTTTCATTTTCCTGACATCACCTTATGTTTCCCCTAAAAACGTGCTACTGCCCCTTTCAAGGTGCATGTAATAAAACAATTTAACCACGAAGATATCGTCTGTCTTAATGAAAAAAATAATACACTTCTATACATTAATGTTTCGTTAGTCTGCTTAGTATGGCTCAAGAGATTTTTGTGATCAGAAATATCGAGGAAAACATTCATACATTAGTGATAAACTGATTTACTGATAATTTCCCCAAAGCTATGTGTTTATCTGAACAGCTCAGTTAAAATAGCTTACGCCGCGATTACGTTCAACTTTTTCCAAACAATTGCAGGTAAAACTAAAATAAATTTACTTATTATATCAATCTTATATGTCTTTCTTTTAAACATATATTAAGCAATATTTAATGGTTACTTGAAGTGCGGTTCGTACACAAGACCTTTGATAGTTGAAGCACGATGTTAAGCCCCTTCTAATACCCTGATCTCTTTCAAGGCAAATTCCACCTTTCGCTAACAGACAGTGAATCATTACTATATGTGTCATTTGCTTGCTTTGGACCAATGTCCGTATTCTTTGAGACTGGGGGAAATTATATCGTGCCCCTGAATCTTCATGCAAGAACCTCTATTGCTACTGCTGGATGAGACACACTTCATTGGCTGGTTATATACATAGCCACTCGAGGCTTTCAGCTCGATACATATCAGGGTATCGGTGTACCCTGATATGCCAATGAAGCAGGATGTAGCAAAGTTGAATGTAAAAAAAGTATCTGAGACTTACTGTCTATGATTATGTTATAATAGAATACTTTTCTATTTATCATGACATGGAGGGGCCGGGATATACAACCTAGATATTATTAAAAGAATTAAATTGTTTACAACTTTTTATCAATTTACTCCTTCATTGGGATCAAATACTCTCAACAGTCATGGAGATCTGCTAACAATTACCTGGATTAATACAATTTTGTTCAAAGACAATATACAATATAGTTGTTTTTTTTTGTAGTGATTTTAAGTGATTTTTGTTATAACAAATGAATATAATTAACAAGCATACTACCTATGGTATTTTTGTATAATCTGTACACCAAAATATATTAAAAACAACCATCATATGTAATTTAAAAAGATTGAACCGTTATGCTTCATAACCCAAATAATTAGGAAAGTTTTCATTGAATTTAACTAAAACTTCATGTTTGTGAATTTCTAAGTAATGGACGCTGTTTTAAGTAGTTAGCTGCTCAGAATAATGTAATACCCGAAAATATTTTGTTTTCTAATAAAGAACATTATTCCTGAAATCCCCAATATCACATTTCCATCTTTCTAACAAATGCGTTGTAGAGCTAAAAGATAACGATCCTTTAGTATATAACTCTCATTGCAAAAACTTGGAATTTTGACCAGAGATAGAGATTATTACCTGAGGAAGTATGTCATATGACTTTTACGAAACGAGTGTGAATTTTTGTATTAACCGAGCGAGAGCGAGGGTTATACACAAACTTGCAGTAGCGATAACCAGACAGGGGAGATAACCAGGACAACTCTTCCCCACAGGCCTGTATCTCTCCTTGACATCATCCTCTGATTACCATTCTTCAAGAGACGTGTTGAATGAGTGCGTGGAATATGTCATGTGTGATTGGAGCCATGGCAAACTACCCTTTGGGTTAGCGGCTCGACAACTCGCTCACAAGTGCAAAATTCAAGATTTACAACTAAATGCCCCATTCAAGCTTCCCAAATCAGCCCAATGGTGTCTTACACAACCATCACTTAATACGGATTTGGCCTCAGTTATACATAAACAAATGAGTCCTATTATCATAAAATCAGTAGCATCTGATTTCATCAATACACGCTACCATGGAATTAATCATATTTATACAGATGCGTCTAAAGACCCTGCTACAGGACACGTTGGCGCAGCTTTCTATATTCCATCTTTAGAGGTAGAAGAACTGTTTAGATTACAAGATCATTTGTCAGTTTTTGCAGCAGAATTAACAGCTATTCTAATGGCTCTAGTGTGGGTAAAAAATCATAATCTTGAATCAATCATTTTTACAGATTCCTTAGCAGCGGTTCAAGCAATTCACTCAGGTGCAAACGGGCAACGCAGTGACATTCTATATGAAATATTACATCTTTCTACCGTTTTGAATCAAACTTACATAAGCTGTGACATAATATGGGTTCCTGCACATGTAGGTCTCCATGGAAACGAGAAAGCTGACCAGCTTGCAAAATCATCTTTATCCAAACCCTACGTGGATTTTGAGGATATATATCCAGTGCCAAAGGATTTCTATGCTTCTGTTAATACATCAATCTATGAACAGTGGCAAAACGACTGGGATAGGGGCAACACTGCCAGACATATGTATAGCTCATGCCCTAAAGTTGTTAAGCACACCAAGATTCGGCGACAAAACCGGAGAGATGAAGTGATTCTCACTCGTTTACGACTTGGCCATTGTGGACTAAATGCTTACAAGCACGTTTTAGACAATGATTCATCTCCTTCGTGTGTTCGTTGTTTTAATAATTGTCCAGAGACTGTCATTCATTATCTTGTTGAATGTGAAGGGCATAAAGATCATCGTGAAGAACTCAGAGAGGTTGTTATCTCCAAATCAAATATCTTCTCACTAAGATCTATTCTTGGTGAAAATTTGATGTTTGGTGAAGTCCAAAGATCAGTTTTAAATTTTGTCAAGAACACTGGCAAATATGACCTTATATAACATTTAATACTCAATTTTAACTTTTAAATGTTTTTAACTCTCAATAATCACTCCAAGTGCCGGGCGCATGTAGGTCATATTTGGCCCAAACTTCGCCCTTAATTTCACCTACCTACCTACCTACCCCACAGGCCTGAAAAGTTGGTTAGAAATCGGGGTCAAAACAGGGGGGTGGTTTTACGTTTTTTCGTACCGTTGCCTCTTATTGCACAAAAAATCAAAATACTTCAAAAGAAAATAGGATAACAAATCCAGACACACTTATTTTTAGATTTTCATTTATGTGACGTAAAATGTTGACTTTGTAAGGAGAAAAACTTCAGAAATGCAAAAAACGTATTTGCGCAAAGCGCACCTGTCTACAAACAATTCATGATGTAGAATAATTATTCAGCTACAATTTGGACTATCTATCGGATTTTTATCACAACGTACTCACATCAAATTAAATAAAAGAACGACCATACCGTCTCAATCAGAGTAACTCCCACATGCAATCGCCCGCTTCATTGGCTGTCACGATAAAAGCGTGGGCTAAGATTGTGTTTGTAATCATCGTTTTTACGACTAAATATATGGTAAGGAACACCTTTCTCGAATCTAATGTGCTCTTTCTTGAGTAGATAGACGGATCAAAACTTAAAATAAAGCTTTAATAGTTTTAGCTTATCATTTACAACTACTCAGATATAATAAAGGATGAGTAAAGATTTATGTAACCAACATATGACACAATAACAAACTGTTTTTGAACTTTTTCCCCCAACAGTATTTGTTTTTTTAAGTGTACACATGCAAATATTAACTTGCTCTGTTTCATAAATCACATACATTAAATTAAGTTAATTAAAATCTTTAAAAAAAAAAAATTCTAGGCATTTTATATATCTGAAATTTCTTATTTTACCCTACAATATTTTATACATATATATGTATTTTTAAAGTTTTAAGAAGGTATTTCGATAACTTATACTTAAATTTGGCAATACATGATACTCCTGTTTTGTTTAAGCTTATCAAATTTGAGGTATTGCTCGATATGTACATTTATCTTGAGACCTTTTAACTGCAAAGTTGAGTCTCATCTTAAATCGGTTGCAAAATATTCTGTGTTAACAATGACCGTCACCATGACAACATAGTTTGTGGAATATTTAAATAATTATTGACAATATTCAAGAAAAAAATAAGACATGTTAAAAAAACGTGATGAGGGTACTCCCCTTGGAGGGTCAAAAATTTGTACCAAATGTGGCACTTAATTTTTTTGAATAGTCATAATTGATAGACAAGGGAACAACGAAGACATTGAACACTCAACAGTATTTTTAGGATGAGTAGAAATATTTTAATAAGACCCTAACCAAAAAAAATCGATGAAAAATAAATTTATTTTATTTTTTTCGAGGGTGGGTGTCTTTGAAATCAAATATCTTTTTTACGAAAATTTTTATTTTAAAAATTGAAATTGCTTGTTATTATTGAAACTTTGTTCTACCCACACACCAAGTTTGGTTAATTTTGGTTGATTATTAAAAAATGACTGATTATGCCTACTTGCAGGAGTTTCGTAAAAGTCATATGACACACTTCCTCAGGTAATAATCTTTTTATCACCGATTCTATTCCATTTCATGTTCTTAAAAATGAACAGAAAATGGCCTGCTTCCCTCGCGACGGCCAGCTACAGTGACGTCACGAAAATATACAAACAGTTGCGCTACAACAATCGTTGTTAGGCAAAAGTGATATGTGCACATGTGCTCATATTGAAAATATGTCACTACTTATGTTCAACCATATTGGTAATAAAGATTTGTATATCAGTTTTGGAATTGGCAGAATAATGTGCAAACTTATATTGCGCCTTTTCCACGTCCTAAGACATGCTCAAAGCGCTACATTATTACCCCGAAGGAGTGTACTTTCACAGCTGCTACTAAGCGCTAATCACGACCATGTAGGTCAGTACATCCAATTTTCAGGTACCCATTTTAACAGCTGGGTGGACTGAGTGCAATTTGGATGAAGTGCCTTGCCCAGGGACACTACACAGGATGAGACCCAAATCACAAATTTTTGGTGTCTCCACCGGGATTCGAACCTGGGTCTCCGGCGTGAGAGGCCAGCATGCTAACCACTACACCACTGTGCTCCATATAGATTAGATATAAATGAGTTTAGATATAACTCCCACAGCGGTAAAACATATAGAGAAATAACGTTCATCTGCTGCTAAATGTTTTTATATATTGGAAACGAGATTCAAACTGAAATACCTTGATAACAAATCATATGACAAGTTATGAGCAAGTTGATGTTGATTAGGTGATTCATAACTGTAATGATGGTGTTTCTAACATGACTCTTACATAAACAATAATATCGTCCTCCAAAGTCGCTTTAGCAGTTACAGGTTTCAGATATATATAGAGCCTTAACGGAAACAAAAGAAAATGTTACATATTGTAAGACAGTGGTTTTCAATTAAAGGAATCAAACTTAAACGAACTAAGCATGTATAGTAGCCTGAGGAAAACATCTTCACACAACAATGGCTGTTGATACTTCACAATTTCTTACACATTTGGCATACACTAATGTTTATTGGTGTAAATACGAAGACAGAACAAACCCCAAAGCATATACATTATAATAAAAATATTGTATTTCTTTATGTGTTCAAATTAAATTTTAAAAAACTTTTAGTTCTGGTCACATATTTTACAGGGGAATATTAAAGTTTACAAAGGTCCACTTTTAAAAAAAGTTTTTAGCAATGTTGTTGTTCTTAATCACATCTTCTATTCACAAATAGCAATGACATTTAAATTAAAAGTACTATGATACACTATAAGCCTTCAAATGTGTTTGTAACATTCAATTTATGAACACAAAATCTTAATTTTAAATTATCTAAACAAATTACTTTTCTTAATCAACATTTCATATATATCTAATGTTATTACTCCGTAATAAACTATTATCCCTCGGGACTAAATGGAAAAGATTGGTTTTCAAAAGCTTCAATTTGTACCAAAATAAGATTTATATCAAATTACATGTTAACAGATTGGTCTTCCAAAATTGAAATTTACATCACATCACAATTTTCAGAAGTATAACTTACAATTCCATAAACACTTATACCCACATAATTTCATATGCGAAAGCTTTCTCATGTAAGCAATCATTAGTTTATCAATTGTGAAATCAAACATCAATTTACTTGATATGTTCTAAAAATCAGCTTTTTATTATGTGTGAGTGCTTTGTTGGGATTAAATACGTTTTAGTTTTTATCTCATTTCTTGCTCTTATAATTTGTCCTTTCAAGAGTTTCAACACATTGTCTATCACATGGTATAAATCGTATGTTCAAAACGTTTATTCGGTCCTTATGATAAATAATATTGATAACATTTTTGTGTAAAATTGATAATCAAAAAACGATGTTGTAAATACATAACAGTATTTCAAAACCGACATGATTCCATACGCGAATGCTTTCTGGTGTATACTATCCTCATTTTATCAATTGTAAAGCCAAACATCAACCGTTCCAAAAATCATCCTTTTATAATTAATTTTCTTGGTGCTTTATTGGGATTCTCAAGGCGTAAAATATGTATTGTTCCATTCTGTAAAAATGTAAGTAAGATGATAAGACAATGATGTTGTAAATGTTTTTTTACAAAAACCCAGTTGTGTGAACGATTTAACAGTTTAATCAATCTTGGAGCAAAACAAAACATTCTAATCAGATTTCAAAATGTTCCAAACATAGTTCTTTCATCTGGGCAAAATCCGTTATAAAATTGAAAAACCTTGTGGACGATCATTCTGCTTCGTTTAATAACAACACTTACATATTGATTTATATTTTAATAAAAGTAACCGTTTCAGCTTAAAGGGTTTGGTATATGAAGTTGTGTTTCAGGTCAGTTTCACACATTCTCAATTATAGAATGTTAGCCGAAATTTATAATGGACTATTTTCGCAGTAACTAATTTTGTACGTAAGAGGATGAGACATTGAAGTGGAAACTGGTTGAGTAAACCTTGAGGGACAGCATTAGCTAGGTTAAGTTAATCTGAACAATGTTAAGGTCCATTGTGTGCCCTTGAAAGATTTTAGGCATTAGTTGAATTCATAAAGGACCCGAGGAGCTGTGTAATATTTCACGAATTATTCCCTGCACATGCCTCAAAGCTGGTCCATTAGTTTCATTTTATCTTATATATGGTGTCCAATTATAACGATTCTCAAAGCAACAGTAGACAACCCCTGAAGTTCCTCATACAAATGAAAACTAACCATTCTAATAAAGAAGTACCTACGGTTATTTTATACTCTGAGTAAATAGATGTCCTGAAGACAATTTTCTGTCAATCGGTGCTGATGACTTTGATCCTTCTGTAGATGTTGGTTGTAAAAGCTCGAGCAAAGATTCGATGAACTCATTTAAATGAACTTAACCTACGTTTTCTTGGGCATTCTCGACATGTTATAATCATAACCAATATTACCATTCTGCAGTTCGATTTTAGTACAAATGACAAACATTACATACTTCAGAAAAGCATGATCGTTACTATTTTCATTTTGGGTTATGGGATAGTTTTGTAAATATTGCGGGTGTGTTTTGATAAAGTTTATCAATTACAAAACAGAGAGTATAGAATGTTTTAGAATGCATATCAATTTAGCTATATCATGTGTTTGTTGTGTTTTTATGAACGATTTAGTGCGTTTGACATTATTAGATAAAAATTATCAAGAAATTTAAGCTGAATATATAATATAATATAATATAATATAATATAATATAATATAATATAATATAATATAATATAATATAATATAATATAATATAATATAATATAATATAGTGCTTTTAAATATACATTGAACAAAGCAAAATCGTTTAATTTGTATCTTGAGTAGCATATTTGACAAACTGCATTGTTCACAGTCATTAATTTAAGAAAAAAAACATGATTCATTATTTAGTTTAAAAAGGATGATTAATATCTCACATAGGTAGACATTTTCGAATTGAAGCCTTTAATGTGAATTTATCAAGACGTTCAGGAACCAGGATATAAAGTAACAAAACTAATTATATTCCTTTGACGCCGGTGTATGATTTTTCTATTAACGCCTTATGTCATTACACATGCATTGACAAATCCAGTTCAAGAGTGTTTCAAGGTTGTGTCCCATATCCAAGAAGTGTACACCAAAAATGCAATACTTTTTTAAAAAATGTTGATAATGATCAGGAAATGTAAAATATTGACAATTTTAGGTTTAGACCATGCATGGATTAATATACCGTATTCAATTGGAGTCGTATGTCATATCTAATAGTAATAGTTATAGTACTTTCAATAATCAGTCTTCTACGAGCACTAGGAAGATTTGGTTAGATACACCTAGATATTCTCAATCATCAGAATAGAAAGATGGTTGACACAACCAACACAGTGTATTACCGTACACCGGAACGAGCGAGGTGTACGGCGGATAAATGTTTCTTGAGAGGAGGGTGATTGCAAACAGGGAAACATAGAAAGTTTTGTCGCTGTTTTGTAATCTTTTTTCATGGGAGTAGAATGTTAATAGCTATTGGAAATTAACTATTGAATGGTATCCGATAATTCATAGGAAGTGATAGCAAATATGGACACTAGCAACACACTTTTCTGGTTTTTGTCCCTGATACAAGGAACAATAAGAACTTAGATTTACTGAATATGTGTGCTAAAACTCCAACATGATATTGATTATATGGGAGTTTAGACGTAAAATATAACTTTCGATTTTTGCTTGTTCTACAGTTCTCGCTAGTTCCAAATTATGGTTATGCACATTCTCTCTCTACAGAGGCAGCTCAGTGCGAGCCTCTGTTCTAATAAGCAAAGATCCCGAGGTTCCAGCTGATTGTCATAGCGACAAAGGTAGGTAGGTAGGTAGGTGAAATTAAGGGCGAAGTTTGGGCCAAATATGACCTACATGCGCCCGGCACTTGGAGTGATTATTGAGAGTTAAAAACATTTAAAAGTTAAAATTATGTATTAAATGTTATATAAGGTCATATTTGCCAGTGTTCTTGACAAAATTTAAAACTGATCTTTGGACTTCACCAAACATCAAATTTTCACCAAGAATAGATCTAAGTGAGAAATTATTTGATTTCGACATAACTACCTCTGTGAGTTCTTCACGATGATCTTTATGCCCTTCACATTCAACAAGATAATGAATGACAGTCTCTGGACAATTATTAATACAATGAACACACGAAGGAGATGAATCATTGTCTAAAACGTGCTAGTAAGCATTTAGTCCACAATGGCCAAGTCTTAAACGAGTGAGAATCACTTCATCTCTCCGGTTTTGTCGCCGAATCTTGGTGTGCTTAACAACTTTAGGGCATGAGCTATGCATATGTCTGGCAGTGTTGCCCCTATCCCAGTCGTTTTGCCACTGTTCATAGATTGATGTATTAACAGAAGCATAGAAATCCTTTGGCACTGGATATATATCCTCAAAATCCACGTAGGGTTTGGATAAAGATGATTTTGCAAGCTGGTCAGCTTTCTCGTTTCCATGGAGACCTACATGTGCAGGAACCCATATTATGTCACAGCTTATGTAAGTTTGATTCAAAATGGTACCAAGATGTAATATTTCATATAGAATGTCACTGCGTTGCCCGTTTGCACCTGAGTGAATTGCTTGAATCGCTGCTAAGGAATCTGTAAAAATTATTGATTCAAGATTATGATTTTTTACCCACACCAGAGCCATTAGAATAGCTGTTAATTTTGCTGCAAAAACTGACAAATGATCTTGTAATCTAAACAGTTCTTCTACCTCTAAAGATGGAATATAGAAAGCTGCGCCAACGTGTCCTGTAGCAGGGTCTTTAGACGCATCTGTATAAATATGATTAAATCCATGGTAGCGTGTATTGATGAAATCAGATGCTACTGATTTTATGATGATAGGACTCATTTGTTTATGTATAACTGAGGCCAATTCCGTATTAAGTGATGGTTGTGTAAGACACCATGGGGCTGATTTGGGAAGCTTGAATGGGGCATTTAGTTGTAAATCTTGAATTTTGCACTTGTGAGCGAGTTGTCGAGCCGCTAACCCAAAGGGTAGTTTGCCATGGCTCCAATCACACATGACATATTCCACGCACTCATTTAACACGTCTTTTGAAGAATGGTAATCAGAGGATGATGTCAAGGAGAGATACGTTTTAAGTGCGGACTTCTGACGGCAGTACGCGAGAGGAGGTTCCGAACACTCTACCTGCATAGCAGCTATGGGAGTAGTTGGAAATGCCCCTGTAGCTATTCTTAAAGCTTTTGATTGAACTCGGTCAAGTTTAGTTAAGTGACACTTTGCTGCATTCATAAAGACTTGGCTGCCATAATCCAATCTTTATAGAATTAGAGCCTTGTAGAGTAAAAGTAGTGATGATTTATCGGCACCCCATTTTGTACCCGATACGCATTTCAAGAGATTTAGTCCTTTTGAACACTTTCCCGATAAGTAGGTTATGTGACGAGACCAAGTAAGTTTACTATCAAAGTAAACTCCCAAAAATTTTAAATCAGGGACGAAGTTGATTCGATGTTCTCCAATAGTAAGAAACAAATCATGAACAAGTTTGCGTTTTGTAAAATTCATGGCCACTGATTTTGAAATGGAGATTTTGAATCCCCATTGAGAACACCATTTGTATACTGAATCTAGTCCTGATTGAATGGAACGGAGAACAAAGTCAATATTTCCAAAACGTCTCCAAAAGGCTCCATCGTCAGCAAATTGAGAGGCATCAATATTCACAGGTAGTGAATCAAACATATCATTGATCATGATATTAAAAAGAAGTGGACTTATAACACTGCCTTGGGGGTTCCGTTCTGAATAACATGCACCCCTGATAGATCTTGGCCTATGCGAACTCGTATTGTTCGGTGAGAGAGAAATGAACTGATCCATTTCAGCATTCGACCTTTGACTCCAAGGCTTTGTAGCTTAAATAGGAGTCCTTGTCTCCAAAGCATATCATAGGCCTTCTCGATGTCAAGGAATACACAAATCATGTATTCCTGGTTGCTTATAGCCTTTTGTGCCGCCGTTTGTAGGCGGATGAGTTGGTCTGTACATGAACGATTTTTCCTAAAACCAGATTGAATTCTGTTAAGAAGTTGATTGGATTCCATAAGATAACTCAAGCGGTTGCTCACCAACCTTTCCATGATTTTACAGAGATTTGATGTCAAGGCTATTGGTCGATATGATGATGGTATTGAAGCATCTTTTCCGGGTTTTGGAATTGGAATCACTACAGCTTCAGTCCATACTTTTGGAATTTCACCACAAAGCCAACTTTGGTTTATCATATCTTTGACTATTTCTGAAGAGCTATTAGGCATATGCTTGAAATGTTCATAACAAAGGTCATCAGCACCTGGAGATGTATTTCCTTTTAGAACTGCCGTCTGTAACTCTACTAAAGTGAAAGGCTTATCCAATGGAGAACAAGGATCCTGTATGGCTTTGTCTATATCAGCTTTGAATTCTAGTTCAACAGCTGTTACCTTATTTTGAAATTCAGCAGGGAAATTTTCTAGACTACTGACAGTTTCAAACTGTTCAGCAAGTAATTCTGTTTTTTCATGATTTGTAACTGCTTGTCCATTTGCCCCGAGAACTGGGATGGGACTCCTGTTAAAACTGCCACTGATTCTTTTGACCTTGGACCAGACTTTCGTTAAAGGAGTGTTTCTATTTATTGTGGAAATGTATAAACGCCAGCTAGAGCGTTTTGTTTGGCGAACTATTCGTTGATATTCTGCACGCCTTTTACTGAAGGTTTCCAAATCAGCCGGAAGTGAAGTTCTACAGACCTTGTTGTAAGCTTTATGCCGCGCTCGATTGGCTTCTTCACATTCCTTATTCCACCAAAATTGTGACACTCTGGGCTGGAATTTACCAGAAGTTTTACCAATGCATTCATTTGATATGCCAATTATTTTAGATGTGAGATTTTGATTTGACAATTCAATGTCTGTTGATATAAGGTCTTCAGATAATCTGATTTTCACATTGTATTGAAAACTCATTCCAATTAGCAGATCTAAACTTCCATCGGGGGACTCGACTTGAAATAGTTCTAAGAGGATTGAAATGAAGCATAGCGACAAAGATAAAATTTATTCTACTTGAGCTGTTATCATCGGTACATAATTAATATCTATTTTTTTTATCAAATTCAAAGCAAGGGCCTTGGGATTGAGTTGCAAGTTCACAAAATCATGAAACTTTCACTATATTATGTTGATAAATAGAATATCATTGTGAAGGTATTTGGAACAAAACATTTTTTTCAAAAGCATGAAAGATGGTAACACATGATAAAGGCAAACATTCGTTCATGGACGTTGATTTAAAACACATTCTCCTGATTTAGAAGTGCGTTTATCGCGCTAAACGGGGTTTTCTTAAAACGAAGTTTTTATAAAATCGTGTTTGTGTCTTATGAGAGAATGTGGATATGTTTGTATAGACTATCTGATGACCATTTTTTACAGCATAAAAAAACGTTTGTTTGTTTTTTTCAAATCACATGCACTGATCACCCTCTCTGGTAATGTGTACATCACATGTAGGTATGAACAACGTTTTATTCATCATTTCATGTACATATGAATTGCCACTTGAAAGTGCTTGGCTAAACACTATTTCTTCATCCCATACGAAACATAAACTCGTCAATGAAGAAAGTTGACATCCCCAAATGAATTATCCAAAGTGTAAAACATTCGTAACATTAGCTAGTCGATTCCCATGTATTTGTTGTGTCTAGTCAGCTGTATGATGCAGTTAAGTTGGGAAATATTCCACAATAGCTTCTTATTTATAATTTTTACAGCGCCATTGAAAAGCATTACCTCTCTTTTTTCAAATCACCTCGATCATTCTCTTTGATATTGCTAATAATGAATGCAGCCTTATTTGAATATTGCGATAAAATCAGTGTGTAAATAACATGCATGTAGCTTTGATAATAGTTGTTCCACGTAGCTCAGCGACAGAGTGTCCGCTGGTCACCCGGAAGACTGGGGTTCGATTCCCGGTCGTGTCATACCAAAAGACGTTGAAAGATGGGAGTTGTTGCTGTCTTGTTTGACACTTAGCATTAACTGGCTCTGCACTGCCGGGTGCCATGGTCACAAATCAAATTTCCAATGTACTGGGGACAATAAAATGTAATTATTTACCTATCTTTTTAAAGTACCTAAAAATCGTAAATTGGCACTCGTGTCTAGCTCAATGGTAACCACATTTTCTTCCATTCAACACATGAGTTAAACATGTTGTTAGTCAAGAAAGTCGAAATTCCCCATTATTATCCAAATTGTAAAACATTCCTAACATTAACTAGTCGTGTATTTGGTGTCTCGAGACAGCTGTATGATGTAGTTAAGTTGGGAAATATTCCACAATAGCTTCTGGGTTCACATCTGTATTCTCTTAATGGTTAATAACACTGTCTGTTACTCGTTCTGATTCACTTCCCGCGGCAAGAGCTTTCATCAATTACTGGCAACTTAGTTCTTCACCAGTTGACAACGTTTTGCCATTGGCGTGCATAAATTAGGGAAAGTTACAATATTTTATGAAATCATCAGAAAAAAGTTGCTGATTTCGCTTATACTTTTTTGATAGTTTTTTCCAAACCAAAAAATATATCAATTTCAAATTGATTAAAGTTATACAAAAGGACAAATTCACCATTTTTTTGTCATATTATGTACGAATTGTCGGAGATTTGTATCAGTTGGTAAACAAGAATGAACAGGGATTAATTAATCCTGAATTTTATGTATTTTGGGCCTAAGGCCTTATACTGAATAAAATATGTCTGTCTGTATGTATGTATGTCTGTCTGTCGGTATCCAATAATGATCTTAAAATGTGCGCATGCTGGTAGCAAAGTGCTGCATTAAAATTTCCTCATGAATAAAAGTAGCAATTTCAGACAAAACGCAAATCACATCGGAGATGTTTAAAGAGATATCCTTATCGGGAAACTAAATTCAAGGGGACATTCAAGTGTAAATACTTAATGTTATTTGAATATAATTATAACATTACAAAGTATGAACATGTTATAAGAGGTAACTTATATATGTTAAATTTATATTCACAATTTGATAAAGAAGAACGAACATGCGGTCAAATAACAACAATGAAAAGTCAATCTATTCATCGGTGTTACGATTGTGAAATGCCTTGCTACGGAATTAAAAGTCCCTACAGTTAAGTTTTATCATAATTAATGTGTTAATTCATGGATATTCCAAGTTAAAAATAACAAACGGGTGATTGATAGGACATGCTCTTGAAATGTGAAGTTTTCTTACAACTTCATTTAATGTGTTGGCTTGCCCATCGGCGCTGTATGGGACAATTAATTAACGATTAAAAATTCACCTTTAAATCAATATCTAGTGAGAAAATTGTCACTAAAGATATTTCTGATTAATTAAGTTAATATTTGTTTATAATTTTTAAACGTTCAAAATCTATCTTTGGATAATTGATCAAATACTTAATATAATGAGATGCATGCAAACAGAAAACAGGCTAACAGGTTTTTGTACGAGCAAATGTGTTACGTTTTTTAACAAACAACTAGGTTTTTGAAAGAGCAAGGTGATAATTAGTGACACGCGTTGGTACAATCTTTGCAATATTGTAACAAGTTGGCGTTTTATAGTGAAATTTCACATGTCATATGTACTGCGAATATCAAACTGATTTTTTTGTAAAGCACCAAATAATAATTTAATATAATGTTTTCTACAGTGATCAGGAATTCCTAACATGATAAATGTCTCCATGTTAAGGCCACAAGACACATTTAGTTTTGTTGGAGTTACAAATGTTGAGGAAATTATTAGAGTTTTAAAAGAAATTATAAAGAGTTCTCCGAAAGCCATGTACTGAAAGTTTTGTTTTTAAAAAGAGGTCACATGAAAGTGCAACATTCTGCTTTGTGAACGTGAGCAAGACAATTGCGCGCCATTTGGTCGAACGTTAATTATGTTGAATGTGAGTGAGTTGGAGTTGAACACCGCTTAGGCAATATTACATCCTGTTATGAAAAGTCAACTCAGACCCAATGGCAGATTTAGACTGAACAAAATTCAAATGTAATAGAAACATAAGAAACAAGATGTGTTTGTGAAACACGAATGCCCCCGGATGCATATGTCAAGTATCAAAGACCTAGCTCTGACCAATCAAAAGTTATGACCAAGGTTAAAGTTTTTGTGGACACACGGACAGACGGACGGACGGACGGACAGACGGACAGACGGACAGGTGAAAAACAATATACCCCCGGAATCTCCGATTCGGGGGCATAAAAATGAATTAATATAGTATTTTTCATGACATAATGATATAGGTGAACTTGAGTAGAATTTAGAAACATTATTGTGAATTATCAGAATTACAATAACTATAATTTTTTTACATCGTTGGTACAAATTGTATAAAAATATAATACAATCGGGTTTTCTCTAAAATGTGACCATGGTTTTGACAATTGCTTTCTGGGTGCGGTCTTGCTTGTACATTTCAGCAGGTTGCACGTGCAGCACGAAAAGCGTTAGTCATCAGTATTTAGCTAGTGTGTTTGGCCTTTTGTACCATGCCCACGTGTCGGTCCCTTTGATATTGGCCGTGGTGTATCTTATAGTTACACCACGGCCTGAAGTAACCTTTGATCGTAGCTATCTCATTGGCTCGCTGCAGTTTAGCAAGCCACGCCTACCGTTCACGCACTAAAGGAATTTGCTGAAGAGGATGTAAATATTCTATAAAATGGCACAATAAAAAGAACGTAAAGTTTTAATGAAGCACATTCAAACAAATAGGACTATCGAACATAATCCATTTTGAACAATTAGAAACACCATAGGCTAGTGAAAATGTACTTGAATGAAAAGTTATATAGTCTATTAATTATTTACGACAATATAAGGTCGTCAATCATGTCATCCCACTCGCGACTCGACATTGTGGCCATGTGAAACTGAATGATTTCAAATTCAAATTTCCGGCGCAGATCTCGTGCAGAATTTGACAACGTGCAATGTGGGCGTGGTACAAAGCAGTTACTTCATCTAATCACTCGAGGTTGATCCAGTTACACCACACCTGATCGCTGTTTGATTGACAGCTGAATTTGCGTCTCGGACTACCGTCCTCGACGAATTCAGCTGTCAATCAAACAGCGATCAGGTGTGGTGTAACTGGATCAACCTCTCGTTTATGGATGAAGTAACTACTACTTGTTCACGTTTCACGTGCGCGAGAGCTCGAGAGCTTTCGCTCTGCTGCATTAGTTTGGCAGTGTTGTTAATAATTATCCTATAAGTCGTCAAAGATTTAAAGGATATTTTAAAATTGACGTGGAAAAATATTCGGTGACACCTAGCAATATCTAGAATAAGTGGCTTTCGTTAACATTGACATTCCTTTTCAAATAATATGTACAGGACACACATCCTTGTATGTAATTTTTAAGATCATGCTTCTAGTTGTATTAATGAAAGCGCGGGATTTATCAAAGAACGCGAAAATCGAAAGAGTTATTTCCTAACGGCAGTATATTTATTGAAGTCCATGACTCTAAGAGTCATACAGCGACCCCACAATTTTAAAAGATATTTGAATAAAAGATGTTATGAACGTGCTCTCCTGAAAATATAAACGAATTAAGTAATAAACTAATCGGAAAAAGAAAGTTATAACTTTTGAACAGAAATTATGAAAAAAATATTTTACATAAATATTGACAGTTAACGTCACATGAAAAGAACATAATCGCTATTTTTTGGTATTTTGACTTGTAAAGAACAAAATTAATGTTGACGCATTTTGGGAAAAGGGAAAATCGCGTAACTTTGCGATTGGCGCAACGTTAACGTCACGTGACACAAATGTCAAACAAATGCTCATAATGGATCACGATCATCACCACTGTAGAGAAAAATTAAAAACCATCAAGTCACACCACAAAACCGCGAACAACTTTTGAGAGTAAATATTGTCCACAGATATATCACCTTATGAAGAATCGCCATATTTCATAAATTCTTATTGACAATTTGTTTTCACACTACAGACAAGATGTAAAGATATTGAGCAAGCCCAAACAGCCAAAAACAAAACGCAATTGTATGAAGACTTATATCTGCTTGCACTGGACCATCGTCAACGCTTTCTTTATGCGACGTCATGAACGTCAAATGTAGTTGTGTAGGTGTGTATTGCTTTATGCACGTGCGCTCAGGGAGATCAAGGGCAAGCGAAGTTAGAGCTATTCGATTCCTCGATGGTCTTACATTAACCACTAAACTTTGATTTATGGCAATTGTTAAATGACTGGGAAGAGACTTTAATGTTTATATAAACAGCGATTGTAAAGACCATGTGCCTTGTCACTGATTGAGCAAACTAAAGTCTTTCAAAAGGACATGCTTGAGTCAAACCTGATTCTCCAATTTATGAACAAGCCACGATTAAGGTTTAGCAAGAATACTTGAACAACCATAAGATGACGTCACAAAATCAATCTGTTTTTGCTCATGCAACTTTGTACGTGTGCTTACATTCGTTTTACACATATTTAGGTCTGATCTTTTGACCACTTCTCACTTTAAATGTTTGGATCGCAATACGGGTTATGTCAAATGTTATTTTCCGTTGAATTATGTTTTGGAGATGGGTTCATATACTTGACTGACTTTATTCCAACCTTCTATCGCGTTTCGTTGTTTAATGAGGGTAATTTCAATTGAGTGATAAATTTCTTTTGACGGTGAGTTTATTGTACACTACACAAAAGAAGTAAGTGAACATGATGTTTACATGGATAAATGGAAACGTGGTCCCATGGCCTAGATAGAACAATGAAATGAAAATGAAAGGTATCCAAAGTTTGTATTTCATTATTTTTTAAAAATCATTTGAATTCAATTTAGATTCCAATACAAAAAAAAATTTGGAAATAAAATAATAATTCGCGTCGTCGCATAATTTTTGCCTCTTTGCCAAAACCAGAAACATTTTGGGGGATCTAATCATGGTGTTATCTGCTGAATAACTAAATACATGACACCAAAATTTCAGGTTTCTGAATACTTCTTAAAACTGATCATATCTCTTAAAATTGAATTTTAACACATTTCAAGTATGTGAATGAATCGTTACTGTTTCTGATGAAATTTTCCTGGATGTAAAACATGTTTTTTTTTTATGTTTTCATATAAAAATGTAAATGAATGCTGTCGCCTATATTGCTTGCGTTAAAGGGGCAGTAGCACGTTTTTTGATAATTTTACATTTTAAATATTTCTCTTATAATTGTAAGTAAATGCTAAATGTATCATATTGACAGTGTCACCAATCTCATTACACAAGCCAATCACCCATTGTCAGAGGACAAAGTATGAGGCTTCACATAAAATCCATTGGCGGTCATTTTTGTGTGAACACCTTTAATTCATTTTTGTAAGAAAAATGAATCTCATGGCTGAACTTTACGTTATATATTTGAATTATTACTGCTTCATTTAGTTTGAATACATTGTCTTTCAATTGGAACTATTTATTTCCATTTTCCTGACATCACCTTATATTCCCCCTAAAAACGTGCTACTGCCCCTTTAATGGCAACAACAAAAACCAGAAAAGATTTTGTTTTCAAAATGTAACGTGGCTTTATTTTAAAGCGTATGTGTTATCTTTGACAAAGAACAATGCTTAATTTTATTGATTTGAATTATAATAACAAAATTCTTATGAGAATTAAAAATACCCATGAAAAAGATTAAGTTGCAGCTTAAACATAATGTCAACCATATGATGCATACTGATAAGGATCTGAATTCAACTTAATTCAGTATTTCAATTTTTAAAAAAAGTTTTAGCCTTTTGTAGACAGAAGCATCGTGTGATTTCCATTAATTTGTCTTTTTGTTTACCTACCAACCCAAAAGTGTTTAAATCAATGCTGGATAGTAAGCTCAATCAACGGAAATTTATGATTTAAATAATTATTTAAATAACACTCAGATCGGATTTCGGTAAATATCCATTTCGAGTTTTATGATAACGAAAGGTTGTACTAGCCAGAAAATATTTTATCTAATCAAGTGCCGTATTGTTTGTAAATAAGAGCAATTTGATGTGAGAACATCAACTATAAGTCATGTAGCTATTTTAAAATATTCTGTAAATAAATGTAAAAAGGCTAAAATGATAGGAAGTCTCTCGATACATTTCACTATTATCGGATAATACGCAGAAAATGGCTGCCGAGGTAAACAAGTTTTCGTTCACAATCAAAACATTTCATGTCTTGTTGAATTTCCTGCTATATTTCGCTGTAATCGTAATTATTTAGTTAGTATATATATACATTTATATGTTCTTGCTAAGAATTTACAGCCCTTTGTTTTAATACGTGTCGAATTCGTGCAGTTTTCATAGCGTTTCTCGATAAGCTGACTCAGTCAGTGACATAGTCAGATGACGTTGGTGGTTTCTTTCAATATTCTGATGTAGTCTGATGTAAGTCAAGTCTGTTTAGTGTTAAGTAGTATTTTTTATGGATTTGAATGTTTCCCTATGTTACACTTCTTTTCATAATCACAAATCATGAACAATCTTCACACCTTTTAATATTTATTCACTGCAATAAACTATCAGATGAAGGCAGTAGCCGGAATAGGAGTTTATATTAGATGAACTAGACTACAGTACACTTGAACTGTGGGTAGTGTCCTAAGTTTGTGATCGCGTATTAATATGTGCAATCGCATATTACCTAAACTTAGGTTAAAAAATTGAAACATCCAGATCATGATTTTAAAACACCAAGCCCATCAATTTGATCAAATTATCAATCATTTAGTTTATCTCGTAACCAGTTTATTGATGCTATTTTAAAAAATTGATTACTATTTTAAAAACAAATGTTCAAGGACAATTACTCAGACGGTTATGAAATTAACTTGTAAATGTTTTGTTAAAATTGACTTTCCCACATACCCTTGGATTGCATCATTTTCTGTACTTGAAAAATTAAAGTATACAGTACGAGTTGTTTAAATCTTTGTTCAGTCAGAAGTTACAGCTTATTGATATTTGTCACACAGACAATGGACGATATGTTGGTGCAGCTTATGAGTATGGGCTTTGAACTGCCAGACTGTCAAGATGCTGTACAATATGGCAAAGTCACAGTGGAGCAGGCCGTAGAATGGTAAGAACACTTCTTGTATTTTAATCCTCAAATAAAGTGAGAACTAAGACTTTCCGCTCTGACAGTCAAGAGTAGATTTTGATCCTTTTCAGACAGTGGCTGTTAGGGGTGACTATAGAATGAACCGGACTATTGCAATATATAGTCATTGTTTATGCAACCCATAAAACCATAGTGCGATCAGATAGCATTAGTATTGCATTCAGAAACATATCTCGGCTGTGATTCCCAAAGATTGGGACAGAGTTTTATTATCCTGTCTCAGGGTACGAACGTTACGCTAACTCCACTAATCTGTAAGTCCAAGTTGGGCCGCGTGAGCGAATCTAGCTTCTGAGCCCAGGGTACAGATTAGTTGAGTTAATGTTACGTTCGTACACTGAGACAGGATGGAGTTTTATTAAATCATAGGTCGTTAATGTCATTATAACGTACTTCAATTAAATAATATTCATCAATAGTTCCATATTTGATGATATTACATTGACCTGTCTGAGAGGTCACCTTTGGTGATGAAATAAGGAATTATAATTTTTATATTAATTCCTGATACTCGGGATCGCAAACAGATTATTGTCTTTGTAAAGCATGCGTTAGCTAAAAGGGACCTTATCATAAAGCAAGTTGTAAAGCCTTAAATAATTCAGCAAATATCAATAATATTGTTGTTTTTGTATATCATCAATCATGTTCTTTATATTATATGTATATCATGTATACTGAATTGTAACTCTCATGTATATGGGCCGGATTTTTTACTTTGACTTTGATTAAATATTGCACAATCATTTTGTGACCTGATGACTTGATAGTTTGTGTCTTGACCTCAATAACAGTGTGGTAATCCAAGCATGAAATAAAAGTAAATATTTTTTTAACTTATTAAAAGAGAATATTATATTTAGGTTTAATATAAATTTTTTCTAAATCATCTACTCTATCTTTATCATTTCAAATAGAAATTAAAGATACCAGAAAAATAAAGAGTTATCTCCCCTTACATTAATTTTTTTGTAAGCATTGAAATTTATCAAACTGTAACTCTTGTGATTTTCATTCGCATTGTGTGTTTTCCATGCAATGTGCAGTCTGTTCTTGACTATGAGCAACTACACGATACCGTATGAGAATCAGAATTAATCTATTAAAACATTTAGCAATCAGATTTGTCATCGAGATTATTGCTTTGAATGAAGTTGAGCTCTGTACACCATCAAATTGCAAAACCAAGTATCAGAGCTCACGTTTCCTTCAACAACAGGGTCTAACGTTAAAATGTCAAAAACTAAACGTTCAAAGTTCAGTA
Source organism: Steromphala cineraria (assembly GCA_916613615.1). NCBI lineage: Eukaryota > Metazoa > Mollusca > Gastropoda > Trochida > Trochidae > Steromphala > Steromphala cineraria. The sequence continues at coordinate 19,831,498 of OU744733.1, forward strand.
GGACTGATTGATCAATGTTAAATCAACAGTTGATCCAAGTTTGTTAAGATTGTATTAACTTTGGAGTCCTCCTTATTTTTCAACACATCATATGCTTTGAATTTAGTACAAGAAAGAAAAGCAAATGAATAAAATACCCTTATGCTTTCTCCCCCAGGATTTTAGCTGGCAAACCTGGCATGGTAGCATCTTCCTCACAGCCCATGTTGAAACTGGCAAAGGTAAAGTGATGCTTCTTTATTTCATATTTATCCATGCTGACTTGAATTTACCATTTAAAATCTCTGGATATATAGTCATATTTCCATCCAAAATTAATCTCATTATGAAGCATAGAGGAAATTAGGTAAATATTCCTAAAAAATATCTTCATGTGTAAATCAAATCAAAAGTTAACTGTGCTAATTAATCTATTGATGTGGCTTATATGAAGATTTTAATTTATTTGTTATAACCTTTCTGTTTAATGTTTTTTGTTTCTCTAGGGTTCAAATTCTCCTGGGCTTGCAGCCTCATCAAACCCATTTGTAAATCCTGTTTCAATACCTGGACCTTCTGATGTAAGACCAGATTTGATTGGTCAGGAGTCGGCTTCCTTATCCAATGAAACACCAGATGAATGTTTGATGAGCAGAATGCACATGAATGATGAACAGAAGAAAGTGAAGAGCAAATTTGAAGAAAAAGTGAGAGATGAAGCTCAAAGAAAAGCAAAAGAAGAGAAGATAAAGGCTAGACAGGTCTGCTTGATGGTTGTTTATTTTTACCTTTATTATAAAATTTAGGATTTAATACTGCTGAGATTGAGATATGAAGAGAAATTGTGTACAGTAGAACTCGGATATAACAAACTCCAAGGGACCAAAGAATTTAATTCGCTGTATCCGGTGTTAACTATACACATATAATTTTAATGATATTATATAGGGACGGGACTTGAAAAATTGTTTGCTATATCCGAGTTCGCAATATCCGTGTTCTACTGTATTTGGTTCATCAATAGAACCAATCTTAGTGTTAACATCTATTGATTATTTGTATTTGGGGAAGGGATTTGGATAGCAAAACCAAAAATTTTTTATGTTCAATTAAGTCATTTATTGTTTTTATAGATTGTCATCATCTGTTATATATTTTGTGGTTATTACCTCTGACACTAATGGCTATTTTCAAAATGGTCACGTGTTAAACTTCAACTCCCTCACTCAGTCTCTCAATCAGTCCGTCACTTGGTCCCTCCAACAATCACTCCCTCACTAAATCCTTCCCTTAATCAGTCCCTCCCTCAATAAGTCCCTCACTCATCCCTCCATCAATCAGTCCCTCACTCTATCCCTCAATCTATCAGTCCCTTCCTCAATCGATCCCTCAATCAATGAGTCCCTCACTCAGTCCCTCCAACAATCATTCCCTCACTTAGTCCCTCTGTCATTCAGTCCCTCAGTCGATCCCTCCATCAATCAGTCCCTCACTCTATCCCTCCATCTATCAGTCCCTCCCTGAATTAGTCCCTCCATCAATTCACTTCCTCACTCAATCCCTCCCTTAATCACTCCCAACACTCATTCCTTCCCTCATTCACTCCCACACTCCCTCACTCACTCACTTGTTATGTATTTGCAGGAGAAGGCAAGAATCCTGCAGCAGATAGCAGAGGACCGAGACAAGGTGAAAATGATGAGACTACACGGACCTGTATCCGCTACTGAGTCTGGATCCAGCTCCCAGTCCCCCACCAAACAGACCCCCTCCACCTCCGCCTCCAGCCCTGAGTCTAAACCTGCAGACAAGTGTACACTACAGGTAAAACTGAGCTTCCCTTTTCATGTGTACACATACTACCCAAATTTCCAATTCATAATATTTATGAAGTTTCTTATGTACCACGTACTGGCCTATGCCCTCCAGTTGATTATGACATCATAAACACCATTGTGACGTCATCATTAGTGTAGCACATTTATAACTTACTCTACCTCTCTGCCTATTTTTGTCTGATGAAGCTGCCCTCGCGGGGGTGAAACGTTACAATTGAATGCTTGTTGTTGACACCCACCTGGTGTTCTATGTGTTTGGTAGCAACATCCCCCTTCCATTTTACTTTGTTAATGTTTAACCACATAAACCCAGCTACCAGAATCTTCTTGTTGATCAATGTAGTAACCAGCTTGTTTCCTACTCAGGTATACTGTGGATAAGCGCGTCTCCACTTTTGTGTTTCAGAATCTTGACCTTGATTGAGTCAGAATTATATCTGTTAGACAAATGAACATGAAATGCACATGTATTTGAATAGGTTGAAAATTCTACCAAGTCCTATAACCATGACAAGATATCTTTTGGTAGAGGTTCTAGAGTAGTCACATATACCATCTTCAACAAGTGGCATATCCCCGATTATTTTCTAAATTCTAATCTGTCAGCCACACCCGAAAGCAATACAAATTAAAGGAGTGTCTTGAGTCTAGAAAATGTTGGCAAGTGTATGCCTGACTTCTTTTTATTTTATCTTGAATAAAAGAATCAAAATAATCAAATTAGTCATAAATCTTTATTTCAGGAACTATATGTTAGTTTACATAAATGCCTACAGCAACAAATCGTAATGAGTCTCCGCTTGGTGACATGGTCAGATCATTCAACCTCGGACTGCACTTGTATGCTGACGATACCCAGATCTACATGTCATTTAAGCCACTGGTTTCAGCTGAATCCACGTTCCTCGCCATTGAAAAGTGTGTAAGCTGTATTAAACACTGGATGTCATCACACTACCTCAAACTGAATGACGATAAAACAGAACTTATTGTATTTCATCCTCAGCGTCTTCAAACCTGTATCTCTTTTCCACAATTTAGCATTGGTCAGTGTTACATTCAGCCAAAATCAGAAGTTCGCAACTTGGGGGTTATCTTGGATTCCTCACTGTCCATGGAGCCACACATCAACAGCATTTGCAGAAAGGCGTACTTTCAAATTCGCAACATCGCTATGATTCGGCGACATCTGGATACTGATGCAACTAGAACCCTTATTCAGGCCCTCGTGACATCTCGTCTCGACTATTGTAATGTGCTCTTTGTCGGTCTCCCAAATGTTTTGATACAAAGGCTACAGAAGGTGCAGAATACTGCAGCCAGATTGATCTCCCAGTCAAAGAAATCTGAACACATAACTCCTGTGCTTTATTCTCTGCACTGGCTTCCTGTACAGTACCGTATTAAGTATAAAACTCTCCTCCTTGTTTTTAAGAGTATCCATGGCCTCGCTCCACAGTACCTAACTGATCTGTTCCAGCCCTATACCCCTGCACGTTCCCTCCGATCAAGTGATCAGTGTCTGCTAACAACGCATGTGACCAGGACAAAAACATATGGTGACAGGAGCCTTGAAACAGCTGGTCCTCACTTCTGGAATAATCTTCCATATCACCTCAGAACACAACCTGACTTATCTGCCTTTAAATCAGACCTAAAGACTTGTCTTTTTTCGGAGGCATTTGAACATTATGTTTTGAACCTACCATCTTAGAGCCAAAGCGCCTTTGAGCTGACTATGGATATTGGCGCTATATAAATATTAGTATGTATGTATGTATGTATAATCAATAACACAGAGTTTATATTGCCATTAATGTCTATGTCAATTCAGAGAATATTGTTTGCCTGCTAATAAATGGTATTAACGCTTCCACCTCTTCAAGCAAGAAATAAATGTAAAAAATTGCAATTACAGGTAATGTCTGTGTCATTCATAGAATATTGTTTGCCCTTCCACTTCTTCAAACGAGAAATCAGTCTAAATTATTCTGTGTTACTGATTTCTTTGTGGTGACAGGTTTAAGTTTGAGTTTTTACACTAATCATTTTGCACAGATTCGACTTCCTGATGGGCGGAGCGTGCGCCAGTCCTTTGAAGCCAGTGATACTCTGAATGCAGTGTGGGACTTTGTGTACGCCAGAAACAGAAACATCACAAACATGGCCTTCATTCAGGTAATTCCTGCACCCTACTCGCTTCTTCTTGAAATCCACCTTTTAAAGTCAGACAATTTTATTTTGTTGCAAGTTTGTCTTATATAGAGATTTCTTACAAGCAAGACTTTTCTGATTATTTTTTTTATAAGTGAATCAGTGCCTTTTTACTTAACCAGTGAAAGTGAGCTTCATATTTATGCCATTCACAAGGTTCATAAATGTTTTTTTTTAAATAGGACCAATTTGAAATAATTGACAGATCCAAATCAGTTTATTTTTTCTAAAATACAAAATCAATCAGTAACAAATAAACAGAGATACAAACAACATCAAGTGAATGTTACATTTCATAATATTAACCCCTTCACCCTAACAGGCGTGAAAACAGGCTTGTATACATGGGATAATGCACAAAGCGATTAAAAAATGTTATATATAAAGCTCTTATTTTTATTTAATATTTAAATAAAAAATGCAAACATGGTACATGATAATGCACAACAAGATTAAAGAATGTTATATATAAAGCTCTTTAGTTTTATTGAATATTAAGATGAAAAATGCAAACACTGTACAAGATGGGAATGGTTGCTTCCTTGCTTGAACTCATTATTAATTATTAAACTGACAAAACATTAATTTGGACTGCAATATGGCTGCAGGGTGCCACAGCCACACAACTAATTCTCATTTAGTTTGACTTAAAGGGGCAGTAGCACGTTTTTAGGGGGAATATAAGGTGATGTCAGGAAAATGTAAATTAATGGATCAAATTGAAAAACAATGTATTAAAACTAAATGAAGCAGTAATTATTCAAATATATAATGTAAAGTTTAGCCATGCGATTCCTTTTTCTAACACAAACTGAATTAAAGGTGTTCACACAAAATGGCTGTCAATGGATTTTATGTGACTCTTTATACTTTGTCCTCTGACTATGGATGATTGATTTGCGCTATTAGATTTTTGACACTACCAAAATGATACATTTAGCATTAAGGTTCAATTATCAGTGAAAAATTCAAAATATAGAAATTTAAAAAAACGTGCTACTGCCCCTTTAAAACAAAAAAGAGTTATTATTATTGTCTACACAGCCTTTTCCGCGGCGTGAGTTCAGCAAGGATGAGCAGTGTGAGACACTGAGAGATCTCGGACTCACCCCCACAGGCTCCCTCGTCCTGCAACACCGCTCAACCCCACCCTCTGAACCCTCGGCCAATCAGAACATGGATACAGGTACAAGGATATATAGCTCTTAGAGCGTGGCATATACTTTTCTACTACATGAGATGAAATAAATATTATAATGCTGAGGAATATATGGATGACAACTTCTTTGTTCATTGTATGCGACGTTTCGACACAGATTCTTGTGTCGTTCTCAAGCAGAGGAAATAAATATTGTATTGGTAAACAATTGACAAAAGTTCTATTAATGATATGAGCAAATGCTTGTAATTTTGTATAATCAAGTAGTAGTAATGTAAAGCCTTAGAAAGTCTATGTAACTTACTCATGACAGCACTAGTTGTGAATACATTATTTCACTGCCAATGATATAATGAATACTGGTATCTCATGTATTGTATCTTTTGTAAAAGTAGCACTTAAAGCATTTCCCAAAACTGTACGAGTCTCATATAGGGGTGGGTATTGCAGGAAATGTTCATATTGCGATATACTGCGATATGCACACTAGTATTGCGATACGCATTGCAATATATTGCAAGATGTTTTTTGGCACACATACTTGCCAAAAACTCACCTTATGAGTTAACTTTTGATTCTTAAATGATGAAAAAAACTTAAAAATTTTCAATTCTTGTTAATTTTAGAATAAAACCATGAAAATGGAACAGATTTCAAGACTTGTCATTAAATAAAACCTGGAAATGAAATAGTTTCTCAACAGAAAAACTCTCTCGTGTCGTCTGCTGTAGCCATGTTGAAACAAACGCATGACTTCCGTTGTGAAAAACGGAAATACACGAAGATTTCCGAGTGTAACAAACTTTTCTGAATGCTTATAAAAAAACGGTTTTCAACAAGCTCATCGCAATGCGTACCGATCTCATGTTTGAACCGGTTAATACCGGTAAACCGGTTATATTGCGCACCCCTAGTCTCATATTTACAAAATAAGTCAATCTCATATCTGTCTGTGTAATGTCATCAGGTCCCTCGGATATTTCATTATGCCTCTTACTTATAGACAAAATCAGTCCATCAAATAACATCATGTGATCTCTGCTCATAAGTCCCCCAGTTGTTTCATTGAGTCCCTTATAAGCACAATCAGTCTGTCACATATCTTCATGAGTTCTCTGTAAGCTTGGAAACTGACTTTATAGCTTTGTCAGGAGGATGCTTAAAAACATTCACATATCTGTTTGTGTTCTCTCTCTCAGCTCCCCCAGTTGAGGCACCAGCAGCGAACCAGGCAGCTGACCCAGTAGATGAGGGGGAGGGGGACCTAGAGGACATGGGGGAGTTCCTGCCACGCCCTCCCAACATGCCCGACCTGGTCCCCGAGGGTCCCTCACACAGGTGGGGGCGCGGTCACAAGATGAACAACGAACAGGATCAGGAAGAGCTTCCAGGTACTTTATAAATCATCTTTCTTTTACAAAACAGTAGCTCAAACCCTGATCTTACCTCTGTTGTAATGAGAGCATTTCTTGAGGGTCCAGCACATTTACTGTCTGAAACTTTTCCACCTCAAACTATCGGAAAATATAAAGCAATTAAAAACATTTATTGCATGGAAATCTAGCTTGTTGTCACAGACGCATTTTCCAGGATTCAGTCCTAAAACTATGTAACCCTGTTTGTCAAGAAGACTCAAAGTGTGACATGCATGATTATGTGAGGCTCTTTAAATTATCACTTTTGTCTCCAATCAGCCGTATCTCTTTCTACTTATTCTAGCCCTTTCAAACCTGAGAACTGCTTTTCCTACTACAGAGGTTAGATCAGGTTTTATTACTTAGCTACCTCTGTGGGGAGAGATCCATCTTGTCTTTAAGCACCTCATTCTTGCTACAATAATTGAGTTTTGTCCACAAAATATTTACTTTTTATCCCACCGGTATGTAATACCGTGGGATATAGTCATCGCCCTGTCCGTCTGTATGTCCGTCCGTCCGTCAGTAATCATTTCGTTTCCGGAGCAGAACTAAAAAACCGGTCCACATATCTTTCTGAAACTTTACATGTGTATTGCCCACCTACTGAAGTGGTGGCTTTTGATATTTTCACATTTCTGAAAATTTTATTTTTTATTATTTCCATGGAAACAGCTCTTATATTGACTCTGTTCATGAAAGGTTTTACTTTCCGGGGCAGAACTAAAAAACCGGTCCACATATATTTCTGAAACTTTACATGTGTATTGCCCACCTACTGAAGTGGTGCCTTTTGATATTTTCAAATTTCTGAAAATTTTATTTTTTATTATTTCCATGGAAACGGCTCTTATTTGGACTCTGTTCATGAAAGGTTTCGTTTCATATATATAAAACCGGTCCACATATCTTTCTGAAACTTTACATGTGTATTGCCCACCTACTGAAGTGGTGCCTTTTGATATTTTCACATTTCTGAAAATTTTATTTTTTATTATTTCCATGGAAACGGCTCTTATTTGGACTCTGTTCATGAAAGGTTTCGTTTATATTAGCTTATTTAAGAATTGAATGTCAGTTTGTGTGTTTGCACTGGAAAATGAACGATGTAAAAGCTACATTCAAACTTGTGTGAACCCAGCGAGCTTGCGAGAGGGTTCACATGAAAGTTTGAATGTAGCTTTTACATCGTTCATTTTCCAGTGCAAACACACAAACTGACATTCAATTCTTATAATTTCGCACCATATATGGAATGGAACGGCGGAGTGATATGAATACTGTTTTTTTCCTTTGAACGAGTAATACTGCGAAATGCAACCAGAAATAATCCCAATTTGAAAAGAAACTGAATATGTATCAAAATATGTCTGTGTTATATATGAGATAAGATAACATGATGCACTAAGAATTTCTAAATGAAGCGCAAACTTGTATAAAATCCCTTCGTGCAAGGACAAGAGATCAGAGTTATCTGCCTTACATTTATGCATTAGACGTCGTGTCATGCTGGCCGCCATTTGCAGGGGTATCTTCGTCAAAATATGTAAACAACAGTAATTATAGTGACCTGTAACTGCTCTATCGATAATATTCATCTCTTGTGTATACATCGTGAGTATGAAGACTGTCTTTGTTACGCTTTACTGTACTCAATAATGACCGTAATGTAAATATTAATCTCGTTCCGTTCGATCAGATCTATTTTGCAATAAATGATTAGCCTATCAAATGATCTAAAATAAATGATTATAGTGAATGTTTTCAAATCAAAATAATCTACTTGGAAAATAAAGCTATAATTACAATTCCATTTGTAATTTTTACTAACAAATTCTTGAATAACATTTGGTTTGATGTTGGACAGAGAATCAAAGTAGTTCCGGTCAACGTTCACACAAGTATGAACACTGTTTTTGTGAGTTCATGGGAAATGAATCGATGAATCTTCGATCACATGACTATGCCCTAGACCAATCAACGTTCGAGGATATGTGTAAACTTCAGAGTGTGAAATTATACTATTATGAACCTTGCTTGAAAAATTTACAATTATCTTTCAAAGGTTTACATCTTACAATCATGTGGAACCGATGGGATATGTCATCTTCTGATGACTCTTGTCTAATATAGCTGTTGTGTTTGGGGCAAACTTCACTATGTACTGAGTGAATTCTTTAGCTTGCTTTTGACATTGTTTTAATATTCAACATATATTTTGACAATTATATTATTATCAACATTATGACAGCAGGTGATGATGATGTTGACGAGGAGAATGTGGATGATGATGATGGAGATGCAATGTTTGAAAACATCCTTGCTCAGCGCTTTCCTCAGCTGCCGGGTGTAATGGCAGGTATGTTATTTACTCAGGCTGATTTGTGAAAAGGTTGATTGTGTTTATACGAAACAAGTTCGGGAATGCTTAGTGGCAATATCTCAACCCTTTCAACTCTGATAAACCAGTAACAAATATGTTTTGGAGTCTTTGTTTCAAGTCTGAGAAGTGAATGGGTAAATGATTAAAAAACTTCTTTTTAATCCTAATTTTACAGTAGGTTACTGAGTTTCAACTTTTACATTAAGAGATGTACTTTCCATAAATATAAGTAGTTTCAAAATGTAGTTATAGTTTTAAAAACCTCCATTTCTTGCCATACTGTGCAAGTTGCATGTCATTTTATAGTCTTAGCCCAGGTCAAATTATACCAAGGGACTTAAGTTTAATCTAAATTTGTACCCCTTTGAGGGCGAGTGTCTGGTCTAAGGGAGGTAACTCTTGTTTAACTCAATATATGAAATAGTATATCACTTTGGTTTCACAATGACCTTGGACACATGAACAAACAATAAAGTGTGCAAATAGGTCTACTTTACATTTTGCACAGATTTTCATATCACTTTATATATATGAGAACAGGAATATGTATGAGACTTGCCTCTATTCTACAGGTTATGGTGGTCCTGGCAATCAACAGGCCTTTGCAGGTATCGGTCAGATGCTGGTGCAGGATGGTCGTCCTGTAGACGAGAGGGGACATCACAACAAACCAGCTGCACAGTTAGCAGGTACTTACACTAAAGCCAGTACATGAAACAAGCTTGAAAAGTAGCTAGCCTCATACTGATATTTGTAGATTTTAATGCAAAATTTAAAAAAAAAACCTTAAAAAGTAACGAGTCCTGACCAAAATAATGGTCTTTGTTTTATACACAGCTGTAGTGGTTGAACCAATTAGTGCTGAGCTTTTGCTTTTTGGCATACTCTTAAAACAAAGATATCTGATTTCATAAAATACTGATTTAACCTTTGTTTAAATAAGAGCATTTCTTGAGTGTCTAACACATTCATCTAGAAGCAAAAATGTACATCAACAATTTATCTGAAATTTTTCAGCAAATGAAAATTCTTCCCTATGACTTTAGGAATGCTACTAAGTACTTGATGTCCATGAGGCCTTTGCCATGATTCAGTGAAGTTATGTTACCGTGTTCGTTGAAGAAAGATTGCAATGCATACCTGATATTTGCACCTATATGGCATCACGCTAACAGACATTTCAGGTCATAATGTACAGTCATTGACTACCATAGAACAGTCCTTAACTGTATAAATTTCATTATTATTATCATCTTTATTGATATATCCCATTAATATAAATTTTCCAATCCCTAGCGGAGGCGGCGAATCACCGTTACGACCTGCTAGACCCAGCCAACCCAGAACCAGCCGGCCCCCTCCCTCCCTGTCTCTCGTACGAGGTGACGTCACTGCTGCAGATGTGTGTTTTACGTGTGTCGCGAAGAATTTGTGATCCCAGGAGCCCATTGTTGTCACTCGGTAGTCTGGCACAGGATTTGGCACAGAAAATACTCACCCAGTTGATGAAAGAGGGCAAACTAAAACCTAAGACTCTGCAAGTATTTGTTCCATGGTAAGGAAGACCTGTTGGACACTGTTCTTAATGTTAATGATATTTCTGGTTAAAATTTCCGACCATTTTTGCCAAACGCTTTGTTACTTTGATAGCTAATGTGCATAAAACAAAATCATGACTTATTTTTGGAAACAACACCAATATTTACGAAGTAGAGTATCTGGTCATTTAAGCTTTTAGAAGTTCCAATTTAAATTCCAGTAAGTGGGGCCAAGGCACCTTATTACCTTTCAACGGAACAGGCCTTTTAACAAGCTTGTAAATTCCTAGAGGTGAAAGAGCAAACGAGAGACTTTGTTTCTAAATATGTGAAGCTATTCTGATTTTGAACATCTCCGACATGAGCCAGCAAGTTAATCATGCATCTGCTTTTTTTACCCCATGAATATTTCAAGAGGTTCTTCTAAAAGCTAAGAGATGGTTCTGATGTTTTGTTTTTGCTTTAACTGAATTGTAGATACAGATGTATAATTTGTTGCAGTTACCTGAGCACCTCTTACATGAGCCAGCAAGTTATTAATGCATCTGCTTTTTGTACCTTCAGAATGATTAAGGAGGTTGTTCAAACAGCTAGAAGAGGCTTCTTGTTTTTCATTTACCAGAAATGTAGATACAGGTGAAGTATTTGTTGCAGTTACCTGAGCACCTCTGACATTAGCAAGCAAGTTATTAATTCATCTGCTTTTTGTACCTTCAGAATGATTAAGGAGGTTGTTCAAACAGCTAGAAGAGGCTTTTGTTTTTCATTTACCTGAAATGTAGATACAGGTGAAGTATTTGTTGCAGTTACCTGAGTTACTTCGACATGAGCCAGCAAGTTATTAATGCATCTGCTTTTTGTACCTTCAGAATGATTAAGGAGGTTGTTCAAACAGCTAGAAGAGGCTTTTGTTTTTCATTTACCTGAAATGTAGATACAGGTGAAGTATTTGTTGCAGTTACCTGAGCACCTCTGACATTAGCAAGCAAGTTATTAATGCATCTGCTTTTTGTACCTCCAGAATGATTAAGGAGGTTGTTCAAACAGCTAGAACAGGGTTCTTGTTTTTCATTTACCTGAAATGTAGATACAGCTGAAGTATTTGTTGCAGTTACCTGAGCACCTCTGACATTAGCAAGCAAGTTACTCATGCATTTGCGTTTTGTACCTTCAGAATAATTTAAGAGTATGTTCAAACAGCTAGGAGAGGGTTCTGTTTTGTTTTTGATTTACCTGAAATGTAGATACACCTGTTGTTTTTGTTGCAGTTACCTGAGGAAGCTGTGTCTAGACTGGTACCCATATACAACTAACGAGCTTCTACAAGCAGTCCGGTAAGGTCAAACTCTCAAAATGATTCAATGAAAGCAGAATTTAGAGATACCTACACTTTTTGTCAAGCCCATTTACTCTTTAATTCCTATGAAACCAGTAACAAAAATGTTATTGAACCTGATTTCGGGCATGTAGGGTGAAAGGGTTAATAGCTACCAAGCAATATGAATTAATAATTAGTTGCATAATGTATAAACAATGACTTTATTTATGCTATGTTCAAGCCCTTATAGAAGCCACCCCTGAATGCTTTTTCTATGAATTCAAAACGTTAGATACTGCGATTTATTGCATTTTATATATATATTCCGTCATTTTAATATGCAGTGCTCACTCATGGGTAATGAGATACAACAATAAGATGTCCTTGAAATGGATTTGTCCATACACTTAAATCAAAATTTTTTGTCCGGTCACTATCTGCTTTCAACCAATACCTAACACTCAATGTGCAGACCATGCTTTGGCCATCAAATGAAAAAAACAATAGGTTACTTGTCTACAAAGCATTATTGAAAGTCGGTAAATCCTCTGTAGTCCAGTGGTAAAAATCACTGGTTTAACAATCCGAGGGGTGTATGTTCAAGTCTTGATTTGAAAAAGTTTCAATTCTAGATGTTTTACTAACCTATTTGGACATATCACAGAAATTTGTTTGAGTACACTCCCAATTTTGAAAAAATACCAAAACAAAAGATGACACCCCTAGGCCAGGACAGTCAGTGATCAGTGGATTCTTAAAAACAATCTATTGTCAACACACGTCATAACCTTTTCTCTCCCCACAGAGGCTGATCCAGTCATGTTGATTGAACCTCTGTTCTAATTTGCCGAAATCTGTGGGTTCCGGTAGTTTCCCCTGGCGAAAAAATGTGCACCACAATCCATTTGAATTTATTTTGCAAATAGAAACGCTTCTCGCACGGAAAAGCTGGTTCATATCTCAATGTTTTCATGTTTCACAAGAGACTTGATCTGCCTCTGTGGGGAGAGAATGGTCATAACCATGGATTAAAGGAGGTCTGTAACCCAAATTTTTAACTTCCAGAGTTTTATTAGCAGGGCGCCGAAAGAGTTGAAAATGCTCGGTAGGGAAGGAATTGTTTGGTTACGAACCGCTTTCAGCTGACAGCCAGTACCAATTTTGTGTCATGTGACCCCCCTTACCCGTCTGGACGCTCTCATTAACAATGGTCAATTACGGTAGGTTTCACGAGCTAGGTTGTTGATTCCCTTTAACCATTGCATATCGATAAACCTGTATGTCAACTGCAGGTACCACATCAACTTGAACCAGCTCAGCCTAAACTCCTGTACATTGTTCACAGACCAGGGACTCAAACCAATCGCAGGTAAGTGGGCATTACTTCTCTCTCTTCACAATGTGACTAAAACTTATATTAGTAACCTCACTCTAGTACTCACCGACTTGGATACCGCAGTGTAATATTTATACGGCAATATCAAAGTAGTGTAATATCACAATGCAAGTAAGACGTCACAGTAGTGTGTAGTGTTGATGTCACATGTTAATATGCCATTACAATGCCTGCCGAGTCGCGGAAATGTTAGTTTCAGTACTCTTTTGGCAAGTTTGATTGATTTTTAGAGCAAGTAGTAAACAGAATACTAAACTTCTTTTTATTTTATTTTTATCAAACGCCTGAATGATTTTGTTTTAAACTTGCTTTCACTTGTTTTTAGCTCACCTTTACAAAGTAAATGTGAGCTTATGTCATGGCGCTTCGTCCGTCGTCCGTCTGTCTGTCCGTCCGTCCGTCCGTCCGTCCGTCCGTCTGTCCGTCCGTAAACTTTCACGAAAAGGACTACTCCACCTAAACGAATTCAGATACCATTCTGAAATTGTAGTATGTTATACCCATGGTGATTCCTCACAGAAAGGTAGATGTTTCAGTTTTGAGAATCCAAGATGGCCGCCATGACAGCCATATTGAATTTTCAATTAGATTTCATGAAAAAGACTACTCCTTCTAAACGAATACAGATATCATTCTGAAATTGTAGTATGTTATACCCATGGTGATTCCTCACAGAAATCTAGACGTTTCAGTTTTGAGCATCCAAGATGGCCGCCATGACAGCCATATTGAATTTTCAATTAGATTTCATGAAAAAGACTACTCCTTCTAAACGAATACAGATATCATTTTGAAATTGTATTATGTTATACCCATGGTGATTCCTCACAGAAAGGTAGACGTTTCAGTTTTGAGAATCCAAGATGGCCGCCATGACAGCCATATTGAATTTTCAATTAGATTTCATGAAAAAGACTACTCCTTCTAAACGATTCCAGATATCATTCTGAAATTGTAGTATGTTATACCTATGGTGATTCCGCACAGAAAGGTAGACGTTTAAGTTTTGAGAATCCAATATGGCCGCCATGGCAGCCATATTGAATTTTCAATTAGATTTCATGACAAAGACTATTTCTTCTAAACCAATCTAGATATCATTTTTATATTGTAGTATGTTATACCTATAGTGATTCCTCACAGAAAGGTAGACGTTTCAGTTTTGAGAATCCAAGATGGCCGCAATAGCAGCCATATTGACTTTTCAGCTGCAGATGACACATCATTATTAATAAATTTTAAGCTTTCATCAAGTGATCACTGGCACCATATAAATTCTCTAATTTGAACTTACTTATCATAATATTATCTTAAATATGGAATATTTAAGATTGTTGTGCAAGTTGTTCTATATTTTTAAGTGTTTCTAAAAAAAATTAAGATGAAAGACAAACATAATTGATTAATTTGCTTAAAATCTTTATGGCAACTAGCTGCAAAAACCAAATCACATTAAACATGTTAAATTTTAAACAATGGTATCTCCCTTATATTCCTTTAAATACCACACATAAGGGGTCAACCAGAGTTCAGATATTCCACTATCCACTAATACACATCCCAAGGCAGGCTGCTAGCATCACAGTGTCAGCTGCTAGTCTGTTGCATAATCAACTTGACCCAATTGATATGGCAGAGCATTATGCTATATGGCCATGGCCCATGTGTATGCAATAAAAGTTATGGACTTGTATTCTCATGACAGTGATATGTTCTTTCTAAGAATAACAACTTACACAAAACTTGTCTACAATAAGCCTTGTGTTTAGCAATCTACATGATAAGTTGATGTGGAATAAATATGAAAAAAATCGAAAAGGGTTTAGTAAGAAAAGTAAGGAAATTTGATTTGTCATATCTCTCTGTTGATTTGACAATGCAAAAATGTTTACCATTATAGTACTGTATGAGTGTTAAATAAATTGATACTTTAATGAAAGACATCTCATGGTCACTTGACATGTAAATATTATGTGAACAAAATAAACGTGTCTTATGCATTGCTGTGTTTATGACTTTCCTCTCAATCAGTCATTCATTTTCCTTGAAAAATCTGTACTTTTGGGATTCTCAATATCCCATGCAGCATAACCATCAGTGAAATAATCTTGAAATCATATTAATGATTCACTACAAAACAAATGTAAGTGGCCACCATCCTGTAAGTAATGAATGACATTTAAATGGATACACCTAAACCAATCAAGATATCATAATGAAATTAATACGGATGCCCACATAAAAGTAGCATTTTGAAGATTAAAAAGTACAAGATGGTCACCAATTCAGCCATAGATATACAAAAAAGTTATACAAAAACCTACTGCTTGTTAACTTATCATGATTATATTATTCGTGTATTAATGTTTGTTCAAGCTCTAGTCGTTTCCAAAAGAAGACTAGTATTTTAAAAGATAAAAAAATCATGATGGCAGCCATAATCAATTATATAAAAGATGGTTACATGTATAATTAAATAATGTTACCACATCATTCATTTTAAGGTGAGCTTCTGTACCCTCGGTACTTTTATTTAAGAATTATTAACTCCTTTGACAAAAATAGTATTAAGTGGAGGATCCTTTAGTATCCTCTATGTACCTTTCAAAAAATAACATGAAATGTATTGTTACCTTATAGCACAATGTCTATTAAAACTGTTAACAGAATAATAATATTTATTTCCAAGAAGGGTCAGGAGACATTGTGTATTTATTTGACTTTCCCATTGTTCCTTCAACAATACTCTAAAACATTTTGCCTGATTTTCACCGAAAATTTATTATAATGCCTCCCCATGTCATGTAGATGTGTATTTTTAGTGTTTTCCTCATTTCATTTTATTTGTTCTTTTTCCATGGCAACAATTTTAGGCTTGTTGTTTTCAGGTTTGAAGAAGCTAAAAGTGTTGAATCTTGGTTCATGTCCCCAGCTCACTAACGGTTGTCTTCCAGTGATAGCAGGTAAGTTTTATCAGTATTAGACATTATTAGCTCATCTGGCCTGAAATATCTGATCGAAGCATAGCATGGTGTGTGGTGTCTGCTCGGCTGCCATTTTGCTATTTCGACCTCTTCTCAAGAAGAAAAAGGCAAAAAAAGACACCTTAAAAGTTTGGGACTTTGATTTTTAGATTTGTTGACCCTGTGATCCCTTATCCATCCATTATCAGCTTCCCCAGAGGCAAAAGGTCTAGCTAGCTGTAATTGGTTGTCAATGGTAGCCAATGAGGATTGTGGTTTATAGATTTTATAACCAATGTACTACTACTACTACTACTACTACTACTAATTTTAACGCCTAGTATCCAGTCCAGGACTGCACAACGGCGATACACATGGCGATGCAATGTATATTATTACCCTGAATGAATAGTACTTTCGAGTCAAGCTACTAAGCGCCTCGCGCGACCATATAGGTCCGTTCTTTCAGGTACCCATTTATACAGCTGGGTGAACTGAGTGCAATGTGGATGAAGTGTCTTGCCGAAGGACACTACACAGTGTTAAGCCCAGGTTACACATTTTTGGTGTCTCCACCGGGATTCGAACCCGGGCCTTCTGCGTGACAGGCCAGCACGCTAACCACTACACCACCATATAACCAATGTGACTCCTTATATTTGGTTGATATCAGGATATGTTTTTAACAATTTGGAAACAAATACACTGATGAAGCTGGGCCCCATTCCGCTAAACACAATCAATTGGAAGGCTATGTTAATTTGTAATCAATTTTAAAAGAATAGACTACAATCCATTGCTTCACCCATGATGATTTAAAAGTGAAATTAGACAAACCCTGAGATATAAATTAAGGGTTGTACCAGCCTTCCAGGATACCAAAATGCTGAATTTACAGAATGAGATAACTAGATTCAAATCTGCAGATTTTAAACCTAGAGATCACTGTGATGCTTTCTTCCAGGATACAGAATGCACTGAATTAGAAGAATGAAATAGTCATGTTTCAGAAGTGAGAAATCTGCAGATTTTAAACCTCGAGATCACTGTGATAGCATCTTCAAGGATACAGAATACACTGAATTAGAAGAATGAAATAGTCATATTTCAGAAATGAGGAATCTGCAGATTTTAAACCTAGGGATCGTTGTGATGCTTTTTTCCAGGATACAGAATGCACTGAATTAGAAGAATGAAATAGTCATGTTTCAGAAGTGAGAAATCTGCAGATTTTAAAC